>VZRI01008977.1:979462-991018 GCA_013397515.1 Upupa epops
AGCGGGGGTGGGGGGGTGGGGATTGGGTAAATTTCCTTAAGGCTAAACCCCCTCGCTTTCTAGCAGTCGTCACAGATGGACGAGCTAGGGGCGGATGAGTTTAGATCTTAATACAAATGTCAGTTGACACTGAGGACAAAATCTGAACCGGATTATAAAATAGTGTTATTTGTTGTTCACAAGCAACACTATAGAGATTCTTTGGATTGTCTGGGATAGTATTCATTTGCAGAAACAGTGTGTCCGTAAGGGATCCGAAATAGGCGCCGGCTGTAAAAGCACTGCAGTTACAAGGACGTTAGGGGATACAAAGACACGAATGAACGTAGAAGCGATACGGTGACAGGAAAGAAAGCAGAGTTCTTACCCACGGAGGTAGATCAAAGAGGAGCGGGAGAAGTCCGTCGATGCTCCCTGTCAGTCTTTGGGGTCAGGTTCTGGGGTATACCCTTTACGTCTCCCCTTGCTTGCTTGCTGCTTTCTGCCCGCTTCTGTTTGTAACTGACTTTTGTATTTTTATTCGTGTGTGTATTCAGTGTGTGTGTGAAACACAGTCTGCAGTCAAAACACAGGTGTAGCAGAGACACCAGTACTTTCTGATGGGCCATTGGCTTATCAGCATTTCAGGCTCCAAGCCGTTCCAGAGACATCACTGGATCAACAGGAGATTTCCTGGGGAGGCCTTAACCCTCTGAGGTAATCTTACCTTTAGACAATGGATGTGTTAGCTCCGGTTGAAGACATCACGCCTCATCCTGAGTGTGGTCTCATCTCATCACGACTTGCCTCAAGGCCACGGCCGTGTACGGGACAGGCTTTAAGACCACTGATGTCCTCCTTGATAGTGAAAAGCATCCGACTCCACAAGTGCTTAATCCTGTTGGTCATAAGACGTTGCTAATGGAACAAGAAAGATTCTATCAAACTGTTCCTACAGAAATTCAGCGTATCACATCATATATGCACATGGCAGCAATGAGAAAGTTAATTTCTTCAGAGCTTTCAGTACATCGTTTTCTCACATGTAATAGAGGCTGCAGCCAGATCACATTCTCGTTTCATCTAATACAAGATAATAGTGATTAATAAGAACAAGAAGGTTTCAATGAGAAATTTTGTCCAAAGATGCAGCCATTCTGCACCATTTCTATTGCCACCCTTTCTCAGTACAGTGACACACCAGGCTAGTATCAGTATACCCACTATTACATCTTGGATAGTCAGTGAAAAAGCACAGGTTAGCCATGGAACATGGAGACTCCCCACGGGTTTAAAGAGCAAATGCTACAAGTTTGCGCAGCAGGGTTACTTTCAAGAGTCTTAGACAAGTCTAAAAGGAACTGCAAATTCTATTCTGTACTGGTCTTCCCTCTCACATGTATAGGGCCAAGTACAACAGTAGCTGTTCCTTGAAACTAATGACAGCATTCTAGCAAAAAACACTGTAGGTCGCTATCCCTAACAAGACAAAAGCAATCAACTCTAAGAACATTAACACCATTAGTTTGTCAGGCATTAGCCCATCACTGTGAGAGATGGAATTTCTGACCTAGAAACATAGGTTGAATCTTGGTTTGAGGACAATTCAGTATTCACCTACGGGAAATAATAGCATTACAATTGTACAGGGCAAGCGTCCATGGTCACAGCCTCTAAAGATGAGCAAGCATTTCCATATACTGAAACCTCAGAAATGGGAGATAGGTGTAGTATTAGCACACCACGTTCTTACTATTTCAAAATAATTACTTCCTAATCACACTCAGATGCTTTCAGAGTGCAAATTCTAAATTCACTTTTAAGTCTCCCCCCTTGAATCCAAGTAAGCTGCAGCAACAGCAGTAACTGAGCAAATAAAGAGACAATAAAAAAATACCACTGATGGGATTTACCAAACACGGTATCAGGTCAGATATCTGAATCGCAGTCAGCCAATGTAGGAAGTTCAGGTAGCCATGATGCAGTCGCAGGGCACACCCTGGCCGCAACTATCACGATCTACCTCAGACTCCTTAAAAAGTTGTACTATGAGCTGACCACAGGGCCTGTTGACAGAGCCAGACCAATTACCAGGTACTATCTGTCCTGTCAGCCTATTAATGAATGTTCAAGCTGTCACAGCCATTTGTATGACATGCGTATACTGTGCAGATAAGCATCTTGCTTAAATACAGTCTGCACGCACAGTAAAGCTCTCGCTTGCTTGCTTCCCTGCAGGGATTCTTCTACTCTTCTGGACTCCGACTTCTCCTGAATCTTCCCTCATCTGGCGCCCTTTGGCCCCTCTTGCTCCCACTAATTTTTGCTAAGGAAGCAAAAATCAGAGACCTTTCCCGGTGCCCCCTGTGTCTGCAAGTGAGAGACTAAAGTCCAGAGCAGATTTCAAACGACTGTAGGGCAGTTGAAACAATTCCGGAAACCTATCGACACAGGGATCAGCTGACCCGTCTGCCCTGTAACTTACGCCGAAAACGACCAGGGAAATGATACCGCTGCTTGGGTCCCACTCCCACGTTCAGTGTCACAAAAAGCCACGCAGGATGCGAGCGTTCCAAGCAGTTCTGTGAGGACTGATGGAAAAGAAATGCCCCGACTTCCCCCCCACCACGGGCTGCCGGCTGTCGCCTGTGCCCACTCCTACCAAGCCCCGCGCGCTGGAGGACACCGCGGACGTGAAGGGCCTCCGCCCTTATCACCGCCCCCGCCCCCCGCCAACAAGCAGCCGCCTCCGACCCGCGTGCGCGCACCCGGACACAGTCGCCCGCCCTGTGAGGCCCCACGCGCGCACCTCCGCCGCCCCTCAGGGGGCTGCTCCCCCGCCCCGTCCCCTCTTGCAGCGCTTCTTCCCACCCCTAGGGCGCCGCCAGGCCCAGAGAGTTCGGACCGGAGCAAGGGCACGCACAGCCGGGAGGACCCAGAGATGCCGTTCTGCGCCTTCCCAGTGACTATGAATGCAAGGTAATGTGAATCATATTTGGGATCTCTTGGACGATGTGAGCAAACGTATCCAACACGTGGGAGCCCTACAGTGTGGAATACCAAACCCAAGTTTAATCCCTCATGATCATCAAGTTCTGATTAGTGATTTAAAGGTTTGTTTCTTTACCCCGAATGAACAGGACAGGGGAAAATTGGCCTTTACATTACCTGTATTCAACCATCAGGCACCAACTCAAAGATATCAGCGATACCCGGACTTGTTAGTATATCATCACATGGATGATATTTTAGTGCTGAAACCTTTACTGACTTCTCAGCACATGCAAGCTTTGCAGGAGATGGTAGCTTTGCAAAACTTGTTCATTGCCCCCAAGAAGGTTCAAAAAGAAGCACCGTAAGGTCACAAAATGCTTGCCCATTATGCTGCACCTGCAATTCCTCAATTGCAAATTAAATCCAATTATACTGTGGTAGAATTTCAGCAGCTTTTGGGAACCATTAGTTGGATTAGGCCTTTTTTCAGGTTACCAACTTTAGCAATGATTCCACTCTTTCACTTACTTCGAGATAAGAAGGGGCCACAAGATACTGGGGCCCTGATTAGAGAACACAAAAAGGTAGTAGCTAAAATTCCTGAGCTTTTTCAGAAACAATTCCTAGATAGAATTCCTGCTAATTGCTCAGGCCTGTCTCTTGCAATCTTACCTACAACACATTCTCCTACTCGAGTACTGTATGTGCCAAGAAATGTCAAGCAGATTTTTTTGTGGTAGAATAGTTGTATTTATCTGCTACCTCCCCAAGAAATATTTATCCTTATGTGCAAGCCCAGTTGGATGTCACTATCAAGGCATGATAGTGCTTTACAACGCGTAGGTTGTGATATAGTATCTGTCACTTTTATGCTTACTAAAGTAGAGCATCAGCATGTCATGACTTCCTCAGATTCTTATGAGATTGCTTTTTCGAGTTGTTTAGTAGGAGATCTTTTGTTTAACCTCCCGGAGGACGGTCGGTTTACTTTAACTATTTCCGCAACAATGTGTACATCCCCATTAGCTGTAAAGTCTCTTACAGATGCTATTACTGTTTTCATGGACGGTTCCCCCTACAAGAGGAATGGTGACATACTACAGCCAGCAAAAGGGAGATTGTGGAATATATTTCACAACTCCACAGGCTTCAGCTCAATGATCAGAGATAGCAGCAGTTACCTGAGCTTTTCAGCATTTTCAGAACTGTGCTTCTAATCTTACGGGAGATACGATCTGTGTTTATAATTTATTTTTCAGCTTCCTACTGCTTCTCTTGCAACTCATACTGATCACAATTCAGTGGCATTGTTCTTAACACTTCAGAATCTTTTTTCCTCTAGGACGTCTCTCTTTTTTTGTTGCACATAACCGACGTCACATGCCTTTCCCTTGCCTTGCCTGTTGAGTGAAGGAAGTGCAAAAGCTGATGCAGCACTATGAAGCATGTATAGTCTATTTTCTGAAACTTTTCAGAGTCATTCTTTTTTTTCATCAATCAGCAAAATCACTGGATAAAAAATTTTTAATTCTACTGAATCAGGCACAAGCTATTGTCAGATCCTGGACTTGCCAATCAATTATGGCAGATGTATGTTACTAATTTTCCCTCATTTAAATCTTACCGGTTTTGCATATGAGTGCAGATACCTATTCTGGTTGTGTCTGGGCTTATGCTTAATGTGCTGAGACTGTTAATGCGGTGATACCCCATGTCCTTGCTCGATGGCTGTTTTTTAGGCCACCCAAAGCGCATTAAAACTGACAATGGTCTGGCTAATATGTCTCAGACCTTCCTTAACTTCTGTACACAATGAGTATTAGCTTGTCATGTGGAACTCCATATAATTCTATGGGACAAACCATTGTGGGAAGAGCACACCGTACTCTAAAATCTGTTTTAGAAAAACAATTTAAAGGGATTAATCTATCTCTGCCACACCAAAGGAATATACAACAACAGTTGCACATTGCTTTATTTACCCCTAATTATCTTACTCTTAATTCTAACAATCTGTGTCCTACCCAGCAGCACCAGCCCCACCCCTCTACCTCAGCTGCAGGTGTGGTATTGACAACTGCCAGATCCTGAGTGAAAAGGTCCTGTGTCTCTAATAACCTGGGACTGTGGCTACGCTGCCATGTTGACACCTGATGGCTCTCTTTGGGTTCCTGCCATGTGTGCAAAGCCTGCTCATGGCTCGGCATCTGGAATTGAAGAATCCAATACCAGACTTCAACCTGCACCAAACCATACAGAGATGACCATAGAACCCATCAGCCCATGTGATAACATGGGGAGATGTGAAGATGATGACTAACAAAGCTCAGGTTGTCCTTCAGCAACAAGGCCACAGTTAAAGAAAAACGGTGAGATGTAGGAGGCTCAGGTAGCCATGNCAGATCCTGAGTGAAAAGGTCCTGTGTCTCTAATAACCTGGGACTGTGGCTACGCTGCCATGTTGACACCTGATGGCTCTCTTTGGGTTCCTGCCATGTGTGCAAAGCCTGCTCATGGCTCGGCATCTGGAATTGAAGAATCCAATACCAGACTTCAACCTGCACCAAACCATACAGAGATGACCATAGAACCCATCAGCCCATGTGATAACATGGGGAGATGTGAAGATGATGACTAACAAAGCTCAGGTTGTCCTTCAGCAACAAGGCCACAGTTAAAGAAAAACGGTGAGATGTAGGAGGCTCAGGTAGCCATGATGCAGTCACAGGACATGGTCACAACTGGTCGCAACTATCATGATCTACCTCAGACTCCTTAAAAAGTTATGCTACGAGCTGGCCATGGGGCCTGGTGACAGAGCCAGACAAATTACCAGGTGCCATCTCTCCTGTCAGCCTATTACTGAATGTTTAAGCTGTACCAGCTATTTGTAAGATGACGTGTGTATACTCTGTATATAAGCATCTTGCTTAAATATGGGCTGTGTGCACAATAAAGGTCTCGCTTGCTTGCTCCCCTGCCAACACTCTTCTGTACTCTGACTTCTCCTGAATCTTCCCTCAAGCCATGAAGAATTGCTACTAGAATGAGCAACAGTGCTGATTTGGAAGATTACATAACCAAGTCACAGGATCCTTATGGCTGTTGGCCACAAAGTTTTGAATCAGACTGTTTGTAATAGATGCATCTGTGATCATACACATGTACTGGCCAGACTTTTATTACCGTTATGTGACCTGTGCCTAAGGGAAAGATACACTAAAGCTTCAGCAAGCAGTATGAATTAAAATTTTTAAGTTGCCTTACACTTCTACAAGTTGAGACCTGCCAATGGATGAAGATAACAGGTGCCAACTTGGAACAGTTGTCTTGAGTACTACTTGAACTACATTAAAGCTTCTCTACTGTAAAACCTTTTGGTACCTGTTCACTCATCCCCAGGAACAGAATGCCTTAATATAACAAAAACCTTGAAGTATTTAAATCTAGTAAATGACCACACTATCATAAGATTTGCATGTAGACAATTATGCAGTTGATAACAGAAAACTTTTAGAATGAGGAGTCCATTCTAGACTCCTGCCACAAAGATAAAGCAGGCAGTGAAAAACTAAAAGCCAAAAGTTGTGCTGCTTCTTAGAACACTGTTCTCCACATCTTAGAAGCAACTGTCAAATCTATTCCTAACACTCATAGCAGTGACCATCATCAGTTTTCTCTATCCATGTTTTAAAAATGTGCCTTTCCTCATCTGTTCTTCAAATTCAGACTATACTTACTTAATTGTTCCTTTGAAACAACTGTTCTTTCACCTCTTTTTGGGATACTTCAAATGGTTAAAGCTTGATTTTGCTCTAAAATTACCAGAATATTTGCTAGACAATTCAAAAGAAGAATCAAGATTTTAGGAGATTTCCACAATCACGAATGCTAGACATCCTTGACACCTGTGGCTTTGCAGAGCATCATATATACTTGGTACTGTTTATCATCTTCTCTCACAACTGGACTGTGTTCAAATCCATTTTATCTTCCTTTATCCCACATCCTTCGTATCCTGAAGTTGTTCTGCAATTCTGTTGCTTTTTGACACTTTTACTTTAGTCCTTAAGCTTTCCACACTGAACATGTATCAGGTAGAACAAATTAAAGGTATTAAGCTAAAGAAGGTTCAAACCAATCTCATACTGATGTATCTGAATGTTAAAAATCAATGCAGAATGATCAAGGGAATTGAGTACTTCACAGAAATCTATACCAGCTGTATAAAACTTTTAGAAGCCTGAAATAGCGGTGTGATAAATGTCATCTGTTAATTTAAGTAAGATGGAAGTTGCAAAGTGTATTACTGGACATGCAGGTTTTTAAAGAGCATAAAACATTGTGCAGAATGACTCAGCAATTTCAGTAAGAATCATCTGTAGCTGGTGTTGAAAACTCTGCCACACAATGTTTTAGAAGGGGTGGATATTTCTTAGAATTAATCATGGGATATATATTTTCACCTCTTATTCATTAGTTCAAACCTCTGTTAGGTCATCAGTAAGGGGAGGTGAGGGAATAATAATAACCTGAACTATCGTAAGATGAGCTAGAGAGCTTTAAAATTTTTAGCCAATTCATATAATAAAGCTGAGAGATTTGGTTAGTATTATCATCCTTTACCTATAGAAAATAGAGAAAGCAGAAGTGAGAGGACTTAAAGGTCGTATACAAACCGAGAAAGACAATGACAGACATCTCTAACTGCGTCTTCGACAGACCAAAGATCCAAGAGTAATTTCCAGGTATTAATCTATTCTCTCCTAAATTCAAGAGGAATCTTGACATTTAATTCAAACCCAAATGCCAATTCTCAACCACAGAGCTAGAAAAAGACTCATGTCAAACTATTCCAATTACCCACTTGAGGCCTCATGCCATTAATTGTGGTATAAACTGTCACAGCTATGTAGACTTGCAGTGAAGCCAGTTTGAATATGAGCTGTCTGAATCTATGTGTGTTTTAATTAAAAAAAAAACAACCAAAAAGCTGAGGCTTTCAGCAATACAAAAGGAATTACACTAGACTTTGTTAAAATTTGCCTTGAGACCATGAGGAAAGCAAGAGAGTAGGTTCATTAGGCAAATCACACCTAATGTAAATAGAATTGTCAACTGAGTAGTCTGGAACACATACGCTACATTTCCAATGTTAATGCAAACATAGCATGGGAACTTTAGCAAGCACAACTGGTCAAAACACTTTGGTTCATATTTCATACAATGACCATTTGTCATTAGGAATTTCTTTAACTGTCACATCAAAAGAATCCAGTAAGCCCTTATAACTTTTAGAAAGGCAGGATCCTCTCATCGAGACAATGGAGACAGCCCACAGGAAAATGGTACTTCCAGTAGGTTCAAAATCATTAGATGTTTGTGGAAATTTAATCCAGGGTGCAAATGAAGTTTCAGGGGGTTTGGAGTAAGTTGTTTTTGTTGAAAGGATTCAGATTTCAAATAGTTTGAATTTTGTATCTCTGCCTTAGATAAGAGAAAAATCTGTTCTAAACACAACAAACAAAAAATAAACACAAACTTTTGAGGTTTTACTGGCCTCGGAAAGGAATTTTTGTCAACCTACTAAAATTTAAGATGACTAGATTCAGCGAGAACTCGCACATGACCTCTTCTGAACCTTCCCACAAGTTGAATTCATACAAATACACCTAAAGGGTTTTGAAACCTGGAGACTAGGTTTCATTAGAACAATACATTTAAAATGTATTATTGTATATATGCAATCTCAGCACAGAAATACCGTAACAAAATATGCCTGTGTGCTGGTGTGCTTCCTTTCTGGCAATGAGTCTGTGGGTTTTCTGTGCTGCACCATCTGTTAAGTTCCCCTGAGGACTAAGAAAAATGTCTGCTCTTACCACTGCAGCCTGCTTTTTATTTCACTTGCTTTTCTTCCACCAGCCTCCCCACTACTGATTCCAGCTCTGAGCTGGGTGACAGACAGGCACACCCTTACCATCCATTTGGGTTTCCCTCTCACACCCTAATAGTGCGTTTCTTCCCTTTCAAAGACACTTGCTGGTTCCTAGGGAAGGAGATGTTTCAGTTTCTTACAGCATATCACATGTAAGTCCAGAGGAATAGATACAGCAAAGAAAACATGGGGCCTCACATATAACCTCCCTACTGTGTTGCCCGGCACTACCTTTTCTCTTTAAACACGGCTTAGCTGGTGAACAAAACATAAAGCATCCTCCACAACAAGAAACAAAGGCCTCAGATCCTGTAAATTGTTTCTATGGGGCACAGCTTTACTTTGCCATTGGATAGGTAAGTCTTTACACAGAAGTACATGGTGCATGTAAATCACACAGCCAGGTTTGTCTAAGATAAAACCTGTCTTACATAGTGCTGCCTACAGATTCTTCTGAAACAGGTACTTTTGACTCCAGGCTTTTGAGAGTGAATAAGCAGAAAAATATTTTATATGCTCTTAAAATTGTGTTCTCCTTTCCTACTACTGTTATTTGATTCAAAAGAGTCAAAAGTCTTGCACTTATGCAACAGTCCTTTATCCACAGGTTTTTGAGTTATGGAAAAGTGAATAGGTATCATTACCAGACTATTGCCACTTTATGAATCAAGCTTAAATATAATAGAAGCCTGCTTGCCAAACCACAGTTGGTTTATCCAGTGGATTTGGGTAATGTTGAGTTCAAATGACCAGCAGTCAAGAGAAGAGGGAATTCGAGACTTTATAAACAGAGGTCGGTTGTGTGAAAATTTATGGCATGTAACCATGTATTTGCCACACAGTGTTACTAAATATATGTGGAGAGTATACATATCCACCCTCTTAAATAGAGGTTCTGTAAAAACTGATGTGTAAAGGATAGGTGCCCCTCTCAGGCTTGAAGACATCTTACCTTTCCAGCTGATCAGATTTGCCAGAACAACAAATAGCAAGAATCAATGAAGTCAAGACCCAGATGAGCCAATAATAAGGAATAACAAATTTGCTTTAACACTTAAACTCAATATTGCATATGCAATTGCTTAGTGTTGAAGTAGTGGTGACAGTGTTGGAGGCACAGAGGAAAAGTATGTATGACATAAGGCATACACTGTTCAGTTTGCCCTTTTTCTCCTAGACCTACAGAAAGTTTCAAATTAGAAAAATATACAGGAAGGGAATGTATGAGGAGATCATATGTGTGAGAGGTGGAAGATGTGAAGCTGAAATTGTGCAGCAGAAGAGAAAATCCTGAATGTATTAGTACATGCTGATACTTACCTAAAGCCTATTCCAAAACAAGTATATTGCCATTACTAATTCCAGATGTTTTCAAAAGAAGCAAACTAGTGAGTCTTGCCTGAACACAGAAGGGTCCCACAGTTAAAGGGATGCAGCAGACAAGGAGTGATTTCTCTTTGCAGACAATGCATTTGTGTATTCATACAGAAGACATTTGGCTCTAAATACCACTTCCTTTCCTCCTCTCCACCCCCACAGATACAGAAATGCCTGTCTACATATTGATAAGCACATAAACCCCAGCAGATTGGGCTGGCTGCCTAAGTATTAATTTCTTACCTCCTATAAGAAAAGCTATGTACACCAGAGACCCAGATACTAGATCCAAGACACACTGAAATGTTAGCATCTCAGTTGATGTTAATGTCATGTGCATGTCACAAATAGTTTTATGTGCATGTTATGCACATAATATACCTGTATTTAAAATCTGACCCAGTGCTTAACATACCATGTTAGTTTATTGCCCACTGTGCTATGCATTTAGCTCATAAAGAGTTTTCTCTGATGCAGGGGGAATGTTTATCTTTTATTCAGACTGCTTGCAAAGCTGCAGACTCTATCCACAGTCCATTCACAGGCAGACACTGGGACACAGCTATTGACCAAAAGACAGTCTAACTCTATGCTAGCCAAAACCAGCACATCCAATCATTTTTCCCAATCCTGTATCATCTGCAAACTTTGAAGGTACACTCTTACCCACCATCCACGTGATTAATGAAGACATTAGCAGTACTGGCACCAGTATTGACTGCTCAGATGTACTACTACTGACTGATCTCCATCTGGACTTTATGCCCCTGATGACAGCCATTTAAGCCTCACAAATCAACCAATTTATCCCAACAGGTAGGAAGTCAAGAAAAGGAGCCAGAAGACCTGCGTGGTTAAGCAGGGAGCTGCTGAGCAAACTCAAGAGGAAGAAGGAAGACTATAGGTCATGATTGGAGGGGATGGCCACTTGGGATGATTATAAAACACTAGTCAGAGGATTTAGGAATGCAACCAGGAAAGCCGGGCCTCCTTGGAATTAGAATCAGCGACCTGGAAAGTTCATCCAGTCCAATTCTCCTGCCACAGCAGGATCACCCAGATCAACTCCAGGTAGGTTTCAAATGTCTCCAGAAAAGGAGACTCCACAAACCACCTGGGCAGCCCGCTCCAGTGCCCCATCACCCTCACTGGGAAGAAGTTATAGAATTGGTCAGGGTTGGAAGGCACCACAGGATCATTCAGTTTCAAACCCCCTGCCATGGGCAGGGACACCTCACCCTAGATCATGCTGGCCAGAGCCTCATCCA
>VZRI01008977.1:991380-1037294 GCA_013397515.1 Upupa epops
CACACTGCTGGCTCACGTTGAGCTTTTCGTCCCCAAGCACCACCAGCCTCAGGGCTACTCTCCAGCCAGACACTGCCCAGCCTGTATCTGTGCTTGTATTTGTGGCACGTGACAGTGTCAAAGGCTTTGCTCAGGTCTCTTGCCTCTCATCCATTAATGTTGTGACCCATCATAGAAGGCCCCCACATTTGTCAGGCAGTATTTGCCCTTGGTGAAGCCATGCTGATTGCACAAAATCACCTCTTCACTATTCTGTCTCAGTAGTGTCTGCAGGAGGATCTGCTCCATGATCTCACCGGGCACAGAGGTGAGACTGACTGGCCTGTAGTTCCCTGGCTCCTCCTTCCTACCCTTTTTGAAAATAGGAAGTGAGGTTTCCCCTTTTCCAGTCAGAAGCGACTTTACCAGACTGCCATGACTTTTGGAAAAGAATACAGAGGGCTTTAGCAACGTCATCTGCCAGTTCTGTCAGTACCCGTGGGTGTATTCCGTTAAGTCCCATGGACTTGAGCACTTTCAGTTTCTTCAGGTGATCACGAACCTGATCTTCACTTACAATAGGTGGTTTTTCCTTCCAGTCCCTGCCATTATCTTCCATGACACCAGGAGTGTGACCGGAGGCCTTTGCAGTGCAGACTGAGGTAAAGAAGTCATTGAGAACCTCAACCTTTTCCGTGTCACTTGTGACCACATCACCTGTTTCCTTTCTGAGGGGGCCCACACCTTCCCCAGTCTTCCTTTTACCATTAATATACCTGTAGAAATCCTTGGTGTTCCCTTTGACCTTCCTGGCTATGTTCAACTCAAACTGTGCCTTGGCTTTCCTAACCAGTTCTCTAGCTGTTTGGGCAGCTTCCCTATAATCCCCCCCATTCCAACTGTCCTCCCTTCCACTCCTTGTAGAGTTTCGTTTTGTGTGACAGCGTGTCCAGGAGCTCCTTGCTCAGCCAGGCGGGCCTCCTAGCATCCTTCCCTGCTTTCCTCCTTGTTGGTATACATTGTTCCTGGACACAGAGGAGGTGATCCTTGAATACTAATCAGCCGTCCTGAGCCCCTCTTTCCTCAAGGGTTTCATCCCATGATACTTTGGCCAGCAGATACCTGAAGCAATCAAAGTCTGCACAATTAAAGTCAAGGGTTGTAAGAACACTTACTTCTGGTTCCCCTGAGGATCCTGAACTCAACTCCTTTATGGTCACTGCAGCCATGGCTGTCCCTGAGCCTCACATTGGTCACCAGCCCTTACCTGTTGGTGAGAACAAGGTTCAGCAGAGCACCTTTTCTTGTTCATTCCTCCACCATTTGGAAGAGGAAGTTGTCACCTATGCAATCCGAGAACAACCTGGATCACTGGTGCCTTGCTGTGTTGTCCCTCCAGCAGATGTCAGGGTGGTTGAAATCCCCTGTCAGGACCAGAGCCTATGATCTGGAAGCTGCTACTATTTGCCTGTGAAGGGCCTCGTCTGCTTGGTTCTGCCAGACTCTGTAGGAGTCTGCTACAGGCCACCAGTCTCCATTCCCAAGAACAACTATGCAACTGCTTTTTTTCAGGTAACGTGTATGTTAGTTGTACTTAGACCAGGACAGTATAGCATCTCATCCTCCCTGGAATGTAGAGATGCACTGGGAAGTAGGAATTCATATTTACACTGTATTTACTACATATTTCCTTGCTCTGCCCTGACTAGAGCTTCAAGTCCCTCTGATACCGTGCCCATGTCAGGAGTTCCTGGTCCCTGCATGCTTCATGGAAGATTGTTTGCTATCGGTGGGTCACAGCCTGTTACAATTGTGGTATCACTGTTGGTATCCCAACTCCAGTGCTGGAGAGGAGAAAATGAATTGGCCTGGCATTGATTTGTAATCCATTTCAATGTAATTTCTCCCATTTTCAGTATCAGCAGTGAATGTGTTATATGGGAAGGTATTCATAGTATCATATTAATAATAGAAATACATTAGATGTGTTTAGTTTCCTTAAACGTATTCCTGATTTCTGTTACTTTCCTTGTAACTTAAGCACAGGCTTGCCTATCTGGCTGTCTGACAGTGTGACAAGCCAGAGGACATAAGAGTTAAGAGAAAGATGTCCAGTGTGACTCTTGTTCTGTGCTGGAGTAACATCACTAGGATGATTACTTTTTTTCCATTATGCTAGCATTTGTAAGATCAATATGAGACAAACCTTTCAATCTGAAATGCATTTTCCTCAGGATAAACCCTATAACTAGGAGGACACTGGTATGAGTGTAAGCTGTGGAGACAGAAGGGACAGAAAGGCCGGTGTTGCATTTAGCAAATGTTTGCATCTGCTGAAGTGTTGTTATTAATGCAGTTGTAACTATTTTCTAATGGTGTCTTAAGTCATTCTACTATTGATCACCATCAGATAAAAGGGCAATGTATTAGGTTTGCCTTTTCACAGAAGAGATTGATGCTGACACACAGCTGTCCTCTCCTCTTCCTGAGCACATAAAGACTGAATGTTTTGCAGGTTGTAAGCTTGGCCTTGATTAGGAGTCTGATATAAAATTCCATTGTCTTGAGTGTCTTGGCGTTTGCACTAAGAAAATCAACCACCTTGAATTTCTTCAAAATGAAGAAGTGTAATTTTAGAAATATACACAAATGCTTATTTCTAACAAGAACAGGACCCTACTATTTAAATCACTCTTTGCGGTCTATTTTGTTCTGATCCTTCAGAGTTTTGAGTTGGATGTCAGAAACCACTGATATACTTCTGTGCTGACACGAAAGGTTAAAGAAGGTTATCTCAAAGACAGTGTGTGCTCAGTTTTTTTGCACACATGGTAAAATTAGCTTAAAGCCTGACAAATCTTTTGCAGGGCAGCCCAAATGAGCTGTGCTCTATAATATAGCATCAGTGAAACCTTCCACCATGAGGTTTGCATGAAATATTGATAGCTAAGGGGGAAATGGTAGAGATGGCTTCTGAACAGAATGGGTGCTGTGGTATCTGTGATCCAAAAACTATTACTATCCTATAAATCACTATTACAAATGATAAACCAATAGCAGAAATCTATAATGGAGAATGTGTGTGAGTTTGTGGCCCCTTTTGAATTTCCAGGGATTTAATTCTACTCCCTCTGGTGTGTAGTAGTACTTACAAAGCCTAAAACGGTCAATATTATAAGCTATCCATTTTCTGGAGTTCTGTCATGCGTCTCACTGGATTGCTTTTTGCCCAAATTCCTGGGCTGCTTTTCAGTCTGTTATTTCTTAATTTGCTCAAGCGGACTGGTGAACTTTCTTGTTTATTTAAGTCTTTGTCTTTCTATCCTAGGATAGATTCTTCCCTCTGTGGCTGTTGAGCTACGCATAAGGTCAGATGATTACTCAGAACTTCCTGGAAAGGCTCTTGTTTGTTTTAGGCAAAAGTACTCAGGACGTTCCTCAATTCTTCCAGCAAATCTCTACTGGCAGTGATTATCCAACTGCAATCTCTGCATTTTTTTAGAAAATGATGTAAAATAATTTGTAGTCCACTCTAAACCCAGGGTATGTCAACATTTTCCAAATGCTGAGAATTTTTGTGATCTCCTGCACCTTGTTTGATAGGAAATGTCTCCTTCCTCACAGCAATGGCAATCTGAGAGTCATACTTTATGGTTCCTCACCAAACCTGCCCATCTTCAGACTTGCACGTTCTAGTTCCTGATGCAAATTTGATGCCTTTAAAGGCCATGTCCCCCATCTGCACATAGACTCTCAATCTAAGTTGGTGAGTTTTCAACCTGCTTCAGACATTTTTTATTCAAGGCACTGAAGAAGGTAAAAGTGGGGAAAAAACCCCAAACTCAAACAACTTGGCACGTGGATTTTTTTTTGGCCTCACAGCCCCTGGTGGGTCATTTCAATGACCCTTGAATCAATACAATTCAGCTGCTTCTTGTGAAAGTTGGATGGTGGAGCAATCGTTTTTTAAAGCACTTATCTCCTGATGTTATATGCGCTCTTGCAGCCAACTATCAGCGAAAACATGCTGATATGAGTAGGAGAGTGGGGACAGACTACTGTGCATAGTCTGTGTGTGAAATTTAAATTCTTCCAACACCATCATGCACTGGTTTTGTCAACTCCTTCCTTCTTCAGTACCTCCGTGTCCTCCGTACCTATAGGATGAGATGTCTGTGACGGAGTCGTACAAGCTGTTGACTTCAACTGTTGCCTTAGAAGTGATATCTCTCCATAAACAAAGAGACACTATCAGTGTGAAAGTGCTACTGAGGTGGCTAAATTAGTTTAGAGATTGCTGTTGTGTTATAGTGCTTGTTAAGAATGTCTTCAATCGATGTAAATTCTGTTGGCATCTTGGCTTCAGGCACCATCAATGATATGATGCTTTAAAAATTGATTACAAGGGCTCCACAGAAAAAGCTTGAACCAACTTGATTTCCATGAGCTGGTCAAATATTGCTGTTTTAGACTAAATAATTTTGCAACTCTCCAGCTTTTTAGTTTGCAGCCTTTCTCTGCATTTGCTCTCCAGAACAAAAGGCAGGAGGGGAGGAGGTTGTTGGGACTAGGGGCTTTGCTCAGCTTGAACAACAGGACAGAAGAGACAGACTCTGAGGTGTTACTTTTCAAGCAGCACTAAATCCCACACAAGACACAGAGCAGGGTGTAAACCTCAAAATGATCTGTAATGGTTTACTTGGGAAAAAAAAGCCAAAAAGCACAACCATCTTCTGAGGTACTGTCCCTCTGGTACAGGATCCATTGCTGTTCAGCTGGATGACTCTCGCTACCTAACATCTGGTGGAAACTAATCCAAACATTTTGGGACTGAAATGCTTTACAAATTGCTGAGTATTTCAATGGCTGCTCTTTAGCAGTTGCTCACTGCATATATTCTTTAGGTATGTGTTGTAGTTTGAAAATTGTGTATACTTTCAGGTGTTTGATTTTTGTGCTTTTATGCAAAAAGAGCATTTTATTTTGAAACTAGAAATAGCTCTCCCATCAGACCCCTCAGTCAGTGTCTTGACCCCAGAGGTGATTGTTGGGCAGAGCCTATAAAAGGGGTGAAATTCTTGATTTTGGTCATAGAATCATTAGGGATTGGAAGGGACCTCAAAAGATCGTCTAGTCCAATCCCCCTGCCACAGTAGGATCACCTGGACCAAGTCACACAGGAACACATCCAGGCGGTCTTGAATGTCTGTAAAGAAGGAGATTCCACAACCTCCCTGGGCAGCCTGTTCCAATGCTCCATTACCCTCACTGTGAAGAAGTTCCTTCTGCTATTTACATGGAACCTCCTCTGTTCCAGCTTGCACCCTTGTCCCATCACCAGATGACATGGAGAACAGGGTGGCTCCATCCTCCCAACAGCTACCCCTCACATATTTATAGACATTAATGAGGTCACCCCTCAGTCTTCTCCTCTCTAAGCTAAAGAGACCTAGCTCCCTCAGCCTTTCCTCTTAAGGGAGGTGTTCTACTTCCTTCACCATCTTTGTTGTTCTATGCTGGATACTCTTCAGCAGCTCTGTGTCCTTTTGGAACTGAGGGCCCCAGAACTGGACACAATACTCCAGATGCAGTCTCACTAGTGCAGAGTAGAGGAGAAGAAGAACCTCTCTTGATCTGCTAACCACCCCCCTCCTTATCCACCCCAGGATGCTGTTGGCCCTCTTGGCCACAAGAACACATTGCTGGTTCATAGTCATCCAGGATCCCCAGGTCTCCACACACTGCTCTCCAACAGGTCAGTCCCCAACCTATCCTGGTACCTGGGGTTGTTGTTACCCACATGCAAGACTCTGCACTTACCCTTGCTGTACCTCATTAAATTTCTCTGCCCAGCTCTCTACCCTGTTCAGGTCTCTCTCTGAATGGCAGCGTAGACTGCTGGGGTGTCAGCAACACCACCCAGCTTTGTGTCATCAGCAAACTTCGGCTTTTTAGCCTGAACACTTCTAAAATCTAGGCATTATTATTTTGTATTCTTAATCAGAAACTGGCCAGATACTGGTATTCCATGCATGACAGTAATTCTGTGGCAGCAGGAAAATGATGGTCAGACCAGGCAAGGAAATTCTGTAGTAAGAAACAGATTACAACCTGGAGGAAAACACATAATGGCTACGGATGTTGTGATGCTTCTATTTCTTGCTTTCATGATGTCTAAGAGCTCACAAGTCAGTTATTTTCAGGCATTTATAAGCCTTAATCTGTAGTATTTGCCAATACTATCTCCTTTTTTTGAGAAGGGTGTGTACATGTGTGCAAAAGAGGAGGTGAGGAAGAGATTGCTAAGTCTTGCATTTAGTAGGAGAAGAGGAAGTTTGCCAACTTATTTCACATGGGCTAGCCCATGGTTAGACAGCGAAGCGTTACAACTTCATGGCTACTCATAGGGACTGGATTCAAACCAGCAGAGCAGAGATGAAGTGGTTTGTTTTCCTTTACTAGATCCCTTAATTTTTTGAACTCTGGAATTCTCTCCTTCCTGGACTTGATTATCATGCAGCATATTGGTGGCTAAATGAATGTTTATGAAGTATGTGCCACTCGTTTAGCAACTGAGCAATTGGTTATGAAAATTGCCTGGTTGAAACATTTTCTACCTAGGCCTAGCTTATGATTTTGGTTTGTTTTTTTCCTTTCTGCACCCAGATCTACCCAGCTCTTCTCATCCCAATTTATCAGTAATTGATCCTGCTACTAGGGATCCACTCAATTTGTCAGCACTCGTTTGTTGTATCTATGAATTGATTGTGATGGATTCTTTGTTCAATAAATTTTGTGGTTATCCACTCTGTAGTTAAGTGGCCCCAAAAAAGCTTCCTTACCTGGATATTATTTTTTTTAATAAAAAAAAAAAATAAATCAGGTTATTGCCTTCCTGAGGCAGAACTTCTTTGCACACATTGTGAGAGTTTCTGTAAGCAACAGCTCAGTGTTTTCATGAGTAGTAACCACTCATCCTCAGGTTCTTGGAAAAGTAGGCATATGAACAGAACAAATTATGACTGGGAATGCATGAATATGCCTGTGGATATTATTTTCCCATTGTTTTGCTATTCTTAGAATTTTGCGCTGTCTTATGTGTGAAACCGAACAAGCTTAATGAGACAGAAGGCAATGGTAAACGCCTGACAGCTTTGCTGATATAAGCATGATGTTTTTTAGTTCAGATTAGAAGTGATTTATTTGGCTTATACTGTAACTATCATTTAATTCATTTCTTTGAAAGAATTAGGCTGTAAAAGAAGAATTGCTGAGCTGAATTCTTTATTTGTCATAGATTCTTACCAGAATGTCTTGGAGATCTAGCAGTTCAGTACTAACAATGACAGCGGTGTGTTTTATAATCTTTCCTAGGTAGCTGGTAAATCTAGGATGAAACGAATTCACTGTAGTGGATCTCAAGGAAAGGCAATATGGGTCTTGCTTTTTCTACAGAGATTGTTGCATTTCTTTAATTGCAATTCATCTCATGAGTCTCCATTTTGAAGTCGGGGCTTGTGAAACTTGCTATATCAATAATCATCAAGGTAAACACAATAACATTTCTTCCACTGTTCTTTACTACTTCTGTTGAGGGAGCTCTGCCAGTAATGCAAAAGGGTAGTTAAGACCCTGTGGCTCATATGGCTCAGCTAATGAGTACCACTTGTGATGTCTGCGTCAGGACTAAGCACTAGACTGAATTATTTTATACTTACAATGAAAATCCTCTGTCAGAAAGAGATTATTATGAATTACCGCCAGCCAGGGCTGAAGTATTGATTAAAGAGGACAAGTTTTTTTGTGCCATAACCTCATATGTAAAAATCAAGCATGTGCTACTTTTAAGCAGAGGGAGTGCCGGGTTTACTCCTGACATGCATGCAAAAGTTGCAAAAGACCTCAATAGTGGACTTTATTTGAAAGGGGGTGCAGGCATTGTTCTGTACCTAACTATACCACTCAAGTTCACTTTTCTTCCAGATTTGCATCCTTTTTGGTTTCCTGTGTCAGCTAAGGTGCAAGCGATAGATTTTTCAAAACCATAAGTGAGCTACAAGGTCATTTTCTGTGTGAAGCAGAATTTTGAAAATCCAGTAATTGTTTAATACTCCTAAAATAATGATTTACTGCTTCCTGTAGTTACTCAGCTGAGTCTTAATTTTTGTTCTGTGGATCTCCAGATCTTCTAGAAATTTATGTGAGGGCAATTCTCTTTATTCTTGGGCTATTGTGGCACAAACATGCCGATAAAGAGCTGATTTGATTCGTAGAGGTGAAAGAGCAGCTTTAAATTTACTGTATGGGATTTTCAGGAGACTTGCCAGCCTACTCTTGTGTAACTAAGGTTCATTCTGCCTCTCAGTGGAACTGCCTTATCTTTTTACTATTTGACATTTACGAGTTACATTGAATCTGCCCAAAAAAGGAGCAGAAGAAAAGCAACTACAGTGGAGTTTCCTGCTAATTAAAACACAACTTTAGCTGGAACATGCCACTGCCAAAATACAGCAGTCAGTACTACTTGCAGTGCTAAGCAAAGCAAGCAGCAGATTATGGATATTGTTCAGGGAAAGCAGGATGTGAAATGGCCTGTTGCCCTTGCTAGTCTAACCAACAACAGCCAAATCTAGAACGGACCTGACATGTCACTCCTTTAGTAGACAGTCTCTGTGTGTGATGAGCAACCAAGAACTGGGCTGAGCTGAGTTCCTCACAGTAAAGCACCTGGAGGTGCTGGTGTATGCTCTCCTGGATTGCGGCTTTCCAAACACTTCCTGAGACAAGTTTTAATTTGTTTAGATTACAAGTGTCTCTAGCTGACCCTGTTAAAGGTTCATGAAGTCTTTTTGAGGTTGATTTATCATCAGAGAGATTTTCTTTCCTGGGCTCCTTTTGCAAAGGAGATAAAGAATTCTTAAGGACCTTTCCTATCAGTGTGACAGTCATTTGCATGAGCAAATGTTTGTTTATCCTCTGGAAGAACATTTTTTGTTATTTCTATGGCCCAGATTCAGATCTTAGTTCTGTTTGGCATACTTGCAATTATTCCAAAACATTTTGTGGCATTTTTAAGTAGAAACACAGGCTTTGCATTTCTACAGAATTCCTGTGTGTTTGACTCTGTGCCTAGTAAGTAGAGCTGTCTGAGCAAAGAACAAAAGTATTGGCTCAGTAATTACCTGTTCCATCAAAGCCAATTATATCTGCTGTCAAGAAAATCCTTACATTTTGTTTTTCTGATTTTCATTAAAAACCTGTTTTCCTAAGTTAAAAAATTCAGATATTTGTACAAAAATCTGTAGCAAATATAAATTACACTCCTTTGGCATAGAATCATTAGGGACCACAAAAGATCATCTCATCCAATCCCCCTGTTGCAGCAGGATCACCTAGACCAAGTTGCACAGGAGCAGACCCAGGCAGGTCTGGAACATCTCCAGAGAAGGCTCCACTGGGCAGCCTGTTCCAGTGCTTCGTTACCCTCACTGTGAAGAAGTTCCTTCTGATATCTATATGAAAACTCCTCTCTTCCAGCTGGCACCCATTGCCCCTTGTCCTATCACCAGATGACCTTGAGAAGAGCCTGGCTCTGTTCTCCTGACACCCACCCCTCACATATTTATAGACATTAATGAGGTCAGCCCTCAGCCTCCTCTTCTGCAGGCTGAAGAGACCCAGCTCCCTCAGCTTTTCTTCATAAGGGAGATGCTCTACTTCTTTGCATGTATGTGTATGTTCAGCCAAAGTTAGAGGACAGAGGTGGAAGGAACATCAACATTCACCATTTTATGACAGGCAAACTAAACTTCAAGAATAATGGGATCAATGGGGGCTGTCTTGGTTCTAGATGCTGCTTGTATTCTCCTCCCTAACTGTTCTGACACCACAGGTATCACTGTTTCTTAAGTAAATACAGCTATTATTCTAATTTAATGATTAGTTTATATATCCAAAGAATAAGGTGTGCCATCCTTACAGGAAGTGTAACCTGGCAGTAAGCCAACATGCCTTAAAGAATGAAGTCTCCTGTAGAGTTGGGCAGCGTCCCAAGAAACCACAGTGATTTTGAGTAACGCATTATGCCAACACTACCACCTACAGGAGTTCAACAAAAAGGATACAGCACCTACAAAAACAGAAGTCAAGGCACCTCACCCTCCAGCATTTTGGAATAAATCCATAGGTATATTAGGAACCATTGAGACATTTCTTGCCTCATGAATTCTAACATTTCTATGGGAAGCCATTCTACAAGAAAGGCATCTGTGGTTGCAATGTAAACCACCAAGCCAGAAACTTCCACTCTCTTGCTCTTCAGGTTTTAAATGTGAGCATGTATGATTTAAATTAAAACCTCACAAAAGTAGGAGATAGGAGGCATATCTACATGAAAACTTGTCTTAGGATAATGTGCATGTTACTGTTTTTGGCTTATGTCTGTGACAGTGCCAGCATTTTAGCCTGTGTGGTAGCTGTATTACTTGTACAGATGTTGTATATATCTCATTGCTTTCTAGTAAGCTGTCTTAAGCCAGCACAAACAGAAATGTCTGAAAATAGATTAAGGAATGTAAGAGAAAACACGTCACCACTTCTGCTGTCATTTAGTTGTCCTGGGCTTTGAGGGATTCTGTTTCCAGTCATCTACCATCATTGCTTACACTATTTCAAATTATCTACCCAAAGACATGAAATTGTAAAGCTGTAGCTTTGCCAGTGAATGAATGGCATTTTACATCTCCTCTTTATAACTTTCTTGTTGGTTATTGCCAAGCTGACAGACATAGCACACAAGTATACATTTTTGTCTTGAAAATAAAGGCGTGTTAAACGTCCTTGTCCTGAGCAGTAATTGTGCTCAAGCTCGATGGATTTTGGTGAAGCTTTGCTAGAGGAAATTGCTAGGTGTGATATGTAGAAGTCACAGTCGCTCTGTACCTTTGTAGAATCCATTCTCAATAAAATGCACCAAAATGAGAAGCAGAAATTATCAGTCAGAAGTAAATGTATTGAGGGTTGCTGTGGTGATGTCCAGTGTGTGTTGTCTTATATCTCCACTGGCATTTTAATTTCCTCTGCTGGCTGGCAAAAGCTCAAGTTTCTGAGGTGATACCTATGAGATTTGTTCTCAATGCGCCCTTTCTGTGTATTTGCATACACCAAACTTTCTAGTGTTTCATTCTTGTTCTACAACAAAATTTCAGGCTTGATCCCTTGGTGGCATCATCTCTGGAGATACAGAGATCATGTTGGCAAATCTGAATGCCAAGCGTTTGTTCTAAGAAGGAGAACATGTAGGATAGTTCCCAGTTAGCTCAGTGGCTTGTGGGGCAGAGAGGGCACCCGAGCAGCTTTCTTGCTCATTGATGGTTGCAGCGGGCAGCTGGGGAGTTTCTAGTGCAGGCAGAGCTCAGAAAGAACATTCTCCATTTAGTGAAAGGAAGTGAAAGACACCCAGGCAAACTGGGCAAGAAGTCAATTGAATATTTATTCCACAACTTTTTGTTTTCTTTCACTCTTTTTGGCTAACCGTGCTTCATTCAGGTGTGTTTTCTGGAAAAGGAGGTAAAATAATGAGAACTTTTTAACAAGTGGAAGGTGGAAGTAAAAATCTACTCATGAAGCTGAGCAGCAAAGATTCAGGGACTGAGCTGAGACACATAAGGATATCTCATAACAAAACACTAAAAGAGAAGTAAAGCTGACTTGCTCAGAATCGTTCCGCAACATATCCCATCTAAGAAAAGCAGTAATACCAAGTGATAGAATACAAGGTTACTGGTAGTCATCATGTCTATAAAGGAGTCTTGAATAGCTGCATTTATCTTCAGGATGTTTTGTAAGCCTGCTTTCATGCTGCATACAAAACTATTGCTGTGAGATACCTGACTAGTTCTCAGGAGGCTCTCCTATGAGCAGTAGCATTTGGGAAGGTTGTCTTAATTAAATTTTCAGACAGAAACAACAAAAAAAGGACCTCCCACCAAAAGCCAACCAAAACTCAAAGTGTGAAACAGGAATAAAACCACTGAAACAATTGTCTTCAAAGTCATATGTCCATGAGGTTGGCACTGGCCCACCTCTCAAGCCTGTCCAGTTACCTCTGGATGGCCTCACTTCCTTCCAGTTTGTCCACCCCACCACACCACACAGGTTGGTGTTATCAGCAAACTTGCTGAGGGTGCACTCAACGCCACTCTCCATATCGCCAACAAAGATGTTAAACAGCAGCTGTACCAGTTCTGATCCTTGAGGGACGCCACTCATCACTGCTCTCCATTTGGGCTTTCAGCCGTTGACCACAAGTCTCTGAGTGCAACCAACCAGCCAATTCATTGTCCAACGAGTGGTCCGTTCATTAAGTCCACGTAGACAATGACAGCTGCTCTTCCCTTGTCCACTTGTAAGGCATCAAAAAAGGCCATCAAATGAGTTGGGCAGGATTTCCCTCTCATGGAAACCTATTGGTTACCCATTGCCTCTTCATTTTCCAGATGCCTCAGCTGGGTATCTAGGAGGATCTGCTCCATGACCTTGCCAGGCACAGAGGTGAGGCAGCTGGCCGACAGTTTCCAGAGTCTTCCTTTTTTCCCTTTTTAAAGGTGGGGGTGTTATTTCCCCTTTTCCAGTCAGCAAAAACTTCACCAGACTGCCAAAACCTTTCAAATATGATGGCTTGGCAACTTCCTTTGCCAGTTCCCTCAGGACCCGTGGGTGGATTTCATCAGGCCCCATGGACTTGTTCATGTTTAGGTTCTTCAGATGGTCTCAAACCTGCTCTTCACTGAAAGTGGATGGATCATCCTTCACCCTGTCTCCATCTTTGCCTCCTGGGACTTGAGTGAGGCTACTAGAGCCTTTGCCACTGAAGACTGAGACAAAGAAGTCATTAAGAACCTCAGCCTTCTCCATATCACCTGTGACCAGGTCTCCATTTTCCCTCTGGAAAGGCCCTGTGTCATCCCTAGCTTTCCTTTTGTTATTGCTGTAATGCAAAGAAGCCCTTCTTGTTTCCCGTTATCTTCCTGGCCAGATTTCATTCTATCTCTGCTTTTGCCTTTCTAATCTGAATCCTGGTTGCATGGACATGTACTCTGAAGTCCTCTGAGTCAGCCAGTCCCTGCCTCTACTGCCTATAGACTTTCTTCTTGCTCGGAGGGGTTGGTCCTTGACCAGCTCTCTTGGGCTGCTCACCATGGACAAGAGTATTTATTGAGGCTAAATCTGGAAACAAGACAGTGTCCGTGTGTTTAAAAACACTCATTTGAAGAAAAAGAGGGGGAAAAAACCCATGTGGGGTGTGTATATTTCTGGGGATGTTACTTCAAAGGGACTGTATTCTATATTCTGTCCTCAGCATGAAGGTAGGATTGCCATCTGTGCTTAGGATATGGAGAAGCCAGCACTGGCAAGATTCCTTTGTCAAACAGTGGCAGCAATACTCAGTGGAATCTAGAGGTGACACCACCTGGGATATTGATGGTTTACAATTTTTAGCAGGGAGTCAGATACATTAGAACATACCTGCAGGTGTGGCTGGAACTTCATATGTAGACTAGAAGCCAAATCCCTTGGCTTATGAAGCACAGTATGATAGAAACCAGAGGTATGTTTCTGTTCTTTTGGGACAGCATGGAGAATGCATCAGTTCTTGGCATATTTTAGAGTATACAAAGGGTAAGTTTTATCTCACATCAGCTGGAACACATTGAACATATTGAGCTGTGCTCAAATACTCCATGGTCTAACTGTTCTGTCTCCTGCTGCAAACTGTGACAAGTGCATCTGTCCTTAAGTAGGAGCTTTGCTATATTAATATCTTGTGAAGATCTCTCTGGAGCAGGAAAGCAATTCGGGTTCAATAGGACACAAAAGTAGAATAGAGGAGAAAGAGTGTGCGGTTAAATCTGACATGGTTATAATGCGTAGTTCTCAGAATAAGTTTTTTGACCGTTATTCAGTGTGCTGAAATCAATGACAGTTTCATACAAAGGAAGACTTCTCTTCCAAAAGCCTAGTATGTTCTTCATTTGATCTTTGTCTTTATAGATTTTATTTTTCTTAATAAAAAGATTGGTGATCTAAATGTATAATGGTTGTATTTTGAGAGCCTGCTTGGTGGATGGCAAGATCCTTTGGCTTTGCTTAACGCCTCTTTTCCCCAGGTCTTTTGAATCAGGCTATTTACTAGTAGCTGCAAAAATTTGGGATTCAGACAATTAGTCCCCTCTGCCTTAATCTTGTTCCTGAACATTTCAATTAAGGTTTGACTGAACCATTTTTTTACTGTGAATTGTTTCAAATGAGTTTGCAGAGTCCTGCAGCCTTGCAAATAGCTTCCATTTAGAGCCACAATTTTGTAGGACCATGCCTGGAGGGCATGAGAGCAAACAGGTGGGAAAACCTTTTCCTCCTGAGCTTTCCCAGGTTCAGTTGAGTATTAGGTTTAAAACCATGTAATTTTAAGAGCCTGCTGAAACAAAGCCTAGCTTAACTTTCCAGTTAGACCTCAGCCTTGCTCTCAGCAGGCGCAGGCACGAATGCCTCTTATTGTTATGCTCAAGAGTTTGATCAGGAGCTATATTTCCATGCAGTGACCTTTAAAATATTCAGTAGTACTCCCATCTGCTTCCTGTTGTGGCAGCGTAACACTGTCTGAAGGAGCAAGGAGATGAGCTTACATCTCCTTGCCAGCAATTGCTTAGAATACACAGAAGCTAGCACTGGCGAGATTCTTTTGTCAAACAGTGTTAGAAAAGACATGTGGAGAGATATATGGGCCACATCTTGTAGGTCTGTTATCCTACACTGGACCAAGAAATTACTTTATATATGTGGAAAATCTGGAAAAAGCCCTCACTATTAAGTGATTAACTGAGATTTCCCTTTGCAACTGTGTAAAAGGAGTGCTTGTGCTCTGCATGATGTCCTTGGATGTGTAAATAAATTATAAATTGTTCACTTTCCAGTCCTCTTTAAGGACTGTGTGCTTGGGAGCAATTAGGGCTCTTCCAGAATATGCCTAAGGTGTACTAGTAAGTTTGAGAGTTGTGACACATATTCAAAATAGCCTTCTGTTAGCAGCTATTCCTGCTCGATGCAACAGCATGGAACACTGCATGGGGTAATTGAACTGGGAACTTAGGCCTGTGGTTCACTCTGCCCTGGCTATGGTGCTAAGGTCCTGAGCTAATTACTGTAAAGTTAGCAACATTATGTTACTGCAGTCAGGAAAGCTCATGCTTACCTTGAGAAAAGCTTGGCCGGAGGGTATGTAATTAAGAATTTATCAAGCAGGCTTTTGTCCATCTGCTTGCAAACTCTAATAGCTGTGATGTGGGGAAAGAAGACTCGTTACAAACTGATTTCATTTAGCATACAAAAAACTGGGAGATCTGAGGTCTTAGATTTGCAAGACAACATGTTTCAGTGAAAGCATAACCATTACCACCTGTTGTGCCCTGATTGCTCCTTATAAAGAAAAAGGATGAGTTTTAATCACATTAAGTGTAATTTATAAGTATTTTACTAAGTTTTATTAGTACACATTATTTTTTGAAAATGTGCTAGTGCTAGATGTTCATTTGTGTTAATCTTGTCTCTGCAAGCATGTTTTAAATTACTTTAGGCAGGCTGGTAATTCTAGGAACAAGACCCTTGGTCTGTTTTCAAGTGCTTTGTGTGATGATGGACAGTTATAAGCAACTGCCATACTCCAATTTTATTTCTGCCTATGAAAAATACAGCAAAACCACAGCAAAAGTGTTTACAGCAGCCTGAAAGTCACTTCATGATCTTCTGTTTCTGGGTATTGCTAACAGTTAAAGAGCTCGAATTATTTTTTGAGTGCAATTACTGACTAAAGGGATGATAGCTTTTTTATAATATTATAACTTCAAGTGTTCCTTAAGCCACAGAAGAAAATGGTTTCATTCAAGTAAAGCCTTGGGATTTTTCATGACTGAGAAGAAAAAGAAGCAAATCCCAGTAAAGATATATTAGAACAGTAATTGTTCTAAACATAAATATGTTCCAAAAAGCATCAGAGTCCCTCTGAGGCATGCCCAAGCTTAGCAGAACCTATTGGAATGTACTTCACTGTGAGACTGTAGTTCCATTTATCCAAAAAAAGAGATTAGCCAGAAGGTTCCCTTTAGATTAGTTTCCAGTATTCTTCAGGCAGATTGTCTCATTAGACAGGTTGGTTAATTAGACGAATTTGCTTCTGGAGGATTCCAGAGGCAAAAGTAGGAGCTTCTGGTAGGAAGAAAATAACTTAAATAGAAATGTCTTTTGTTTTGCCCCATTTTTTTCTAGTTCAGAAGTACAAGTTGAAGACTTCATTTCAAAGGTAAGCAGACAGTCACTGCACCTTGTTTTAAAACTTCTCAGCTAGGCACTCACTTGTGTAATTTCTGCATCAAAATGCTATGGTATGTTAGTTTCCACAACAGCGATTGCCAAGGGGAGCTAAGGTCGTACAATTACCCCTGCTGCTGCTCTAATAAATTGGAGTTTTATATGGCAACATACTGGAGCAGGGAAGACCAGAAACATAATCGCTGGTGGAAAGTGACTATCTCCAAAAGTCACCAAGTAATTTAAGAGAGGAATAGTAGGGATATGTTTTAGTTACTTGAAGAGCAGCTACTAGGATAGCCAGTACACATATCTTGTTCTCCAGCCAATAAAGCACAGGAACATGCCTGAAAAGAACAAGCTGTTACCCTGACATAAGCTAGGAAAATCACTGTGGTCAGGAAGTGAATGAAGTTGTAGCTCCAATGATGTCAACGGGAGAAGGTTCTTGGGAGAAGAATTTCACTTTGTGTGGTCACCACAAACTGAATCAGAGCTACCCCTTTGTCCATCAGCCACAGCAGGTAAACATGATTTAATGTAAAAGGTAAATGTTTTTTTATGATTGACTTAACGTCGCTGTAACACATTATCTCAATATTTGCAGATGCTATTTGTTTGGAAATAGTGTATTGTAAGCCTTGAGGGAACTCTTCAGAAGCAACCTTCCTTTTATTTCAGTTTCGAGAAATGTGACTTTTATATCCAGATGAAGAGATATCACTGTCCTACCCTCAGTTAGAGTGAGATTGCAAGGGGCTTAAGGTGCTATGTGTAGATAGGAAACCTTTACTTACACTTTTTAAACACCTACATATAAAATGGAGATGTTTTGTGCCTTTTTTTTTTCTTCTTGGTGTCACTGCAGCCTGTTGGAGGCACCTGTTGGAGACAAATGTTTGCTCAATCATGCAAGCATAGCATACATCATACGTTTTGTCTAAAATTGTCAAGTGTACAGGCCAGGCTGTGGACCCCTTAAAAAATCTGAACTTTGTGCTATTCCACAGGGCAGAGTATTAGTAGTTTGATGTGTTCCTGGTATCTGTGTTGCTGGAGGGGCATGGGACTTCTTCCTGGTGGTTTGATTTTCTCAAAGGCTGTGGCTTCATGCCACATTTTTGTGCTGGATATTAGATAGGAAGAAAAAACCCTAGATCAGCATTTTCCAGGATGCGATAGGATCTCCAGCCCAGTGCAGATTGTAGATGCTGCCAGATTGAATCCATTATTTTCTAAAAGATCCAGGAGTACTTCTAATGGAGAGTTGGATCTAGTATTGCTATGTTCATGCTGTGGAGCTCTAAAAGTCCCTTTTTTTTGCACATTGCAGCATCACCCCTACCTGATACATGAAGTCAAGCAGCAATATAGCTGTGCTCAGTCACTGTGATAGAAAGATGTCAAACTGAACATACTGAGCAAGTCTTTGTTTTGCTTTTATTTTGGAAATTGAATTATTGATAAATGCAAGAAATCTGTGGACAACAGTGCATGCTGAAGCTTTGCTTATCAACGAAAATGTAGAGTAATTCAACCATGTCTTTGGAAACGGAGACTTCATATTCCCATGTGGAAGAGCCTTGTTAAGTTCCAGTTGTTTAATAATTTTGTTGAAAACAATAAAGTTTGTTAATTTGACAAGTGTTTAGCTGTAGCATTTCCACTGTTAGGTGTCCAACAATTGCTTCTTTCCAACATCCTTTGCTCTGGGAGAAATGGTTTGTGATGAGAGTTTGAAAGAATGGAGTAAGTTAGTATGAATAAGAATGGAGTAATGAATGGAGTAAGAGGAAAAAGTATGGTGACAAGAAGGATGGAGTAGTGTAACTTCTCATATATGCTGCTGTGAAATGAAAAGGAGTATTTTTCTCATTTAGTCCACTGAAGGTAGAGCAGGAGATACCGGTCTGCAGTTGCAGTATAAGAACTTAAGGCTAGCTTTGAGAAAACACTTCTATACAATCAAATCACTTGAATAGATCCTCTGTAAAGGTTATGGAGCATCTATCATTGAAGGTTTTTAAGAACAGATCAGGCAAGCATCAGAGTAAAGTTAAGTTCAGCTGCATTTGGGACTCTTTGTTGCCATTAAGTTTGCTTTCAGCACTTTTTCTGTAAGTCTTATAAATGCCTGTGGCATTTTTGTGGCTTGTTGCTTGCCATGACAACAAAGAGAAACAAAAGATATTTGTTGCATCAAGGTGCCATAACAGCAAGTTTTCAACATTCAAATTACTGTTAGAGATATAATCTTAATTAATGCTATTTAATAAACAGTTAGTCTGGGCACAAATATGTTGGTAGGGGCAGGGAGAGTCGTGGAGAGGCATGTTGTAGTGTGAGGGAATGGAGCCTGTAATGTGGTTAACGCAAGTTTCCAAGGAAGGTAACAGTTGAATCTGTACGGTTTTCTCCTTGATGGGAGGGAAAAGTACCACCACCAATAAAACCACCCAAACACGCTACCAAGTTGCCAGTCATGTTCCATAGTAAAAGCAGAGCAAAAGTGAATGGCAGAGCTTTGCCTTGTAGCAAACTGTCCAGAGGGCAACAAATCTCCTGCGTCCACAAGAGACGCCGCAAATAACTCACATGCTAAGCTAGGGAAAGGTTTAACCAGTGGCTGTCAGAGAGCATCTGCTCTGGCACACTCACAGATGGGGCTGAGGAATAAAATTATCAAAGCTTCTGGAATGTATAGAATGGGCCTTGCATACACACAATTGCCATGTTGCTCCTTCAGCCGCCACATCCATACAACACATCAGGAAGTAAAGCCTTCTAACCTTGAACCATGTTGCTGGTGTGAGAGGCTGCATTTTGCAAAAGGGTTGGGAATCTTTAGTGGTCTTTTGCATTAGAAAGGACAGAGTGGGATCCCCATTTTCGAAAAGTTTTCATTGATTTTTTTCCCCATACCCTTTCCTGAAATACACACTTTTAAATGTAGATTATTCAGCAGTGATTTTATGCTCATTTGCCTTTAAAGCTTTCTCTGAAAACCTTTTACTGGCATTTATCCCAAACACCTTTTTAAATATTAAAATTGTATTATTGAGAAAAATAGTTTATAGCTCACTGGAAGAGTTTTGCAGCTCAGCTGATATACCAAAATTTGTTTAATTTTGGTATATGCTTAAGTAAGCATAATCTGTTAGTTGCAAGATTAAAATACATTTATAGAAAACTATCTTATCTAAAACATGTTAAAACTAAAGCTTCATAACTAACCCAACACCATATCCAGTACTTGAGCTCATGTTTTCCTGTTGAAGTTGAAGAAATCTACTGGGCAGATAGGAACAAAGAGGATATCTTGGTATTTTTGGTGACAAAGTACACTACTGCTTTTTTATTTTTTTGTCTTGGAATTTCTCCTGGGAATTGCAATCTTGCAATCACTGCAGAAAGGCCACGTGATGTAAGCGATCCTGACAGCAAAGAGCTGGTGTGGTCTTATTACATGCATTTATGTAACAAAAAGACACTATCTCCCTTACTATTCATATTGATAACTCACTGACTTTCAGTGCCTCCCAAGAACAATTGATGTGCCTTGAACCTATAGCAATACGCACTAAAGCAAAATTACTCTTATGAGCAACTTCTTAACTAATAAAATATAAGTTATTTAGTTTACATCTACATGTCTGAACGAAGGGGTGCACAGACAGAAATACTGTCTGTTTTCAGATGAGGAGGCTGAAATGCAGCCTTTTTTTTTTTTGCATGCAGGGGTTTTGGTGCACATCTGCTGAGGGAGCTCTGGCATCTGGATGTAGTATTGTTTCCACGGCCTGAGAGCTTTCCTCTTGTATACTATGTAACCTCAGTCTTGAACTTTGTTTATACCACAGGAATCGAGTGACTCACAGAGCCTTTAGCAAGAAAAATATTAGGCCTTTTTTGATGAGTGAAGGGGCTTCAGAACAGTGCTGAATAGAGAAGACTTTTAGCTGTGCTGAGGAGAAACCTTAGGAGCCAACCTGCTCATGTGGGGCTGCGGTTAAAGACAGAGGATGTAGGGTATCATTCAGCAGTGATATGAAAGAAAATAGAGTGAATGCTTGAGGGAAAGGGTTGCCAATTCATAATTAAAAATCTGTGACTGTCAGTGCTGAAGAGTGTATCCAGGTGCCTGATCTCCGAGCACCGAGCATCCACATCAGGTCTTTAGATCTGGCCTTCCTCAGGCCTTGCTCAAGTCCTTCAGACTGCCTTTCCACTTCTCCGAGACTCTTCTTTGCTGGACGGTAGACAAGCCTCACTGGATAACATAAGATAGACTTTAAATTTAAGCACTACTATTAATAAAAAATTGCTTGTTCTCTTTGCTCTATCCTCCCAAAAGTCATAGAAAGGACAATATATTCTGTTTTTTGATTTATTCTGCCACTGTCTGTGTGACCGTCGTAAACCTTGTGTAAAGCTGGTAATCAAGCTGTCCTATAAACAGGTTGAACACAGGGTGAAATAGAAATACTGAGAAGAGAGCAGATGAAACAAGTGCTGGGAAAACAGCAAATGGAAAGCAATCAACCTGAAAGTGCTGCTGTATCATCTCAGGCACTTAAATCCATGATTAAAAGAAGGTTCTCAAATCCTTGATTGAAAGGAGAAGGGGGAGCATGTGAAAACAGTTAAGTGATGAGGGGGCAGCCTGTGGTTTCCCTAGATGAGGTATATCTGTGAATCGCAGCCTTTGTGCTTCCTGTTCACTCACAGAACAACTCAGAAGAGGGAAGTTCTTCCATCTTCATAGGCATAGGGGGTTCTTGGGGACATCTACATCTTCTTCCCGGGCCTGTGAGTATCGTTTTGCCCTCTGTGGAGTATAAAGCATGCAGAGGATTGTAAATCTTCTTGAGGGGGAAACAAGGACAGGGGACAAAGAAGGAGATAAGTTTCTGACAAAGATCACATTAAGATGAATGTGTGAAAAGTCTTGTGGAAATGTATGCTGAAGACATTGTAGTTCTCTGAAAGAAAAATTGAGATGGCTCAGCTTTACATTTTATCTTGGCTATCTTTCTAGCTGATAGGAGATGTTTCAATCAGGCAGTGTCCCAGGATTACTGTAACAGTTTAGCAGGTCCTGCATGAAGTTCACATTGCTTTTCAATTACAAGGAAAATGCAGCAAATGACATTAGTGGTATGATAATATGCTTTAATATTGGAGTATTGTGGAACAGAGTAAGTCTGGGGTAAGACTAATTCAAAATAGACCAGAATTGGTGCTAAACGTTAAGTTCACGTGTTCATGCATTTAATGAATAGAATGTTACATTGGTAATGGTAATTAGTATTGTCAGATTAGTTTCAGTCTAGTTTATTTCTTGATCCCTTCTCTTGTGGTAATGCAATTCCAATCAGAGCTGTATGAACCTCATGTTCCTTGTCGTGCCATTGAATAATAAGTACTAGGTGGTGACATCGATTTGTATGCTTACTGTGCTTTGTGCTGATAAGATTTTTTTGCACAGGTAGGGAAAATAAAGTCCCATATCAACTGGAACTTTAGGAGGCCTCTGTGGAAGGACTCTGTAAAGGATAATAGAAAAGTAATTTACTATCAGAGACAAAAAGGCTGATTCTCAGTCGCAGCAGTTGGTTGAAATATTAGATTATATTCACTGAGAATCTAGCTGTGAGACCTGGTTTAGCGATTTTTTTTTTTTTTAATTTTTTCTTTATCCTGTTTACACTAGTATATCCCGTGTTTACACTAGTATAAGGTAGCTGGAAATCACCAAGGATGGGAATGCTCCGATACTCATTTTGGTTTAGCGCTTTCATGTTGTGAAAAGTGAATGCATTGACAAGTGTAATAGAACAGAAAATGAAGAGCCGTTTTTTGGCAAGAAAGCTGCTATTACCATAAAGCAACATAACTTACATGCCAGTTCTGTTTCTTTTATTGGCATCTCTGAACTGCAGTGGCATAATTTGAGCTGAGAGTTTCCTGAGGACAGCATGTAAATGCTCACAACTGCAATTCCTTCGCAGTTGTGTTCAGTTTAGTAGTCTCAATGTATATATGTGCCTTTCTCCAGCTAAGATGCTCTTTGATTCTCAGAAATTCAGTGACATAATTTCACTGCAGTTAACCAAAGTGATTACTTGTTTCCAAATGAGAACTAAAAAAAAGAGGCTGGAGACAGGTTTTGCTGGTGGGAGGAGGCTCAGACATTTTGTTCTGAGCTGTGACCTTTAGAGAATGAGCCATTCTTTTACTGTGTTCATGCTGGCTTGTCAAAATGCAGTTGCAGACTTCACCTCATGCCCCGCCCCCCCCAGCCTTCTGCCAGAGACTTATTGGAGGCATCACTTACATGAGAGAAGGTAGCCTGTTTACAGTGCTGTGTCTCTTACAGGGTAAAGATACTGGAGTGTCTCATATCTCATAGCTTCCAGTTCTTTTAGAATTCCAGTTCAAAGTCTTCGATCTGTTTGTAAAACTTAGTTTGATTTGCAGTCTTTTTTGCCCCACTCACTGCTGGTGATACTGCAACAGCTGATACCTGTTGGTATGTCAGAGCTTACAGATAACCAGTTCTTGGTCTGTAATGGCGAAGTCTTTCAAAAAGGAAAAAAAGGTACCCCAAGCCTGCCGTGTTCTGTTGCATTGCTAGTTTTTGGATAGTTTGGGTACAATCAAGTGTGTTGTGGAATTGTGAGGACCTTGAGTGCAACTGCTGTGGTGTATTGCCATTTGGAATTCAAACTGCACTTTCTCCCATCCCATACTTTGTCCAAGTGCAGTTCAAGACCCTGCACAAGATTATGATGTAGTTTCAGGTACTGTTTCTGGAAGCTCCTGACACCTAGATACCATCAAACCGGAGGAAATTCAGCACACAGCAACACGGATGATTGGAGGGGAGCAGGTATGATTGCCTATAAGAGAAGACTGAATATGTGTAATATGCATAGGACCATCCTCTTGATAGTTCGAGTGCCAGATGAAGACGAATGAAAGGAATCAATGTGGGTACATGAAACGAGACAAGCCTGGAGGCAGGAAGTATTTAGACTGAATAGCAGCCAGTGTGGTCTAAGTAATCAGCAAGTCACATTTTTTTTTTTTTTCACATTGGGAATTCCCAGCATCTCATTCTCCTCTTCTAGGAAGAGCAGCCTGGAAAAACGGACCAAATAAGAAGGGCAGGCAGGTTGCAACCCAGCCTTTCCCTGGTGGAATAGTTAATAAATTAGATGAAGCATGGTTTTCAAAGAAAACTCTGTGAAACAGAAATGTAGACAGGCCATTGGTAGTGGTAAATGCTCTGCAGGGGTCGATTAGGGAAACTGAGGATGGACGTATTAGAGCACTCGGCAAACAAAGAGAAGCTAAAAATAAAATCATATAGCATAACAATTTCCACTTGTGCTTACTTTCCATCTGGTCCTAATGGTCAGACAGTGAAGTTGGCAGCTTTTATTTGTCTGAATCCATGGGTCGCTGAAGGTGTCTTCTCAAATTCCAGGGCTCAGATTGTGCCACAATGGTTCTCTGTCCCATCTTTTTTCTAACTTTTCTCTCTGATTTTATTTGTAAACAACTTTTCCAGTTACATGGAAGACTACAAAATATACGTAGTGCTTGCCAAGTTGTGATAATGTGACTCTGTGCCCAAGAGATGGGGACCTAGATATGTTTTGGGGTTTTGTATGTGTACATATAAATACTTACACTGCTCCACTTTTCCTACCTTAAGACCTGTGAGATTAGAGAATTGTGCTTGTTTTTTGTTTTTTCTGCTCCTATGGTGCTTATTGGGAAACCCTGGTGTAGTAATGATTCATGCTGACTAAGTGATGATCAATTCTTTGAGTTTCAGAAGGAACATGCTTATTTTCCTGGAAATACATGGATTCTGTTAACACAGTCACTGAAAAGTTAGACAAATATATTTGTACAGACAAATATATATATCCTCTGGGACTCTGGTAGAGTCTAGAGAATCTGCCAATAGAAGATCAAAGGGTTAAACCCTGTTGTTTGTGTTTGTGGAAGACCATAGCTGTATGGAAGTAATAGGGCAGTACTTAAGTCTTTCTGAACAGTTAAAAAGTGCTGCATTATGTGGATACTTTGCAGACTGACTTTCTTTAGGAGAAAAATGTATGTACTGAATGTTCTCAAAACAAATTAATAGTGCTGTAAATATACAGCCTTATAGTTAACCCATCTGGTCTAAAATGAGTGGTCACATAAAATGTGCTGAACCTTACTAGGACGATAGTGTTCAAAACACAGCTGTGGCAGGCAGGTCTGAACTGAAGCACTGTGATAAGGAGAAAATTTGCAAGAGGAAGTCTGTGAGATTAAAAATCCCAGTGCGATAGATGAGAGACAGAGAAGGTAAAGGCTAAAATCAGAATAAGGCAGTTGATTTATCCTTCTATTTTTGCTATTCCTCCCCTTTTCCTGTCCTTGCAAAAAAAAAAAAAAAACAAAAAAACACAACAGTGTGTGTGTGGAGGGGAGTGGCCCCTAGACAGGGCTTAAACGGACATCTACATTCCTAAATAATTGTCTTAGGGAACAGGTATTTATCCTTGCCTGAAGTACACTACACGCTCAATAAAGGGGCAGGCTAAAAGACTGGGGGTTTGTTTTGGTGGGTGTTTTTAACATCCTATGGACACAAGCAGACTCAGCAGGGATTTATTATTAATATTTTGCACCTCATCCCATGGCACTCATATGTTTTTGAAATAAGTGAGATGTAGCAAAATTGTTTTCATCTTTTCCTTTCCTCCGTTTTAGATGAAAGAGTATGCAGAAATCGCCATTAGGTGTCTGGCTACTCCCACGGAGCAGCATATGCCTGATTTATTCTCCATAAATGTTCTTGGATTTTTCCCCTTCATCTTCGAAGACATTTAAACTTTTTTCTCAAGCTCTATTTGTTGATTATTTTTTTTTCATGGTAGGACAAGTGAGAGTAGGTTAAAAAACTTGTGTTTCTCTCCGTGTATGCTGCTTGGTACACCTCATACAGTCAGCGGTTGCTGGAGTGTTCAGCACTGCTGGTGCTCATTCCCCCATCTGGCAGGGTACTACTGGACGCAAGTATGCCCTGGAGAACACCAACTGTGCTCTTCTTGTATTTTATCTTTATTCCAAACAACAAACAAAGAGGTTGATGCAAGGATCATTTACAAGTTGGAATTTAAAGGGACTGTTATAAAACAGGGAAAGGGGGGAGTTTTCTTTTCAAAAGGTGTGTTTGCGTGGAGGTCTCAAAGGAGGTTATGCAGGAGCATTCAACACAGAATGAGTTTCAGCAAGGTAATATTTTTCATGTAAATCCTCTTGTCTGTCTAAGCACAATCTCTTTTGTCTGAACTTTGTCTTGTATAATTTTAAAGCCAGTTAGAATGCTAAAGGACCTTTACCCTGATTTATTGTTCTCTTGAAGTTGTTTAGTTTTGAGTGTGCTAGGAGATTAAGAGATTAGAGGAGGTTAATCATGGCAACCACTGTGGCCCATGTGATTCTACATTGCTAGCTCTTAATCCAATTATAGAGACTGGTAGCCTGGACTCAAAACGTTCAGAATGGGCTAAGGAGTATCTTAAGATAGAATAAGAGAAGCCTGCTTGATCCTGGATACACAAGATTCACCCACATCACCAGGTGTAGAAAGGTCAACCTGTGTTACTCTGCTGTCCAAGTGTTCAAGCTTCATCTCAAGGAGTTCCTGAGACTGCTTGTCCTCTGTCCACACCTGTGGTCTGTATGAAAGCAACAGAGGGTGAGCGGGTCAGACCCTGAGAACAACTTCAGTCTTGGGCTTGACTTGCAGCACAAACGTAGCTTTAGAAGCATTCAAAGAAACAGCAATCCTGACGGTAGGACATTTTGAGAAACTGTAGAAATGTGTACCAACCTTAACAAATGATGCCTAAATACTTTCAAAGTCATTGACACCAAGAGTGTGGTATGCAAGAGATGTGTTCCAGTTGAGGTTAGGCTATTTAAGAATGATTTAAGAGCAACAGCTATCTTATTCAAGTTTTTATTCCATAAAAATATTTACAGGTGGCCTAAAGGTACAAATTTATACTCATTTAGATAATCAGGATGTACAAAAAAAAAAACTCCTAACCCCCAACACTCTCTATCTGAAAGAGATTAAACTGTCTCTGTAAACCTAGGCTCTCAGATATTCCAGAAATGAGAGATGTATAAAGACTGGGAACTTGGGAAAGACTTAATGCAGTGCAGTAGCAGAATTATAGTCATGAATATCTGTCATCTGTCCTTAGCAAATCAGTGATGCAGCAAGAACGTAACTGGTATCCTGGCAGGTTATCAATAACAGAAGCTACTGTCTTATGAGACCTGTATTAAAGCCTTCTGGGGTAAACCCCAAAATATAGAAAAGACAAAAAGTTAAAGAAAATATCTTGAAATAGTATTTGACTCTCATTTTGACAGCTGCATTTTCAACACACTGACATTTCTTGATTGAAGATACTGCTGATTTCTTATCAATGTTCTTTGTTTTTTTTTCTGTAGTAGTGTTCTAGGGTGCTATAGTTAGTAGACATCTTGTGTGAAAAAACAGACCACTAGAGAGTTCAAGAACAGTGTCTTCATTTTTATTTCTCTTGTGCATTAATAGTTTCACAATAACCAATAGATAGCTCTCAGATAGTGAAAATGAAGATGACAACATCCAGTAGCTATAAAGTGAGAAAGCAGTGTAGAATATTTATCATCATTTTGAATATTGAATATATAGAGAAGTAACTAATTATGCCAAAAATGTGAAAACATCTGTCTTCCTTTATAATTTTTCTGTACAAGGAAGTCACCACTGTTTCATTACTGTTCAGTTTAGGTATGAGGTAGTCATGTTACTGTCATATAAGATGGTTTTGTGAGGGCAAGGTTTTGTGAGGGCAAGGATGTATCTACACAAAAAGATTTAAGTGCTTGTGCTTAGCTTTATGTTTGTACAGATTAGTATTAGTTGAAATGTCTCATTTCAGCTTGGAGCTGCAGAAGGGGTCATAAGAGATTCACAAGAACACATGACTCAATCCAACCGGATATCCAACATATTTCTGGTTCTATTTCATTGTGTGCAAGTGCTGGGGAAGGAGCGTTATGTAGGTGGGATTACTTAAAGGTTGGCAAGGATGATGTCACCAAAAGGAGCTATTTGTTTGGACTCATAGGAGACAGCTAAGCAGTAAAGTATGTCTGAATTTTTATTTTTTTGTAATTCATGCAGGACTGGTATGAGAAAGTTCACAAATGAAGAATAGCTCATACAACACATGGAGAAGATTAATGATAGCAAAACAATCCTGAGATAAAAGAACCAATTTTATATACACACAAAACCCCCAAACCATCTTGTTTATCTGCCCTCACTCAAAATAATCACTCTGAGGAATAACTGCATTAAAGTGGGGTTTTTTCATAACCTCAGGGATTAAAATGTTTCAGTTCATTGGTTACACAACTTGCTGTTAAAAATTGAATATATGGTTATTCCTTGAGAATGACCTTCGGAGAATATTTGATCTTTCCTGGCAAGTTTGTCATCCCTTCGCACTATAGGCATTGTGTTTTCCTTGTCAGTATGAATTTGAGAAATCCATGAAACAAGTTCCAAACAAGCATCTGTTTGAGGATATATACACAAACAATGGAGGACAACCCTTTTCTAAAGGGTTAAGTGTGAGGGGGGAGTGAAGGACAGAAAGACTGGAGAGAATAAAGGAGACAACTGAGTCAGCATAAGAGGAGAAGTAGATGAGGGGAGAAAAAAAAAACCCCAAACATTAGTATGAAGTAAGAAAAATGGTCTGAGCAGAAGGAACTGAGGAGCCCCAAGAGAAGTCATCTTTGACACTGAGAGAGTTGTCATTTTCAGTATGATTATTGTAAGACTGGTACCCGAGTTTAAGACTGTGAGGTGTGCTTATGGATGGGTTTCTCATGAAGGGTATGTAATATTTTTTGCGGGATACTGCCCTCGGCTGGGTAAAATGTAGCTAAAATGTGTAGAGGTTGTACCAAATGGGTACACTCATTTCAATGTTTTGTTAGTAATCTGAAAATGCTTGACTGGAAAGAATAGTGCACTCTGATACTGAATGAAACAAAACCTCTCAGTTAAAAGTAATCCTTCTGGTAGACTATGCAGATGAGGTGAGGTGAAAAATAGTCTTCCCAAAGTGCTTCAGTTAAGAGAACATAGTTTTTCAAAACTAAAATACAGATTTTCTCTTCTTGATAAACTGAGTTCTGTTCCTTGACAGTGTGCTATTAAGGTGAGCTGACATTGCACCAGCTACTGTTTCCCTCCATGTCAACAGCATGTATCTCTGAGGTACTCTGACAGCAGCCTGGGGCTTTTACGTGGGACTGAAATGATAGGTGACAACTTTGTTTCAGGGAATCAAATCGAAGAAATAAAAATTGAATGCATCTGTGTAAAGTTACATAAAACTGCAAACTTTAAGCGGCCCGGTGGATGAGCACTTTCTGATGAGACAAGAGGAGAGTGGCTTGGGCAAGATACGATTTAGGATGTGCAACCTCTCTGGGGCTTAATCATCAAGTTGATCAAGATATCTCTGCAACTTTCTTCATGCTTTCACACCAAAGTTCTGTGATTCGGGACAGAAAATCTAAGAACTACTGATGTGAGGCTACTGTTTGGGGACTCATTTCCTTAGCTGTAATTGATGGTGCAGTCACACTCATTTGCAAGTCACACATGGTGACGGAGGTGGTAAAGAGAGAGTATATGGTTATGTATATGTATATAAGATATGTAAAGAGAGAGTATATGGAGATGAGGTATATGGATAAGGATCAGTCTATTTTTCTCTTTGACCTTCTTTTTTGAATGATCCATGTCGATATGTTGTTTCTCTCTGCTACTGGCCTCTACCTATGTCTGAATTGAGAGTGGGAGGGACAGTACAGATCTGCACACCTCCGGAGAAATGAGGTGGAGCACTGCATTTCACAAAACTGGAAACGTTTTACTGGTCTGGGGTGCAATAAAATCATGCATTTTCATGTGTGTTCCATCTCTGCTCTCCCTGGCATGGCTGCTTGTTATTCTGGTATACCTCTACATGGTATCTTACCTGCCTTTGTATGTGTTTTGCATGCACCTTCCTCTGTGTGACTTTACACTAATTTTTGTTTTCAACAAGATGCTTATAGGCTACCAAGATAACATAGAGTAAGTTCCTTTGCTTTAGAAATGCACCAGGATTTTTTGAGGTCTTCGGTAGCCTAATGCCTCCTTTATGATTTGCTTTATTCTGGGGACCTCAAAAGGTAGTGATGTTGCAAAAATAAGTTTTCTTTTTGAAGTCACAGGACCCACCATGATTTAAAGGAAAACATCTTCTCCTTTTTTCTCTTAACTCTTCAAGGTTTAAAGACTTGATGATGTTTTATCCTTTTCTGGCAATTTGAAGCTTGAGTGATATGAGTAAATGGGAGTTAAATGCTCTAGTAACCAGGACCTGGCCCCGTCATTTTTTATTTCTAGAAGTATTGGTAGGAATCCTCTCTCCTGCTTGTCATAAGTCTTTTGTGCAGTTCTCCTCTTTTTTCAGGCCTTAATTCAGCGCACAAGTGGTCTCGCTTTCAGTGACAATATTCATAGACTTAACACAAAACATGTGTCGAAATGCTTTGCTGAGTCAGGGCCTGCTTTGCTTGAGCTGCACAACAAGTCTGCTTGTATGTTATTCTAGAAGTTTCATAACTCTACAGTGTAGGGCAGGATTTGACTGCCCTTAAGAAAACAACCAGTACAGATCAATTGAGAAACAGTGAGTGCTAACTACCGCGAGTGGTCACAAGGTCACAAGTTTTTTGTGTTTGTGAAGAAGACTGCATAGATGGGAGGAACTGTTGATGTTAAGAGAAGTGGGTGTTTGAGGAAAGAATGCCTTCTGTGATTGCCCTGGGTATTGCAGGAAGTAATGCCTTCTGTGTTAGCATGTCTGTGATTGCCTCAGGTATTGTAAAAACCAATCAGCCAGGGATACAATGCTTGTAACCAGCATAAATATATGCTTGTAGTATGATTAAATAGACATCTTGCTTGCATCAAGCTGTGTCCCGTCTCTCAATCGCGGCACTACAGTATCAATTCTTTATTGCACTTAGTGTTGTCATAACAAATGTTTGTAGAAGAGCATAGATACACCAAAACATGTGTGAGTATAAAAACAGCTGTGCACTAGCTGTGCTCATTAGAGCTGGGACATGTAGGACAGTTGTTTCTTATACAGTTATGTTTGTGAAGAAAAAACTGTGGGGTTCTTTTGCTGTTCATTATGTTTCATTTTGACATTTCAGAATGATGATGTAGGGAAATAATCAGTTATTAAAATGGAGAAGTTTTGCCTACAAGTGTTCAGGCCAGGCATAATGATTAACAGAGATTTTGCCACTGAAAGCAATGGTGGATGCTAATGTTACTTGAAACCAGTTCCCGGTTTATTTGAATCTCACCATTTGCCCATCTGAAATTTTTATTTTGAATAGTTCGCTTAGCTTTACACAGAGTTGAAAACAACTATAAGATGCAAAGACAGGTTTGGGCAGCTCTCGCTTTTTGTCAGGAGTAAGCAAAGGGTATCCCACATGTAATTCCATTACCCTTTATTTTTGGAAGATTTTGGAGCTTTGCCTGTGTAGGGCAGAGTTAATGTGGGCTGGCTTTCAGTTACTGTGGTAGCTCAGCCTCCCATCATGTTTCTGCATTGCAAAGATCCACAAGGCCACCTCAGCCTGTTGGTATCCATCTGTATATATCGGAGGTTGTAACCTTGGGTTATTTAAGCCTAGGCATACTTGAAGTATGCCCATGCTGCAATTTCTGCTTTAATATAAGTAGTAAAGGAATTGGAAGCTGCCTACCAAAAAATGATAGACTGGTAACTCCTCCTACTATTTGGTTGTTGGTTTGAGGTAGTTAGCTGAAAGCTGTGTCATGTATGCCTTGGCCACATTGCAAGAATGAGTGATTACCCTTTAATACCAGAAATAAAACAGAGACTCGTCTTGTGCTTAGAGGAAAATAAATTAAGGGTTCATGTGTCACAGCTAGGGAATAAGTCTCAAAGCCAAGTGTCCCCCATGCTGATTCCACCCCCTATTTTTGCCATTCGTTCCTTTTTAAGTAAGCTTCTAATCAGAATTGACAGCTCTAGCATGACATTTGGGAGATCTCCAATCTGAAAACAGATACTTAGGTATAATTAATTTCTGAGACTTGAGCTGCAGCACCAGTAAGATAGGCAAACCTGTACAACCCTCCGAAAAATCACGGAAACGGAGTGAATTTTGGCCCTGTATGTATTGTGCTGACTGAATTTTTAAGCAACAGTAAAAATATTTTCCCTTTTGAAGAAAGCAACAGCTTGTAAATAGTTAGACAATTGTCCTTATTTTTTTTCTGTTTTTGTTTATAACCCATGTTCTTTCTATGTGGTTTTTAGTTTTTGTTAAACACATTGCTGAAACTCAAGTCTGATCATTCTCTTCCATTTTTCATACATGCTTTTTTCTATGTTCTATGTTTGCAGATGCTCTGATATTGCATGTTTCACTGGGGAAGATGTAATTCCTCTTCTGTACATTTTAAGAAATAATCAAACTGTGATTTCAGTTTTCAAACAAGCTTTTCATTCTTTGAAACTGTCTTTACAAGAGGAGACAGACTTAAAAAGATCGACGCTTAACTAAGTCTTGTTTAAAGCTGGGACTGTAATGACAGTGCAGCAGTGGTGTCTTGTTCGGTAAGAAATTGAAATAGAATCTGCTTCTTCCCACAAAACCAGCGCACCGTAATCAGGAGTCTTGCCTCAGAAACCTTTACCGACCACTATAACAGCTCTAATTCTCAGCTTAATTTAGAAGAGACAGTGGTTTTGCATACTGCTGGGCAATGTCATGATGGTTCAGGAGGTAGTGATATGCTGCTGACCTCTGTTGAGGCATACATCAATGCATCTGGACAATTTGTGTCAGCTAGGACGACAGGGCAGGCAGTTTCAGAATGTGTGATTCTGCTTAAAACTCTAACTTTATTAAGTTCATTCTTTTACATTTTCCAGTAGCTGCAGAAACATGTATTTTTCACTGCCTGTGCTGGTAAAAACAGTGTCTAGGTGATCCAAGATGGGACCTCCATGAGCCTCTCTTGTTTTGTAACGCTACTATTTTGGGTAAAGAGATTCACGTCTTATTTCTCCAGGGTTGAGGATATGTGGCTTTAAATAGCATTTTCTGTTATCTCAGATGTGGTCTGAAGTTTTTACATTACAATGCGTTAGGTTTCTGACCATGGTCTTTGGTCAGTTGAACATGGCTCAAAGATGCTAAATCTTATGTCCACTTTAAGGCAGGAGTAAAAATATACCTCCTTTCAGTCCCAGTCCAGCTAGAAGGCGATGTTGGTTTTGCATCGGGCTTCTAATCACTACCCACAAAACTGGGAATTACTGCTCCTAGCCCAGTGATTAGTGTAAGTGCTCTCTAAACCACACATTAGGTATCATTAGCCAAGTAAGCTCAAACCATCCAATTAACTTTTTAAGCTAACCTGTTGTGGTTTTTTTTTTTTTTAATTTTCTGAGGTGGATTAGGGAATGCTCCTATGAAGCAATTTGCACAGCAGAACAGTGTGTGTTTTGTATGACACATGCTTGGTAACTCTAGGGGAGAGATTTCCAGTAAGTATAATAACTAATAGGAAATAGCAGGGAAGAGTGGGTAATTTTTTCCAATCGGTGCTGATACCTGACCAGTGGCCAAATGTATGCAGTCATCTGATTTGTGGGAGAAAAGAGCTTGAAGGTCCTGGGACAAGACAGTCATGGGATGTGTAGAAAGGCAGCATGTTTATTTGAGAGGGCTTTTTCCCTTATGTCTGTCCTTCACCCACATAAATGCACTACTTTGTGTGCTTCTGTCTTGAAGCATCCTGCTTCTTCATCTTACTGAGCCTTGTATCTGTAGCTAGCTGAAGATGCAGCTTTTTTCAAGCTAATGTTCTCCACACGATTTCTGCTTTCTCTAAATCAGGCCCAGAAAGTGTTTATGAGAGTTTTGCTTCGGCTGTTCTTCCTTTCTCTGCTATACATCACACCCACCTATGTTTGTGTTGGGAGTCTAATGATCTGAAGTCAGATGTTTGAAACATAGATAACAAGGCAGAAGGCTGTTTATGCCTGGGGAAGGCAGGGATATATTTTTTTTTTGTTAATATATATTTCTTTTACTCAGAAAACTCTTGCCACTTTGAAGAGGGAAGGATAATTACTTTTAAAAAGAGTAGCAACTCTTGCATTGGGTGTGCCTGTGAAGCACCATGAATCACTCTGGGCTGCATTAGTACCAGCATGGGGAAAAATTGGATTGCTTCTCCCATGCCAACCAGGAATCCTACATACTGCCCCTACAAGGGACTGTACCTGAGGGAAGTATGGATAAGAATGAAGAAAGTATATTTATAATAGTAGAGAACTTGGTATGAAATTATTTCAGGAAGGAATAATTACTGGAACAGATACTGAGAGTACATTTGTTTTGTTAATTTACCAGAGTGTGACACTGATCTTCTGATGCACATGACATTTCACCTAAGAGATCCAGATGAACCTATGAGATCCATGGCAAATAATGGAGCCTCGTGGAAGAAAACTGAGCTCAGGACTCTTCTGAAACTGTCTGTATTAGCAGAATACCCAGAGCCAAACCACGCTTAGTCATCACTGATTGTGACGTCAGTATACATCTTTATGCCGGCCTAGGACTCTGCACTCCGTCCATCTGATAAGGAAGTCAGAAGAGACAGGTCCTGATAACTGCTATGGCTTCTAGATAAGATCTAGCTAGAGTTTTCTACACAAAGCATTTCACAAAGGCACTGCTCTACTTGCTATTTCAAAATGGGGGTGCATAAAACATACAAGCTGACTGTGAATCTGGAAAGTGAATGGCAGACTGAAAAGCAAATCTTGTTCTCTAATACCTTGTGTGGTCTGGACTGCTGGGCTTGGCACACCAACCTTCTTCCTTTTACTTATGTTCTACAGCACGTTGCTCTGTGGCCTCCAGAAGGCAGCAGTCCATGGTGGTGGGTGGTAATAGATGCTCTGCTGCATTGTTTCAATATTCTAGTGAAATCCATTCCCATTATTGTGGCTCTATATCTTTAGTTCCCTCATCAGCTGTATCTTCTGAATTTCACTTATTCTGAGGGCAACATTTTATTAAAGACGCAAACGAAATGTGTTCTGGGTCACTAGGTGTTTATAGGAAAAAGTGGAGACTAGCATAAGGGAGCACTGATAAACTAATAGAGGCCATAGCAGGGACAGTACTAGGTGTGCGGTTGGGGGAAGTACAGATGCTTGCTAGGTGTAAAAGGAGTGAAAGATGATGCCTTCAGAAAAGCACAAGTAGAAGTAATTTACCAATTATTAAGCAAGATTGTGAATTGATGCTTGTTTAGTCTCAATGCTAGTTTTAGAGCTTTGTTGGGAGTAAAGAAAAGCTTTACCTTGAAAATAGCATGATCATCAGTCAAGCAATGCAAGTGAAGAACAATATATAGCGGTCTGCTTGACTCATCGAGAAAATACAATGGTCTATGTTTTCCATTATGAATAAGGACTTCCTTAATGGCTACCAAGTGAGAGTCAGTCTCTTGTTCCTTGTTGAAAACTGGGAACAAAAACTTAATCACATTTTATCATCTTTGGATATTAATACCTAACATCATGTTTGTTCAGCTGCCCAGGGCTCTCAGTCTGTTGACTCTTGAAGATTATATAATGAGTTGATCTAATTACTGAGATTGAGAAAGGTTGTCCTTTATAGCCCAACCAGTATGGAGAGTTCAGCTCTGTGTGTACAACTTCTCGGACAAAATTGTTTATAATTTCCTGTATTCCTGAAGTTAGTTAATATTTAGAGGAACCAATCCTGAGGCTATAGAGGAGCCTGGATTTGGACACAGAGCTTTCTGCCAAATACATTTGGCAGAAATGTTACCAATGCATTTGGTTTTGAATGCAGGCACCTGCTCGAGGCTGAAATGTTGGCATTTAGCATCTTTGATTGTGGTGCGCTTGCCATTCCTGTTGTACAGTGTTTATATGTCATGCTGACAAATATTTCTTCTCTCGCTGTCCTGGAGACTAAAATTGTTCAGGTGTAGAACAGAGCGAGTTAACAATAGCAGTGCACTCCTCTGTTCCAGTAGTGATAAACATTTCACTGTCATTATGTTCAGCTTGGAATATTTTGTAAATACTCAGAGCTTCTATGTGCAAGTTGTCATCACTCTAGTAACACAGCTTCATCTTGAAAACTTTTATCTGTAAACCAACAGGTCTTAATTGGACAACATGTGTGAGGGAAAAGGTACCAACTGTCATAGCTGAGAAGGGTTGTTAGAGAGTGCTGTAGGATTTAGAATCTGAGATACAAAATCTGGTATTTGAAGGAGGCACAATATCTCACTAATCCATAGTAATGCCTTACAGAATCTAAAGCACCGTTCTTAACTAATGGGCTACGTGATGTGGAGTTGTTGAGATGTATGCTGGCAACAAATGTATGTTTTTCAGATGCAATCGACTACGTTTTGGCAAATTTTAAGTTGCATTGTTATAGCTTTTCTTTAAAATTGAGTCAGACAATGAGTGTGAAGCAGCTGTCGTATTCCTGTTGTGGGAATAAAACCTGTTTGTATTCAAAGCTTACAGTGCCTGTCCTGGTACTATGAGAAGATGCAAACATATCAGTCAAAAACATCTGATATCTGTAAGGGATTAAAAATTACCTGGTCTAAATACATACCTCTTTACAAGCTTAGATTTCTGTCTAATGTGGAAGTTTTTATAACTTTCAAAGCTGAGAGTTTTACTAAGGCTTAGGTTCATCCCTTATAAGAGGTATGTGCTTGAGATTAGGTTTTCACGGATAAGCTCTAAAGCATCAGGAAAACATAGAAGCATCTTCATAAATCAGAATAAATCTGCTGCCCACTGAAACCACCTGAAAAATACTGATTCATAAACATTTTACATTGCAAAGATCAGCAGAAGAGTCTGACTAGACTGACTGTTTAACTACAAATAATTCAGCCACCTACACTAGAGACCAACGACAGTAGTTTCCATAGTGAGGTCTCATCTGTAGAGCGCTTCTCTGGAGGATACTCCGCAGATCCCATGGAAGCCGTGTTCAAACTGACAAAGCATCTCATTCAAGTTCTTGCCATTGTTAGTCCTTGATCAATTAAGCTGCACAAGGAAGATGGGTGAGGGACATACTGGGGGGGGGCGTGGGGCTGGGAAACAGGATGGCAGTGATGGTGCCCATGTGGTGGACATGGATCATTAAAGTCAGCATTAGCAGACTATGAAAGGCTCAGGTGTCATCTTGGCAGGATAGGGTGAGTAAATTGCTTATACAAATACAGAGTCATCCCAAGAGAATGAGCAGTTATAGTGAGTGTGGTGTATGCTGGTGACATGGAAATCTAATATAAAACAATATGCTTAACTAACACAGCCTAAAAGGGGAAATGCATAGAGCTGCTAGGTGTGTGTGTGTACGGGGCGGGGGTTGCTGCTGCAATAGCAGGGCCTACAGCACTAAGCTTGGCAAAGACTGTAAGAGAACAGAATGACCTGGCAGATAAGGAAGTAACGAGTGAGCTCGTTAAAGCTAAAACAGCTGTATGAGAACTGATTTAGACCAAATCCCAATTAGCGAGCAACAAAGGTTAAAGGTTTAAGGTAAAGAAAACTGCAGCCTTCATCACAAGAGGCTACCGACACCACCCTTCTGACCACCAAAAACTTCAACTGTTCATGCCTTGAAGGCATGTACCTACGATAATTAGTTCTTGTGAAAGTATTGAATATATAAAGCAATGACATCCCTTTACCATAAATGTCTCAATTGCTGTAATGTAATCCTGAGCTTTGCTTACAATCGGCATGCATAAGTTTGTTGGAAATACCCTTGGTGTGCCCAGCACGGATAAAGAATGCTGCTTAATAACTTCTCTTATTAGGTCTCTCACTGCATCACTGGGCTGACTTCCTCTGTGTGTGATGCACCCAAACTCTTGTAAACAATGGTGGAAATGGGTCAGTTTCTTATTGGCCCTGACAAATCAGAAGTTAGACTTTTGGCTCAATAGGAACAAATTGGTTGTGACTGAAATAATCCTTGCCACCTGTGGTCTCTATTCCTTTTCATACTGATCCTTGGATAATGTACATTACAAAGCCTCTCTGACAGCATGGATATGCATGGATTAATGGCATCTGCGTGGCTGTCCATGTCTATGACAATAGGGAACAAGGATATGCTGGATTGGGGAACCTTTGATATTCTTGTTTCTTAGCAAAGTGGGGCTCACATAAACCAGCTTTGAGGTTTACTATTCAGTGCACTCACATCTGGAAAGGTTTACAGGCACAAATGCCTGGAGGCAACCTGCATCCTTTACCAGGATTGTTCTGTAGCGATGGGGAAACACGTGTGGTGAGCAGCCCACATATGTTGTGGAGGGCTGGCAAGCACATTGTACAAACAGTTGCGTGGAATCAGCTCAGGACCAACTCTGAACCTCAGCTGGCTCCAGGCAGAGCAATGTAGCCTTTCTGCTCCATGTGTTCACAGGTGTATTGCACATGAACACAACCATATTGCTTCTACACCTGCATCGGTTTGGCACAAAATGAGGGCCATGTAAACACAGTTCAGTGCCTGAATTAATAAGCCATACTAGATGTAAACTGCCTCAGTGGGCTCTGCACACTCCATGCAGTCTCTGTGCACAGGGGTAACAGACCTCAAAGCACTAAATCTGTGTCCACGTTAGAGAACTGCACAAGTCAAGTCACATCAGTCAACATGTGACTATGCAACCGCAGTCTGTTCACCTTGGAAATGTGGGACAGGACTCCAGCTACATGCATACAATTTTATTTTTGCTGCTGTGTTTCCTGACATCCTGCTCAAGACAGGCTGAATGTAGAAGGCTCTTCTATGTGGCAGAGAGAAGGGGATAATGAACAGCTACCTCGAAGAGCTGCTTTTAGTGGGTGGGATTTGGGGTGGGAGTTTTTTTACATAAAGTTAGTTATTTTCTTTGAGGTTTTTGTGTCCTGCGTACATTTAACTGCCACATGGAATGAAGCAAAAACAGGTTTTTTTGAGTCTGTCTGTTGTTTTGGTAGAAGCACTGCTATAGTTTTAGGCTGCCCGTATCATCTTAGCGGTGATTTTTATGTCACTAAATAACACAGTATCAGCACAACCTTGATGCTGGGATTTGTCAGAATTTATGCTCCGGCGTGTTCATGTGTTTTTTCACAAAGTCTCAGCTCCTCTCAGCCTATAGCCTGGTAAGTTAAAGCAAAGTTCACAAATGGCATAGTAATACTGGTAATCACAAAAAAGGAAGTTAACAGCTGCAGCTGCTATTGTAAACCTGATTTCCACAGGCTCAGCAGGGCTTGGCATATCCGAGGCAAGTTCAGTAAAAGGGGCCCTGCTGCTGCAGCTGTGCCTGAGCAGTTGGAGGTTTGTAGTCAGCCTCGAATAGAAACCGGCATTTCATGCTTGGTGGGTACGATATGGGATACACATGAAGATCAGATAGGTGCAGTATAGGAGAAGGAACCCCAAACATAAGGTGCAAACCTGTAGGAAGGTAGAGAATTTTACATATTTAGAAGATAATTTTTTGTTGAAAGTGCTATGGTTGTTTTGTAGTAAGGTTCTGCAGAACCTATGCGTGTGGTTCTTACAGACCACGTTGTAAGTTAAATACTCCACAACCTGTACACATTTGTCTTGGTCAGACATTTTGCCCTTCCTTGTACTGTTGATATAAACATTATTTTTCTAATGCATTGGCACTTATAAACCTGGTCTGTATAAAATTTAAAAACATTTAAACTGCAAAATTTAAATAATTTTAAAACTCTGCCCTTACACAAAGTTCTCATGGCCTCATACAGAATCTCCTGCAAGAGAGGTACTGAAGCTGATTTTGCTAAATTGTAGGGGAGCATTTACATATGCTAAAAGCATGTGCTGCATTTGCCAGCACAGCACCAAGTAGGCTGTCAGAGTTTTATTTTGCTTGATGGCTGAGCCCTACCAGTTTAGTCTCGCTAACAAAAACTGCCCTTTTACTGCCCCTCTACCCTGTTCTTACCAGAGCCTCCTAAATGCCACTGCTGTTCATGCAGAATATGAAGCTACCCAGTGCTTCTAGTGGCATTTCCTCCTACCTGCAGGTAGCAAACTAGACCAAAGGCATAGCTCCACTGTATGACTTAAGGACTTACACTGTGAGGCATTGATTCATTTCATCAGAGAGCTGAGTGCTTTCAGCTGTCTTTAACATCAAGTCAACCATCAGTGAATCAGACTCTTAGCCCTTGTAGTAAGAGGGCAATGTGAAGTAAGGCAGCCTGTGGTGGTGGCAATGGGAGTGGAGAGTGGTTGTATTTAATGTGTATAGTATTTTTTAACTTTCATTGAAAACACAGACAGACATTTTTGGAAGGAGGAGTAATGACTTCTGAGAAAGCACCCGTTTTCCTCCTCAATCTTTGCTTTCTTTTCCTTTGAAATTTTGAAAACACTTAAAAGGAAATCAGACTTCTTCACAAAAATATATCTATACTGAAAAGAAAAAAAAAGTTTCACTAAAAAGCTTCTACTAACTCCTCCTCACAAATTGCATTCAACTTTCACCCTTATTTTAAAAATCTCATTGTTCAAATACTTAAAATCCTTTCTGAATGTTTTTCGGTCTGACAGTACTAATGTAATCAAATCAGTTCAACTTAGCTTCAGTTCAGAAGATGAATGTACTGAGACTGCCAGTAAGGCTGGTTGTCTGTAGCACGGGATTATATGATACTGCCATTTGGCTTCATGTCCGCTCTTGGTGAGGCTGATAATTTCATCACCCTCCCTGAAGTTGCATTTCATTCTTCATAAATTCTTTAGTGCCTCTTTAAGCCGCTCATATTGGAACACACTGTCTTCCAAAATGTCCTAGTTTGATCTGTCATTATGGTGGCATGTCACATTCCATTACTGCGTGTGTCTCACTAGGCACAACGTAGCACTGGCTGCCAACATAACTAATTGTGAGCGAGCCTTGCTCATGAAGCAGTATGCTGAAAAACACTGCTGAGAATACCATTTTCAGAGTATCTGGTCTTTGAACTGTCTTGGCATCAGTGAAATGCTTCATTATAGAGGACATAATAGAACTATGGACTGTGTCCAGATTGGGAAACTTCTGCATAAATTCCCCGCTGTTGCTATCCTTGGTTCAGCTCCGCTAGCGATAGATGCTAAGGGGAAAAATGAATAGACTGCTGGTTCCCAACACTTTCAGAATAACATTCACAGTCTGTCACAACCTTCTAGTCTGTTCTCATTTGCCCTCTTCAGGCCAATGTTCCTTTTCTGCTGTCTAAAATGGTTAGTGCTACCTTTTTACCTGCCCTGGTCCTTCACCTTCCACACACCTTGCTTCATGGCCCATGATGCTGCTGGTGCTTTTCCTCCCAGTCTGCTGGCTGTGGCTAGTGCTGCTGCTGAGACTAAAGGAACAAGCCCAGCAGAGCTTGTTCAGCTTAATTTGGGTGCCTTGCCCACAGCCCTAGTGTATTTCATCAGCTGGGATCTGGTTTTGTGAACACAGCTTCCAGCACAGACATTTCATCCTGTGCTAAGCATGTCATTGTGATTCCCAAATTTAGCATGCTAGTCACCCGTGCTTCCCCGATACAGCTCAGGCAGAGCTTGTGGAAAATCGTGGCAAAAAGAGTCTGTGTTCAGAGACAGATTGATAGCGCCATTAATAAAGCTAATGCTAGCAAATAACACCTCCGGAGAGAGAGAGAGAGAGAGAGAGAGAGAGAGAGAGAGAGAAAGAGAGACTAGCATTGCCCTTTACAACCAACCATCTGCGCCACCTTTGTCTGAGGGTGCACTCAACAACACTGTCCACATCACTGACAAAGATGTTAAATGGCACTGGACACAAACCAGACCATGAGAAACACTACTCCTAACTGTTCTCGATCGTATCTGATGTACATGTTGCAGTTTCACCACCTGAAGTACCATCCTCAAAATCTGAAACAGCGACATGTGAAATGAAGGTGGTTGGTTGCAGATAATCTTCAAAGACAGGTTATATTCTTAACTCCATCACTTCTGACACCATTAAAATGCTAATTTCTCCCCTCCTGCCTTCAGTCCTGTACCTTAATACACTTTGAGTTCCTTTCCTCTTCAGTTTCTCAGCCTGTAGAGCTTTTGAAATACATTTGTGAGTGCATTTTCTCTGCAATTGGGAAGGATGAAAAGAAACCGTTTCTGAGGGAAATGGAAAATCTGGCCTTATTCCCATATCCTCTTAGGATCTGCAGCCTGAAGAGAACCGTGCAATGTTGTGAGAAAACCAGAAGAACTACAGCTATGTAGTAATTTCATATGGTTTTATCTGTCCTCTTAACAGCTACATGTGAGGCTGTTAATAAACAAAACCAATGAACTGAGGTGTAGAGAAAACTTCGACCATACCTAACATGCCCCTGTCTTCCTGTGGATGTGTGTCTTCCTTTCCATTCACTGTCTTACTCGTGGAACACAAGAGTATTGTTAAGACATACTTTTAATATTCTTTGTCCCCCACGCCATAAAATGGATCTGAAAAGGAAGCCCAAAGCTTTGGAAAAAGCTGCCTTGAATTTCTACTACCACAGATACTAAAGTGGCTTTTCTCAATTAGTTATTACCAAGCATTGACCTGACTAGAAACTGGGATTTCAATTCAGTTTAGTAAATGCTTACTATTGAACGTCTGGCTGGCACTGTAATTTCTAAGATCCTTCTATGAGGAAGGAAACTTGCAAAGTCATTTGCAAGAGATGTGAACCATTAGTTGGAAAGAGTTTTGAGGAAGCACATTTTGACCTCAAAGCCATGCAGTCTTAAAAATAGCCTTTTGTGAGTCCTCTAGATGTAGCAAAAGCCATGAGAATCAGACTTTAATGGTTGCATATGCCTACGAACCAATAAGCTACTTTTGTGTCAGTAATGATAATTCTCAAAGTCATGGACATTTACTGCGCTAATCTTAGTCTGTTTTCGCTATCGGAGAGGGATGATAGCTGTGTGCATGTGTGCTGTGAGTCTTCGTTACTGCATTATGTATTTTCATGAAAACCATAATACTAACGGCAAACAGCCTTGGAAATGTTTAATTGCTGCTTTCATCAAAGGCATTTGATACACAAACGAAGGAATACCCAAAGTGATGCGAAATGCAGTTAGCAACTGTTAAAAATCAACATGCTTCAGGTTCTGGGATCTTGAGTGAACTAGACTTTTGATATCAGTATGGTCTCAGATCAGCACAGACCTAGTATAACACTGCAGTGTCTTCTAAATTTCAGTACATTAACTTCTATTAGTTTAGATTTTATGACTAGATGATTGTTCTTAGTATGGCTTGACAATTATTAGATACAAGACCATTGGGAATGACAGACATGGTGGAGAGGCATATGATACGGACAAGGTTTTGCTGTGAATAACTTTTCTCTTTTAGATGGAGCGGCTGTTATTAAAGGGGGGAAGAGTATCATTTAAAAGAAGAATGATTTCCAAACAACTACTCACATTCATTTACTTTATAGAATGCCTGACCCTTCCTTACTATCACAGATTTGTTTCCTAAAAAGCTTTAATTCCTAGGAAGAAAAGTGTTATAGCTGCTCCTGCTGACATACACCCATCTGTTAATGCTGGTGCAACTATTCATATGTTTGAATCAGAACACAAGAAGGGCTGCTTTGTGGCCTGGGAATCACTCCCTCAGGAAGCAGATGGCTTCATAGCTGCAGTAAGCACATAATGCAAGTTACCGGGACCAGTTGTGAATGCTTTCAGAGCAATAGTTATAATAAATAGTGAACCCTTTGTGCAGTCTGGAGGGATGTTTCTACAGATGAGTTTTTCATTATCTGTGCATTTGTATGTTATACTGTTTCATTACCTCGGGTACATTATTGATGCATAAAATATATTTCCTTTTCTATTTTTGTCTACCTAGCAGGTCTGATGCAGCAATATAATCAACTCCATGAAGGTAAGATTTGTTGAGAACTAAGTACAAGCTTTGTAATGGCAATAAAATTAAATGAAAAATGTTTTTGCCTGTCAAATAACACTGATAGATTATCCTGGCCATTTCATGGTTTGACATGTCATGTGGTCTACTCTCAGGACCAGAAATTCAGTTTTCACTGAGAAATGCTGCCTCAAAGACTGTTCTGGCACGTGTTTGTTAAAGATCGTGGACAACTTGACTCTGCTCTTAGCAAGGCACTCAAGGTGATCTGCTTCATACAATTTCCTGGCAGAGTGACAGGCCTGTAATTCCCTGGATTTTCCTTCTGGCCTCTCCTGTGGATGCACCTCACATCTGTTAGATTACAGCCAATTGGGACCTCCTTGGTAGGCCAGGACTGCAGATAAATACTGGAAAGTGGTTTCCGCTAGCTCCCTCGATACCCTTGGGTGTATCCCTTTCAGCCCAAAAGATTTCTGTGTGTCTAAGTGGTGTAGTAGTTCGCTATCAATTCTCTTGGAGTATGGGGGTTTCATTCTGTTCCCAGTCCCTGTCTGCCAGCCCCCTGCTGGTCTTACCATCAATGAGACAAAGAAGGCGTTCAGTACTTCAGACTTTTTCCTCATCCCCTTTGTCACTATGTTTTCCCCTGCACCTAACAGAGGTTGGAGATTTTCCTTAGGCTACATTTAATGTTTTCATTGAAATATTTTTTATTGCTGTTTATGGTGATGACCAGATTAAGTACACTTAGGCTTTGACCCTTCTAATTTTCTCCCTGCATAGCCTTGCAAAATTCTTCAATTCTTCATGAGTGGCCTGCTCCTTCTCCTTTAAAGCTATAGACATTGCTTTTCAAGTTCCAGTTAGAGCCTTCTCTCTTTTCTTCATTGCTGGTTCATCTAATGGTACACTGGGACAGTGTGCTATTGTGGTTTAAAGATTTCTCAAAGAATGCCCAGCCTTCCTGGACTCCTTTATCTCTCAGGACTGTTTCCCAAGAGGCTGTCAACCAGTCTCCTAGACTGGTCTCTGCCTGTTTTCTGGAATTCCAAGATGTCAGTTCCACTGACACAACTCCTTCCTTCAAGGATTGAAAACCGCCATCTCACGATTACTGCATCTAAGTCTGTTATCAATCTTTGTATCACCCACTAGTCCTTTTTCTGTTCATAAACAGCATGTCTAGCAGGGAGCCTTCCCTAGTTGGCGCCTTTATCAACTGTCAGGCAATTATCTTCACCACACTCGAGTGAGGAGAAGTAAAGCTGGACTCCACACTATCCAATGTGAATCAAAGCAAAGACACTTTATTGTGCTAAAGCTGCCCTTTATGTACAGTTTTGCTATCTGTACATGCATTTGAGCATTTGTTGACTGGAAGCCTTGCTAAAGCACAGGCCGTGTGTTCACCTCATAATTGGTTCCTCGCTATCTAAGGAATGCACACAAAGTCGTGTTTTTGCTAACATGCACTTTAGTATCTTCTTCCAGTGAGAACACTTAGTTTCAGTTTCAGCCATCCCAGAATAAGTCACGCTAACACCTCATACAGCTGGCTCACAGGATGCCCATTTTCCTGCAAATATATTCCAACACTTGAGGAACCTCCTTGTCCGTTTCCTCTCTGCTGTATTGTATTTCTATCAGACATCTGGTAAGATGAACTGTACCACAAGAATAAGTGAGACTTCTAGCTATAGAATACTTTGTCTACATCTTTCTTCATCCTGTTTGAGTTCTCTATAACAGACCCTCATCATGATAATCATAGAAACATCAGGGATTGGAAGAGACCTCGAAAGATCATCTTCTAGTCCAATCCCCCTGCCACAGCAGGACACCTAGACCAAGTCACAAAACATTAAAGACTGGAAGCAACCTAGAAAGATCATCCACACCAAGTCTAGGGGGATATCTAGGGGGATATACTGTATATACTTACAGGAGATGTCTTGATATCAAAGCCCAGACTGCTGAGGCTCCAGAGGAAGTTGAGGCAAAAGAGGAGCCTGCCTTGGTTGATAAGGACTGAGTTAGGAATAAGTTGAGCAAACTGGATGTACATACATCTATGGGCCCTGATGGGATGCACCTGCCCATGCTAAGGGAGACAATGTAAGTCATTGCTAAGCCACTCTCCGTCATCTTTTCTCACTCACGGTGATCAGGAGAGCTGCTGGGGGACTGGAGGTTAGCAAATGTCACTCCAATCTTCAAGAAGGGTAAGAAGGAAGACCCAGGTAACTATAGACCAGGTCAGCCTCACCTCCATCCCAGGAAAGGTGATGGAACAATTTGTCCCAGATGCTGTCTCTAGACACATCAGGGACAAGAGGGTCAGTAGGGACAGTCAGCA
>VZRI01008978.1:0-37255 GCA_013397515.1 Upupa epops
CTGGAGTTGTTTAAGGTTAGGCTTGATAAAATGTTGAGTAGCATGATCTAGATGTCAGATGTTTAGGTTTACTTGGTCGGTTTTAGGTCAGGACTGGATGATCCTTAAGGTCTTTTACAGCCTTATCATTACTGTGATACTGTGACTAATGTTGGCTTTTCAAGCTAGAGGCACATTTTTGCTCAAAAGAAGCTAAAGCTGCATCAAGGCTTCTTCAGGCTCTGCTGGCAGGACTTACAGTTCTACTAAGGTTGTCATCCAACCAGGTAATATCACCTCTCAAGTACAGAAAAAAGTATGTCATTACTTGACAATAAACAAGAACAAATGTGATATGAAATGTTTTTCATTAATAAAAACAAATACATAAATGAACATACAGCTCCAAGGACTAGATCCTTCTGTTAAAATAAAAAATTATAATAATGCAAAACTTGCCATAGGAATGCAGAAGCTCAGAGCTTTCTGGGACTTCTTCCTGTTTTGCATGGTTTGATCACATAGATACATGGAAAAAAACTTGCAAGAGTCATTACTCCAAGCCAATTCACTGTGCAGGTGCTTCTACTCTTCAGTGTGTTACAGGTGGCTTAGGAATACCATCAGCAAGGTAAATCCTAGTGCAGATTACTGATGTAAGACTGGTGTAGCATGAACTTGCTTTCAAATTAACATGAAATAGTGTTTGACCTGAATATTGCTGTTGAGTACCCTTCCCACAGAGAAGGATGACGGTGTTGGAAGTGGTGGGGAACAGTGGACTCCTATAATTAAATTTAACCAAGTGCTGATCTCATTGGCTAACATGAATAAAGAAACTTAGACTGTTGTCAGTGACCTAATTTACAGCTCTGTAAAGTAGATTAATGCTTTTGAGATTACTTTCTCTGAACATGACTTTACAAATAACTCAAAAATATGTAAATACAAAATAAGACCTTAATTGTTAAGCAGTCCATGAAACTTTGCAACTCAATTTTACTTTCAATCAAATGGTGACAGTTGTACCTGCTTGCCTCACTGGAGGCTTGTGATAATTATTACACATAATCTGTTTGCAGGCTGAAAACAGAGGCAGACTAAAAAAGGATACCTCTTAAACATCCAGAAATGGAAGGGGATAGTTAGTGTTAACAGTCACCAAAAAAAGGAGCAGAGGGAGGAAAAGATCGTAGTTAAAACTGGCTTCCCTCCTGTTTTGCGCTTTCTATTATTTCCTTACCTTGCATAGTGAACAATTCAGGACAAAATAATCATCCAGACACATGAAAACAATGTGAAGATTCTCCTGGCAGAATTTCCAGTGCAGAACAGCACTGTCTGTCTATGGCCTGTCAGAATAACCATGGGAAGTGCACACAAGAGTAGGGGTTGTTATACAAGTGCAAGAAGGGAAGACAACTCATCTGTTTACTGTTGCTTAACATAGGTTTTGGCAGTATTATTCTCAGACCTTCTTGAACACACCCTGGTGCCTGGGAACACTTTCATATGGAGCAGTTATAAGATACATATTCAATGTAGTCCTGCTAACAAGTTGTAGCACTAGTTATAAACAGCAGAGTTCCATAGACAGCAATACACTGGGTAACAGGAAATGGGACATGATTGCTTCACCTGTAGTTGATAAAGCAAGTTTCTGCATGTTCACACACCTTATACAACCAAGAAATGGATAGAGGGGTCCTACTGTCACTGTGCCCAAGTCATCAAAATGCCATAGTCAATAAAACAACACAAGGTACTTGGTGAGATAAAAAGGCATCAAATGAACTACCTTCTTACTGTCAAATTCTCTTCAAACCTGTACTCCACATAAATTTTGAAATCTTAAATGTGATTTGACTCTAAAGAACACTCAGACCGCTTAATTCTAGGTAATGTGATGGCGTGAGGCCTCTGAGGGGTGGTAGTAGCTATGGTCTTGATGACAGGGAACCAAAGACCTGCTCTGACAGGAGGATTGGAAACAAACCCCTGCTTGATACTGAATCAGATGCAAATAGTACAGCATTTCAGTCTTGTCTGACATGCAGAGTGATTCTTCCGTATCTGGTACACTCAAAAAGAGACAGAATGAAAATTTTAAAAGCCAACACAATTGGATATAAGGTGGAAGAAAAAGTAAGAAAAACATACTGAAACTTTGGGAAAGACAGAGAGGTTTGTTTTATGTCCTATGTACTGCTGATGGTGAGCTTGGCAATGTTTGCATAATAATCACAGCTATTAGAGATATGCAAGTGTATACTGTAGATATTCCAGTAAAACTTTTACACAGTAATGACTCCTAGTGCTGCACTTCATTACATATCAGCAGGAACATGTTAATGTGTGGGTCAAACATTCCTGCACATCGCTGTGCCAGCAGGTCCCTCATTGATTTTGGTGAGAAATGCAGTTTGCAGAATGACGATTGGGGTTTCTGTTTGGTAAGCTGCACACACAGTGTTTATTGTAAGCCAGACACACTCATGCACTTTGCAAAAGTGACAATGTGCCCCGAACCCATAGAGCACATGGCTGTGTTTCCAGAAAGTCTTGCCACATCTGTATGACATTCTTACAACATACTCTTGTGACTGTCGAGATTTACAAAGACCTGCACCTCCCAGATTTTACTCATTCTTCCTGTTGTCTACCTGTTCTGGAACAACAAGCATTCCAACTTTTGGGATTTTGTTTCTCAGGATTTTGGGTTTGGTTTTTTGTTTAATTATAAACTCTGCTTTTCCTGCCCTTTAATTTCATCTTCTTTTTTGGTATGCGATCTCTCTTCTGTTCTCACCTATGTGTGGTGAGATCGTTGCTCCTTTACAGCAGATCAAAGACAACAGTGATAAAAAAGGGCTTGAAAAATCTCCTGTATCTAGCCAGAAGAGGGTTTCTTCTCTGCAGACACTTTAGAATACAGATTTCTGAGTCACTGACCTCCTCAGAAATCTTGCCCTGCAGCAGACCGAGGCTGGAGATGGTGTGGAAGCTGGGACAAGCTGCAGATGCTGGGGGGCAGCAGACCTGTAGCATGTAGAAACACATCAGGAGGCTTTTTGGACTTCAGCTAGTTCTCCAATGCTAAGTAGCTGGAGAATTCACAGCTACTCCAACCTTCTTTTTTCCTGGACACTTATGGCAGACAACTTCAAATCTTCTGTTTTAAGTACAAAATACAATGTACTTCCTTTTATTGTAATTTGTATCACTGAGCCTGGAGTACTTGGGACAACTGTCTTTAAAAATCAAAGACCTGCAAAGGGCATTACAGGTCAGATGTGGGGTAGCACAGCCCAGAGACAGGGGTTAGCAAGGCCCTTCCAAGTCAGATGGACATGTTCTTCTTATATCCACATGTGACAAGACAGTTCATGAAAAAAAGAATCAGAAGTGAACAGATAGAATAGCACACAAGAAGGAGTAAAGTATTTGGGGAGCACTATCTTTGCTCAGGAATATCTGAGATATTAAGACTACAGAAGTCAGAAGTCGAATTCACAGACAGTAACCTATGTATAGCACAGAAACATCTGTGTAGCACTTGTGATACCAGTTATCTTCTCTCACACTATCTCTGCACTTTGGTGATGTTCTCTTTGAGTTCCTTTGGCACTGAATATGGACACAATTCTTGGGTGGAAGGTAATTTTTAAATGTTGTTTCTTATGAAATGTCGCTGAGTCTCTGTACAGTAGTTAGATCTGGTGCTTCACAAGAGTGGAAAAGCTGGTTGTTAGATTCCCATTCAGAGTCGGAAAAAAAATGGTTAGAGAAGTGCAGCAAATAAAGGAGGAAAAGCACTTGAGAGATCTTAAGTATTTCAGAAAATAACTGCACTATTTAGAGAGCAAACTAAGAAACAGACCCAACATACTAGAAGAAAATTATTGTTTGTGTTAGTCTCTGTCATGGATTGGTCCCTGACCCCTCTTAACATGATATTTGACATCTGAATATCCCTCTCTGTGACACTGTAAAGACCCCTGAGACATGGAAAGCCATCTTTTTGGGGCTTTTGGCTCAATAGGGAGTGGCTGCACTAGCTTGCTTTCTGTCACTCATGCTATGCAAACCTGGTGTAAACGAATCCATTTTCTATCTCTCTTTTTTCCAATCTCTCTCCTCTAGTGAGGAGGCAAAAAGGGCAGGGAGTGCAGAAGTCAGTTGGTAGCAGCCATGGCGTTTTCGTGCTGGGCAGGAACAAACTTATCAGCAGTTTGCAGGTTTTGGGTTTTTTTGTATTGTTGGGGTTTTTTTTTCCCTTTCATTTCTCTTTCAACCATTTCTTAATAAAACTTGTTGGTTTTCTTTAGTATGTGTATCTGTCCTTGGTTTCCAGCCATGTTTTAAAGATCCTGGAAATCCAAACCAGCAAAAATAATCTAAACCAGGACAGTAACAATTCAATGGAGTTGGCAGGTAGGAGCTTTCTTAGCAAGTATAATGAAGACATTCGCTTTCAATTAAAATATTTTGCAGGACACCTCAATAATCTTCAGAATCAGTAAGCAGCTTAGGTTTGTTGAAATAAAAGTTTAACATCCTACTGTATTCTGAACCTGTTCTGTTTACAAAGTTCTGTGAAGTTGCTGAGAATAATTTCACTGGTCAGCTGTTGCATCCACTGAAACTGCATTTGTTTTAAGCTGGAGACATACAAAACAAGCCAGTAATGAGCCCAGTGATAACAGACACAGAGGTTACTATCTTAAGAATGTTTTAAAATCAAGTCCTAATTGTGTGTTATACACTGGGTTTGCATCTCTAACAAAAAATAATTTCATAGTTTATATGGTCTGTCTTTCTGAGTACACATTTACTACTTGCATTCTCATTTGGCTTCCTTCAGAAATATCATAACAAAACTGATTCAGCCACTGTATTTTAAGTCATGCTTTTGCATTTTATGTATGTCACATCACTGTAGAAAGTTGACGAAATGTAATTCTTATGGTGTCTCTGTACTCCATCACATTAAAAATAACTATAAGTTAGTATTACCTTTATTTTCTTTATTTATCTCCCTGTCATTGTTTATTGTCTTTGTAGTATCATGGCTAAAATCTGAATAGGAGCTCTTTGAGGCAAAGCCTGGTCTCTTTGTAATAGCCCTCAGAAATACAGTATTAACTAACTAACAATATATATAAGGAAGCCTGTTGGTGTTCATTGTGTTTGAGTAAGTAATAATCTGTTGAGCAAATATTCAATTTCATATGCATAGAGGAAGTAGGAAATGATTACTAACACCAACTAATCCATCTTGATGAGCTGTGAAAAATTCTGTATTTCAGATACCACAGTGAGATTCACGAAAGCAGAACAGTTTTTCATTCAGTTTCAGACTACACGAGAAGAACAGTGAAGTTGCTTGAAAACTTCAGAAAATCTCTAGGATAATGAATATCTCAGTAACGCTGTGGACATGCAGCATAGAGTTGTTTTAGTGCTGATTTTTTGTGTTGTGCCAGACTGTAGGCCTGCAGGCAGGGTTCAGTATCCACCAGCAGCTAACAGTGCATGGATTCAGCCTGGAATGACACCAGTTACAACAGTTGCTCACATGCTGCTTACTCTTTTGCTTTAGTGATACTTAATCATGGGCTATTCTGTATTAAATGCATCATAGCGTGTATGAACATATAACAGAATTCTATCCATTCCTGAACTGTGCTGGCATCTGTTCTTAAAATAAGAGTATATTAATAGGTATGATGACATGTAGCAGAGTAATTTATCTTGCTTTTCCCAGAATTAGGTAAATGATCTGAAAATACTCGCAATCATAACATTCCTTAACCAATTGACTTTGATTGTCACACCTTTTTCACACGACTTTATCTGTCTCCATACAAGGTTAAATACCTATAGGCAACTGATACAGAAGACCTGGGAATTCCCTTTCTGTCCTTGATATTAACACAGTTATAACCTGCCAGTGTCTTAGAGGGATGGGTACCACTGTGCCAAACTATACCTGTAGGTCATCAGTGGCCTGTGCTCTTACCCTTTACTAATACATTTCACTAAAGATGCTCAAGGAGGTTGCACTCAAACCCTGTATGGTCTGCCTGTTCCCCATGTAAAGTCTAGTACCTGTTCCCTAGAGAACTAGGGATAGAGAGAAGCACTGCAGTCAATGCATCTGAACTTCTTTTGCTACGTGGCTCTTGCATCAAAATTATGTATCTGAGCTGGCCAAAGAAGTCTGAACTTTTCGTTTTGCCTTTTAGGAAAATTAATTACTTTGTGCCATGCATAGCTATATTGCTCAAAGGGGTTGTTCACCAGCTCCACTCTCATGAGGAAATAGACTGTGAAAAGACTCAGTGGAGACTAAGTTCCTGTCAGAAATAGTTTGGAGTTTCATTTGAAGCCACACCTCTTCACATGATAAAAATTTCTTAGGTGAGCCTCCTGCTCTTTCATGGCATTGGGAAACAGAGAATGTCACACCTTAGTGAACAGCAAGCTAAGACTGTATTGACAGCACACAAAGGCATGTGAAAGAGTACTAATGTCTTTAGAATGCCAAGCAGCATTGTTCATTTAGCCACATCTAATGCTTGTACTCACACACTTGTTTGAATAACCTCTTTTTTCTTGAGAAGGAAAAAGAAAGAAAGGGCAAAGGCAAGGTTTCCAGGAGTGGGTACATAAAATGACTATGATTCAACTCTGATGGAGTCAACTGAAGACAATATGCCTACTGGATTCTTCACATGCCCAGTCCTTAAGGGTGTGGTATATGGAAACAAAATACAGTATGTCCCTATGTAAACCTACCACAATTACATGTCTGAAAAAAAACCCTTTAACTACAATAAAAACCAGAACAAGTTACTAAGAAATGAATGAGAAGATACAATCTTGCAATTGCTTTTGGAGGATGCAGTAATTTGTAGACTACTTATCAAAATTAATGTCACACATTACACTGACACCATGGGGTTGCAATACATGATGCAATGCAATGTTGAGTCATGTTGATGGGTACACAGTATGAGCCTGTCCTCAGGTAATCCACCCAGTTGCAACTTAACAGTGAAGGATTCTTGTCCTCAGACAAAGGGCTCTGCAGGTGTGTCTCTGAGTAATAGAGCCAACACTTGCACGGTATCTTCAAGCACACCCAAGGCAAAGCCCATTCAAAAGCACTTTTGTCTGCCACTCTTGGCATAGTCAGACAAGCATAAGTATAAAATGAAGTTCCAGTTCTGTGGCTTTCAGTCTCACCCTCTGTACTGAGATCTTAAAATTAAAAGAAAGTGGGGGGGAATTGTTTTGTCACGTATTTGTTCACTTTTTTTTCAATATATGAAACATGTAATGCTCCTGAAAAAAGTAAACTTTTGATGGATCCTGCTGCTGTCCCCACTGTTTGTTCTTTGATGTACAAAATGTCTTTGATGTCTTCAGTTTCTTAAGAAATTACTGGTAATGTAACAACACAACCAAGGAAGATCTTTCATTTGTCAAGAACCTAAAAATGCCATGGAAATATTGAATGTTTTTTAGAAACAGAAACTGTTGGTTATCTACAGAGAAACTGAAAACTGTTTTCAAACTGTGCTTGTCTAGGCTTAATGTATATTAGCCTTCTGAGCCAGTTAGCAGTGAGAGTGATATATACCCACAGCAGAAGTAGGAAGGACCACAAACACATCACAGGAAACTTGGCAGCTCAGGCACGTCAGGTGATCGCATTAGTTACCCACTGTCATTGCTTCTCACTGGATACTCATCCTTCTGCAAAGCCAAGAAAATGGGTGTAGCTCTGAATAGGTGAATAGGTCTGGGTGAACATGGTTGGAATATCTGAGGTGCTGAACTGAAAATGTCTGTGAAGATCTCCCCACTGTTTCGGTAGTCTCAGTTCAACAAACTCTGTGCACCTCCTGGCTGTTCAGGGGTGGCCACTGAGGCCATAACAACTTATTAATATTGCTTAGTTCAACATTAAACTGTAAAAATGGTTGTATATCTGTATACGACAAAAGAGTGGTTATACTCTCTTGCAAAAAAAGCATGTATCTCTTTGAAAATGCTATAAGCACATCTTGAAACAGTGGGGCTTCTTGGGTACAGATGCCTCTGACTTTAGATTTTTGATTAATAACTCCTTTAAACCACAGGTTCAGAAATGAAGGTACCGGTTTTGCAGGATATGTACCTGTTTTGGCATGGTTAGTAAGAGATGCTCCTGAGAAAGTTATGAAAACTTGCTCATCATTGTGGTAAAATATTTGCACAGGAGTGTTTATCCCATTCCTGTGAGTAGAGCTCTGGTTTTGAATCTGGTTCACAAAATAAAGGAAGTGGTATGGCAGAAAGTGAACTGGTATGATTAAGAAACAGCAGTAAAAGCTAAGTAGGCAACTCACTCATATTTGACTGACTGAAATATTGTTTTAACTGCATAGAAATTACCTTTTTTAAAAAACATGTAAGTAATAGCCACTAATTTTTTTTAAAGCAGTTTGAAAACACTGTGTGAGTTTTCACCTAACAATTTTAGCAATGTGTTTTTAGCCTCAGGCTATGCTGTCCTCAGTTTCTTTTAGCAGCAACCAGGTGGAAAATGCACAATAGGCAGTGCCTTTCACTCTGTTATAAACCTATGACTTTGTTATGAAGCAAGCATAGTGTATGATGATGTCTTGGGGAGTTCTGCCTACATAACCTTTTTTTCCATCTTCAGGCTGCACCTCCACTAAAATCTGGGAGACTTCATGCAAATATTCAGGTATCTGGATGGAGATCTCAGCACTCATGTGGGCGTGCAGTAATTCCTGAACGCGTAGCAACTGTGAAGCTGTTGGGAAAGACATAAATGCAACTTGTATCTCTGCAGGCACTTGGGAAAGAGACCTTCTTTAGGGATGCCTCTGACAAAGCTAATGGAGTATGCTGTATTTCTAGTCCTTAAGACATGATTAGGAAACCCTGTGAGATATCTCAATGACTATATTCAATCACAAGATATATCTTGTAATCAATGTGTTAATTGTGGACTACAGAAACTGCCATTAGGCGCTCTGCTTCAAGGCAGAGCTGAACATAACTTCTAAGCCAAGTACCTTACTAAAGCATGTATTTCCTTCACTCCCTAATACTGGAGTTCCCTGATAAGTATGGACCAAAAAAATCTCTATAACATTGTTATGATTTTGCTCACCTGCACCAAGGTGGTTTTGCTTTCAGGCTGTCAAGGGAGCAGTAAGAAAGGTCTGGAGTCTTTCCAACAGCTTCTACTAAACTCAGGTTCCATCTCCCACACTTGCCACCATTTTTGTACTGCAGGTTTCCAGTGTGGGGGCCCAGGAGTGCATCAGTTGCTTTCTAAAGGCCTAACCTGTATTGGTAGCTCTAAACACATGTAGCTATATTATTTGTATCCTTGGAGCATCAAATATATGTTGGTGAAACTATCAAATATTTGCTAATTGCAAGCACTAAATTTTAAATCTAGTGTCACAAGCAGTCAAGAAATACCACCGCTTTGCTTGCTGCTTCTACAGGTGGATTTGTTTCCCCCTAGTGTATTTTCCCGTGATTTCACCCTTTTTGGTTCTTGCTTTAAAAAGCATTCATATTTCTGGTCCTCTAGCCCAAGGGACTCTGCAACCCAAATTTTGTTTTGCTGTGCTTTGATCAAATTCTTTCTCTCTATTCTTGCCCTTGCTGGATGCCTTTGATTCCTATCTCCCCAGACAACTTTCCCTTTGTGGAATCCACTAAGACTTCCACGTTGCGCTCTGAACTGGCCTTGCCTGGGTTAACAAGAATGCCACACTTCACAGCAAAAAGGGCTGCTAGATGTTTGCTCTAATTCAGTGTTGGAAAAAAATAAACTTCCCATATGTTTCTATTGGTAGTATGCTTTTAAAATTGAACACAGCCTTTGTTTATCAGGGATTTTTATTTGCAAGAATGTTTTCATTAATGAAAACTCTCAGAACCTCTCCCATTGAACGAAAGCTTGCTCTTACAAAAGTCATGCAAGAGGTAATCAATTTGAAGTTTTGCTTGATTGCACATACAAAACATTAATCACTATGAGATTATGTCAATGGCCAATTAAGCATTGTCAATAAAAAAGTAAATTATAGTCAGAGTTAAAAGGCCATGCATAATGTGTATTACACTGGACAAAGAACAATAAAATATATTTTTAAGACACTCATGAAAAAAGGGAAGTTTATTTTCAGAAATATTAATGAAAAATAAGTTCAAAATGTTATATAAACAGAGCAAAATGTAGTAAGATCTGATGACCTTAATTTTCTCTTTCTATGTTATATGGTATTTCTCTAATGTGGTTTATTGGTCATTAAAGAATATATGTTTATATCTTTTGCTCAGCATGTAAAATTCCATGTATATATGTACGAACAGATTTAGCACTTAAAGGGAAGTTGTTTGCTTAATATTCCTCAGAGTGATAGCTTTCTAGACACAAGATTATTTCAGAAACAAAGCTAGTCCCCAAAAGAAAGAGGATTTAGATCTTTAAGTTACACTCTTTGAGCTTACAATATATTTTCTTTTTCTGCCACAGACATCACCGCCCATTAAAACTTCACATAAATTCTATGAGAAAAACTTCAGAAGTGAAAAATACTGCAGAGGTGGAGCTGTTTCAACCAGATGCTACACCTCTTATCACCATCCCTTTTTCTTAGATCACTATGCACAGGGAGAATCTTGGCCATACTCATTAGCCTAAGGCTATGCAATAATTGAAATACTGTGGTCGTATGGGTTTTGTTTTCCAGAAGGTTTGGCTAGTATGATATTCTCCAGAAAGAGCATGTAATTTGTTTGTAGGACATTACATTTTTTAAAAGCAAAACACAATTCTGTTACATGCAACAATTTTGTGGCTGCCTGTATTTTGAAAAAAAAATCTTTTTACCTTAGACTTTCCTTATCATAGAAATCTCACAGCAAAAATAACCTGAGACAAACAAGGGTAAAGGAATTTTTTAAGGGGAGATGAAAATATAAAAAATGAGCAGTTAACATTTAGATACACAGGACATCCACCTTGTTCTTGCTCATTGATAGCTGGGAATTAAAAAGAGAAGCTCTAGAGTACACAACAGAGGCCAAGGTAGGGCAAGCTGGGCCTTGGAGAATAAACCCCTGCAAAATATGGCAGAACATAGTCTGCCATAGGGAGGAAGCAGGAATGGAGAAAATTTGAATAAAACAAGACTCAGAAAAGAAGGAGAAAGAACAACTAAAATGCAAGAAAGATTGAGCCTACTGGGCCTCCAGAGTGAAGAGTAAGAACTTCAGACATGAGTCATGGAAAAACAGTAAAGGATTGTAAAGAATTCAGAGTGTATGGGGGAAGAAAGTTGAAATGGCCTGCATGGATGAGCAAAGGCTCTTGAACAAAAACTAATGTAAAAAGAAATCCTGCAAGAGGAGGGTGTAATACAACCATCCAGGAAGAATACAGACATTCTCTGAGTGGTAAAGTAAGCCACAGTCCATCTGGGGTTTAATCTGATGAGGAATGCTATGGACACTGCAAAAACTTCTAAAGTACCCTGCAACAAAAGGAAGACCAGAGAAAATGTGAGACCCCTGCTGAAGAGGGAAAGGTAGCTAGTGATGTTATTGAGTAGTTTTGAGTTAAACCTTACTAATATAAAACATAGGCATGAGTAGTTAAACAAGCAAGTATATCTGATCTGAGAACAAGATGACCCACTTTCCAAAGTAGTTAATGATGGAGCTTCTAATTATGATGAACACAAGGACTCTGTCTTTGAGGACCACATTCTAGAGAATGTGCCAACATAATTTATATTCTTATATTACTTAGGTAGCTAAAAGAGTGATTAGGGCTACACTTAACAGAACTTCCTTCATTATAGTACCAAAAATCACACCTTTAGAAACCCCTAGGTCTTCTCCAGGCTGGAAAATCATGGCCCAGCTGGAGACCCATCCACAAGGAGAATGTGTAATATGAGAAACATTATATAACCGTATGTTAGTTAGACCAGTTCTGCTTTAGGAGACTGTGCTGGTTAAGTGATGATATACAAAAAGTGCTGTATAGACTGGTCTGCTGTGCTAGCCTTGTGAGAGATCACCTCACATCCAAACTTTCACATCTTTGCAATAAATCAGTATCTTGTCTCTGTATGTGAAGTTGGCTTATTGCACACCAGGCAATGAACTTGATCAGTTTTGACAACAGCTGACACAGGACATGTAGAATACTGATGTACTAAGTGCCTGCCTGCAGTGGAGGAGCATCAGGTGAATGAACTTTGAACTGAACTGATCACACATGAGATAATTGCATCTGGTGGGATGCACAGAAATGCTGAAGTAGCTGGCCAATATTATCATGAGACCACTTTTGTTTGTGGACTGGGAGAAAGCTAATGTCCTTCCTGTTTTCCAGAAGAGCAAGTTAGAGTCAGAAAATTACAGGGTGATTAGCCTCACATCAATTCCTGGTAAGGTAATGGACCAACAAATCCTGGAAGCCATTTCTAGATGTATGAAGAACAAAAAGGTGATTTGGAATAATCTACATGAGTTTATGCAGGGTTAACAATGCTTAATCAACCTAAGAGCCTTCTATGACCAGGTAACTGGTTTGGTGAACCAGTCAATCTGAATGCTGTGAATCTGAACAAAGCAAGGCTTTCAACAATTTTCTCCCATAACACCCTCATAGACAAACTGTCAAGAAATGAACTAGGTAAGGGTATGGAGAGGTAGACTGAAAGCTACCTGAATGGACATGCTCCAAGCCATGTGACCAATGGCAATAAGTCCATTTGGAGTCCAGTAACAACCTGAGTGCATCAGGGATCAATAGTGTGGTCAGCATTGTTTGACACCTTCATTAATGACAGGGTGCAGCTCTGAAAATATTGCCCTTTTTTGAGGGACTTTGACAAACTGGAAAAATTAGATGACAGGAATCACATGAAGTCCAAGAAAGAAATACCAAGTCAGACATCTGGGGAAGAACAATCCCAGGCACCAGTGGTAAGGACCGACCAAAAGTCTGGAAGGCGGCTTTGTAGAGAAGGACCTGAAGCGTTAGTTGACATAAAGTTGATCACAAGAAGCAATGTGCCTTTTTGATAAAATAGGCCCAGAGCATCCTGTTTTATATTAGTATGTATGTTGCAGCTAGAGGAAAGTACGGACATAGTAGAATGAGTCCAGATGAGGGCCACAGAGATAGTGGAGGGACTGGAGCATCTGATATATGAGAAGAAGCTGGGATTGTTCAGTCAAGAGAAGGCTCAAGGGAATGTTACCAATGTGTACAAATGCCCTGGAGTAATGAAGATGGAGGCAGACTATAAACTGGGCAATCTGCACAAATTGACCTTGCTTGAGCACTAGGTTGGAATAGGTGATACCCAGATAGCTCTTCCAAACTCAATTATTCTGTAACTCTGTGAAATTATTTACTTTACTTTTCTAAATTTAATTCTTCTCCAAGTATTCCATAGTTCAATGCTGATTGCTTAACAGTTTTCGGCAGCAATACCTGGGAGAAGGTTTATATGTTAGTGTAAACCTGGATCAGCTTCTCAAGAAAAATACTCTCTAACTGAAACATTTGTATGTCTCTTGCAATATTGTTTAAGACTTTTTTTTTAAAACATGTTTTCACATTCTTTTACAGAAAGATAAAGATTTCTGAGGATTAAAAGCATTGAAGCATCACTTCTCACAGATCTGTACTTTGAGGTTTCATTGCAATCTATAGGTTTAACTTTTTCCATTCTTGGACATTTGTACAGAGCTCTGGTCTCTAGAGTTTCTAGTGAGTGTTTCATTGAGACACTCTACCAGACAAGAGACAGCCTATGCTTCAGCTATCCTACAAATACATTTGATAAACATTACGGGCCACTTTACACATGCTGATTGGATAGCTTGTTGATGCCAAATAAAACTCTACAGAGTGCAACCAGCACAGTTGTCCTATAAGTTATGTTGTGTCTCTCCCCACTATTAGACAAGACTTTTCCTCAATATTTAAAAATGCTCTAAGACTTGAATAAAACTATGAACTCATTTAGGCAGACTGACTAGAGAGCAATCACATACATTTCCATATAAAATCCAAGTAATGTCTGCATATGTTTTTTCATAACCTCTCTAAAGGAGATTTTAAACAAGAGGAAGCTGCCAGACAGGGTATTTGTGTAATAACAAACACACTAAGCAGTAATATACACATTTATTTAATTTAAAAAAAGGAACAGAATTATAGGATCATAGAACGGCAGGGTTTTGAAGGGAGCTCTGGAGGTCATTTAGTCCAAACCTCCTGCAGAGCAGGTTCTTCTAAAGCAGATCACACAGGAACACATCCAGGTGGGTTCTGAATGTCTCTAGAGTTGGGGAGGTTCCGCTGCTCCTCTGGGCAGCCTGCTGCAATGCTCTGTTACCCTCCCTGTAAAAAAGATTTTCCTTATGTTCAAACTGAATCTCCTATGTTCTAGTTTAAACCCATTTGCCCTTGTTCCACTGCTAGGCACCACCAAGAAAAGCCTTGTCCCATATTCCCAAAGCTCACTCTTTAGATACAAACATTTATGAGATCTACCCTCAGTCTCCTCTCTAGGCTAAACAGACTGCTCTCTTAGCCTCTCCTCATGGCTCTGTGCTGTACTGTATCCAGTAGTGACCTGTACCTCTTGAACTGGGTAGCCTGTAACTGGATGCTGTATTCCAGATGTGGCCTAACCAGGGCAGAGTAAATGGGAAAAAGAACTTGACCTACTGGCCATAATGCACCCCAAGAAACCATTGTCCTTCTTTACCATAAAGGTACAGTGGTGGCTCATGAGCAGCCTATAGTCCATCAGCATCCTTAGATCTTCTTCCCCATAGTTGCTCTCCAGCAGGTCAGTCCGCATCCTGTACTGCTACATGGGGTTATTTCTCCCCAGATGCACCACTCTACACTTGCCCTTGTTGAACCTCATCCAGTTTCTCTCTGACCAAAATTCCAGCATATCCACATGGGATAGCAGCAGGGCCCATTGGTGTGTCAGCCATTTCTCCTAATTCTGTATCATCAGCAAACCTGCTGAGGGTACACTGTTGCCTCATCCAGGTCATTGATGAATAAGAAATGTATTTTAATAAATGGTTACTCATGTATACCCAATATCCTGCTTGGCCTTGGAGTCTGACTTTTCTTGAGTTTCCATATTCCATTAAAAATAAAGTATCTTATGAGGCAATTTGAGAGTGCAGATTCATGAATGGATTTAATTACTATGCACAGGGAAAGCTTACACTGCCTGTCCCCATATTTCCATATTCTCATAAAGAAAAACACATATAAAGCAAGAGAAAGACAATTCATTCTTGCCTTCTGTTTGCTCAGAACCTCAGTGATCATTCTGAACAGAAACAGTAGTAGTATGGTGAACAGGGGAGTGTATACTTGGAAATACTAACAAAGGCTCAGATAAGCTGTGAAATTCTGTTTCAGTGGAATTTAATCACCCTGTGTGCAGTTCTGGGCCCCTCACTTCAAGAAAAGTATTGAGGTACTGGAGCTGGTCCAGAGGAGAACAAAGAGTCTGGTGAAGGGACTAGAGGGAAAGTCTTACGAAGAGAGGCTGAGGGAGCTGAGGTTGTTTAGCTTGGAGAAGAAGAGACTCAGGGGGACCTTATCACTCTCTGTAACTACCTGAAGGGAAGTTGTAGACAGGTAGAGGTTGGGCTCTTCTCCCAGGCAGCTAGTGATAGGATGAGAGGACATGGACTGAAGCTGTGCTAGGGGAGGATTAAGTTACATGTTAGGAAGCACTTCCTCAAGCAAAGAATGGTTGGATATTGGAATGGACTGCCCAAGGAGATGGTGGAGTCCCCATCCTTGGAGGTGTTTTTAAGAAAAGACTGGACATGGCACTTAGTGCCATAGTCCAGCTTATTGTGGTGATGTTAGGTCATAGGCTAGGCTTGATGATCTTAGCCTACATAATTCTGTGATTTCAGCTGGAGTTCAAGTGGCAAACTGTTTGCTATCTGAAAATGGGGAAGTATGTCACAATAGTATGCCTCCAAAAATTATGTAAACTTTTTCAATAGAAACTATGATGGTTCAGGAGGAAACTGAAAAGTCTGTGTAGGTATTAAAAGCTTCTACAGGCGCACAAGCAAGAGAAACTTCTGTGGTATTGGTTTTTCACAGTCTTTGCAGAACAAATGGTAGTATCACTACAGGTTAACACACTGGTGTTTTGTTGCTAATGATCTATATATAACTTCTTATAAGCTGAAAATTCAATGAATTTCTATATGATATCATTTATGTTGTTGGGCCAACAAGTCTCTATGTAGACCATATAGAACCTTTAGGAAGACTTGTAATAAATATTTTTCAGTCTGCAACAAAGCCACTAAAACTGTTAACTAAATTTTGGCAAAATTATGAATGAGCCCAGAACAGTATCTCTATAGCACATGGGAGAGTTGGTCTTGCGTTTGTTTGTTTTTAATTTAAATGCAGTACTCATTAGTATAAGTCCAAAGCATTTGATTAAAACACCAGGGTGTATCATGCCTCTGAGGCATGATGAGGCATCTTTGAACAGGAGTCAGATTGGCACTGTCTGAAAAACACTGCTGTCTGTGAATCACTGCACTCCACACTAACAGAGGGGAGGCCAGAAATATGTCCTTTACCTTACCTCTTACAGCTCCAGAAGGCCCATTGTTCCAGGGAATCTTTACAGTTTTCTTTGTTCTCCCACTAAACTTAATACACCTGCTTAAAGAATCCATGTGGCAGGGTTTGTGTAGTGATGCTGCTCAGGTTAAAGGCCCTTGTCTGACTTCCCTCTATCATGCTCCCAGAGAAACTCCTGAAAGTGTACTTGACTTTCCTATTTAAACCAGACACTCACTTGAGTGTTGCATGCTGCAGTCTTTTATCTTAAACCCCTAATGAATAAGGTCTTTCTCCCTATATGGAATACCAGTAAGGATAGAACACTGCCACAGAAATGACAGTTAAGATGGGTTCTTTGCTAAACCAAAGTTACTTACGCCAGCTTGACATATTCTTGGATAACATGGTTTGAGAACTGCTTATTTGTCAGTGTACTTTGTTTGAAGTATAATAGCAGGCTGAGTTAGCAGCAGGCTATTAACCTTTATTAATTTTATTTATGAAGAAACCTCAGCAAATAAATTACATGAAGGTATTGACCCCAGCTATTGCAAAATAAGCAGTCTGTCAATGTAGTCTCCCAGGCAAACACCTCTTAGGACAAATAATAAACTTCAGTGCTACAACCCAGTATTCCTTCAAAAACAGAAAATGTTCAATAAACTGTGATTATTTGCTCAACAGAAAATCCTTCATCTCCATTAATAATTGAGAGTTGTGGAAGAAAAAAAAATATCTATAAACAGAGTGCCTATATATTGCAGTGTTCTGTTTGTGCTACTGGCCAAGAGTTCTGAAGAAAAAGTGTACCTTCTGGTGTATAGATAACAATTATCTCTTGCATGTATGGCTGTGCTTCTTCAAGAGTAGAGTCAACCTGGATCTGGAAATCTCAGTGTGCAGGCACAGCTGCTCAGTAAATTTTATTTATCACAGCATATCTCACATTAATGCAGTTAAACTAAAAATGGTTAATGCAAAGCTGTGTAGGTGGATAATTGTAAATTTAATTGATGGGCCTCAAATTTTTACTATAAGCAACCAGGATGCTGATGTCAGGTTTCACCTAAAACAGACTCCACAAGAGGACAGACTGCACCCTGCAACTACCAAGCGTTAAGCACTTCAGACAGCTGCCTGTTGACTTTATCTTATGTGTTTGGCAGACTCAAACACTCTGGGCTTAGTGCCCATTCTGGTTGGTGGACGACTAGATGGAAAACAGCTCTGGGGTAGAGAACCGCCAGGTCAAGACATTAGGAAAAACTTTTATTGAAAGGGTCATCAAGTTTTAGTCTTAGAGCAAGCTGTTTGCAGAGGTGGCTGATCACCACCACTAAATGCGTTTAAAAGTTGTGTAGATATGGAACTCAAAGACAAGCTCTAGTGCGGGGTTTGTTACTGATTGGACTCTACGACCTTGAAGGTCTTTTCCAACCTACACAATTCTGTTAACCATCAAAACAGGTTAAAGCCACGTTTCTGCCTCTAACTTAAGTACTAGGCAGTTTCTTCAAATGAATCTTGACAGAAAGGCGACAGTATCAATAAGAATTGCTAGAAACACTGCAAAGAAGGGCACAGTGCGGCACCAGCACTGGCTTTAGCAGCCACCAGCGAAACCTGGCGACAAGGAGCGGCCCCCCTCACCGGACCCGCCCCTCTCCTTGGCGGCAGCCGTGCCGGCCCGGCTTCACCCCGCCTGTCGCTGCGCCGCCAAGCAGCCTCCACCAAGGTCATGCAATCACTAGCAACCCCACACCGATCCGAGGAGGCGCCGTAACCAATTCAGGCCCCGTGACTTCCCAGAGACCCGCCTACCCCGATTGCTCCCGCCGGCGGGCGTAGCCTGCGCCTTACAGAAAGGAGTGGGAAGCGAGCGGGTGGGAAGCGAGCGGGTGGGTAGCGGTGGGCACGGGGTTGGTCGCCTGGCTGGGTAGCTCTTCAGTTCGTCGGTGTGCGAGCGTTTGGTGGCACCGGAACTGCGGGAGCAGCATAAGCGCAGCTCGCCTGCCCAGTGACCCTCCTTCTGCTCTCTCTTGCTCCACCGCCGTTGTCCCTCTTGGTCCGGGAGTCCGGGCCGAAGCGCTCCGGGGATGGCTGTGTTGGCCCTGGCCCTGGAGGGGCTCGCCATCTTCGGCCTTGTCCTCTTCGTCGTGCTCTGGCTCATGCACTTCATGTCCATTATCTATACGTAAGTGTGGGCCGCAGCAGGCGGGTGAGGGTGTGGGGATGTGGTATGCGTGAGGGGATTTGATGGCGGCCTCTTTCCCCCCAACTGCGTCCGCCATCGCGCCCCGATCGGGCAGCGGGCCCCAACACCTGCACCGCCCATCCCGGACTAGGGCCCAAGGGTGATGGGATCTCCCGCCGACTTCGTCTTGCGGCCCCGTGATGTGGCTCGGCCGTGCGGGGACATTGCCGGTGCCCTGCTGTGGCTCCCCGCCCACAGAACGGGCTCCGCTTGTGTGGCGCGACCTTCGCTCCTTGGCGTTTGGCACTGCGACGGAGGACTGGGCTTCTGCTGTTTCGCTGGTACACCTTTGTAGAGAAGCTTCTGCGATCATGGTGGGCGGCGAGCGGGCACAGCAGTTAAAAAACGTGTGATTTTTTTGGCCTTGCAGGGACTGTGCGGTAGAGCAGTTGAGTTAGCACATTAGTCTGTGCTGACCAGACAGAATTCTAACTATAAGTGCCTTTTTTAATCTTTCTAATAAATAATAGCAGTATTAGCAAAAACCAATACATATACTGACTCCAGGCCCTTCTTGGACAACCTCAAGGAAAAATACAAGTTTGTGAGGAGTGTTTGTATTTAGGTGTCTGACAAAGCAGATTCCTGCTTGAGCTTGACAGAGGCATTGTATGTGGGGAAAGGTTTAAGAATACACCTTTTTCTGCAGAAGACCATGTTTTTACCTTCTTAAATGAAAGGCCATTGTTGTATCACTACAGGGCTTAGAAAGTATCTGAATTTTGGATTGCTTTGTTCATGCTTATTTGTTCTTTCTTGTTGTTCCACATGCATCTGATGGGTATCTGTGGTAAACCTCGGCCTGTGTTAAAGGCAAAGCTCGTCTCCAATTCATGAATGTTTCAGATTCGCCCCTTCTGCCATTGGTTATGGTTGCCTTTTCTTAATGTAAATTTACTTAACCTCTAATAATTTTATGTACTGTAGCTTAGTTGCCTTTAGGTCTTTTATTTACTTGCATAATCAACTTCTCTCTTGAAAACTAGCTGTATAGATTGTCTTGTGTACAGATAGCAGGATTTCAGTACTGGGAAGCTGCAGGGGTATGTGGTGAGGGAAGAGGCCATGGGCGCAGTTGATCCTGGACAGCTTTGAACCTGATGACCTTTTAACCATTGCATGTTAAAACATCAACCTATTAGATGTGTGTGGTGGTGCTGCTCATAAATCTTTAAGAGTGGCAGCTGTTGGGACAAGAAACAAAAAATGGAGCTATGGGAGAAGGCGTGAGGATAAACAGGAGGAAAAAGGATGAGATTCCCTGTTTTCTGCTCCCAGCTCACCTGTATCTTTGGGCAGCAGGTGCCGCAGGAGCCGTACCCTGAAAAGGATTACTTCCCATGGAGGCTGCTCACTAGAGCTAAGATTCTCCCAAATGGTCTGTGGGCTTCACATAAGCTACTGTCAGAGCAAGTATACAAACCCCTGAAGGGACTTGGACCTGTGTGCAACCCATGCCAGGGTAAAAGATGCTCTGAGGACTACGAACTAGGTGATCCACCCCTGAAGAGGCTACAGCCTCCTATGGGCAGACCCATAATGGGGCAGAGACTCTGATAAAGGGGTTGCAACCGGTAGGTAAGTCACTTCAGAGCAGGTGCATATTCTAAGCAAAAAGGTGCATACCCAAATCAGTAATGAATTGTCTGCTAATTGGCAATAATCTAAAAGTAGAATTGCCTGCTGTTTTGCCTATTATGGTGGATGGTGGGGAATGCAGTTAAGCAGCTGGACCTGGTATGGTGTGGAGCTGGAGCGTTTGACATATTCTGAAATTTAGAAGTTGTGTTTCTTATAGTTAGGAAGAATTTGTGTTGCAAGTGTGCTTACTATTTATGAGAATTGGAGAACTTTCCAGCTATGAAGGAATTGTGTGAAAAATCAGAGTGGTTGTGTCCCAACTTGAGACACCCTGGGCAAAGTGTTCATCCAATAGGGCTCTTAAGATGCTGTTTCACCAGGTCCAGAAGCTGAATGTTAAGAGTAATGGGCTGGTCATAATGAGTATTTAATGTTTGCCTGGAAAAGGCAGCCCTGTGTAGAGGGCTCATTTCAACTGGTGGCATTGAAGTGACCAAATTGCAAGGTATGTTGGCTTGGCAGGTTGCTGTGGAGATGCTGCCACAGTTGCAGTAGTTTGCCAAGTCTGGAAACAGGACCACTGGTCCCCATTGTATGACCATGCAGCTGCCTTTTGCTTGCAGTTAAAGAAGCGCTGATTATGTACAGCAGCTGTCCCAGGGAGATGTCTTTGTCACAGCTGTGCTGATGCTGAGAAACTGGAACAGCTGTAATGTAAGTGATGGCTAAAGAAAGCACTGTTGTGGTGAGTTTGGAGCCTCTGCCACTTGAAAGTGCTGATCTGTACAAGAGAGGAATGCCTTGGGGTGTTCTGATGAAATAGTATGTGAAAGAATGGCCTTATCCTGTAAGCACAGTACCTGTGTGAGAGGAATTAGCAGGAGGAGGTAATAATTGTGTTTACTTTGACTGGTGGGGTGCTTTTATAGAGAACAGACCCCAGGTAGATGGTGATTATTTTTTTTTTTTTACTGCCATGGCCTGAAAACTCTTTGTGGGTGGACGCCATCACTTGTTAGATGAGTGGTCCTTACCTCATAGACTGCTTTGTCCTGAACAGCAGACACAGTTTGCAGCTCCATTTCTTAAACCACTGAGGTATGAAAGGATCTTCATTTGTAGATGGGTATTACTTCTGATGTCAGTAGGGGCATGTAGTATTAGAGCATCTGATACTTGTCATATACTGAAAGCTACTTACACTATGCCTGTTTACAGGAAATGAAGAAAAATGAAGTCAGTTTCCCTGTTTTCTTTGTATAGACAGTATTGTTGGATTAGCATCTTCTAAAGTCTCTGGTGCAGGGGCTGCATTGCCTCTGGCTGTACTTCATCGGCGAGTCAGAAGGGATGGTCTGTGTCACTGGAATTTTAAGGGAAAGTTGATGTTTAGCAAAGCTGTTGTGGCTTAGGCAGTTGTTCTCCTGTGGTTACCCATTGGTATTTTACATGTTTAATTTGGCAAAATGCTTAGAACATACGTGAGTTAGATAAATTGGCTTGTTTGAGAAAGCAAGCTTTTTATCTTTAAGTGCTGCAAGCAGTTACCAATGTTAAGGTCATGATAGCATTTTTTTCCACTGTGTTGGTTTGTGCTATAATTGTTCTAAAATATGTAGACTTTGGATGGTTATAATTCTGTACAAGGCTTCAGTGGAAGAAGAATAGATATTCTTTTATGCCACATTTACAAAATGTTTCTTGCCATCTCCTTCCTCTGTTACCCTTTTTCAACTTGAATAGTTTTGATTTGTAAATAGGTATAGTAGGATAGGTTGGTGTCATACTCCTTTATAGAAAGTGGGCTGAAACGATGAAATACAAATAGCTACATTGTTAAGTATATCTTTATAAATTACCTAATCTATGTGATTATGAAATGGTTTTTTGGTTTGTGCTGCTCTCGGTAATAAAGAATCACTGAAGTAAATGCAATAAAAATGGACAAAACAGTCTTTTTTTATTGCTAGTAATTAAATTGCAGTTTTCATGTGTTACTCTGTATGGCAAGTCTGTATTTGACCTGTTTCAGTTGCTCTTAATAGCCAGCTTAGGACCTTTACTGACAGCCTTACTTGCTTGCATCTGAACTTGAGCCACCAGCTGATCCAGTAGTAAGAATTCAGTATTGGAGATTGTCTGATGTACTGTTTCTGAAACTATCTGAAGTTGTGTAGTTGGTATGGCAAATTAAAATGAATGTTAGAATGTACAGCACAACTGAAAGCAGAGACAGTATGTATGATGTACCTATAAGGAAACGTGTATGGTATAGCTTTCTTCTAATACCTGAGGGGAACCTACAGGAAGCCTAGGGAGGGGCTTCTCACAGAGGTGTCTAGTGATAAGGCAAAGGGAAGTAGTTTTAAACTGAAGGAGAATAGGTTTAGACTAGATCTTAAGTAGAAGTTCTTCAATACAAGGGTGGAGAAATGCTGGAATAGATTGAGTGCAGAGGCTCTGGATGCTCCCTCCCTGGAGGTGTTCAGTTGGGTTGGATAAGGCCTTAAGCAAGGAAATGTAGTTGAGAGTTGTCACAAAGGTTACAGTAGAGAACTGTAGTCCCTTCCAATCTTAGCTGTTCTATGACACTAGGAAACAATTCCTTATGGAAAGGGTTGTAAAGCAGTGGAACCTGCTGTCCAGGACAGTGATGAAGTCACCATTCCTAGAGGTATTTGGGATGGGTGTAGATGCTGTGCTGAGGCAGGTGATTTAGCAGTGACCTGTTACTGCCTGGTTGGCAGTTGGACTTCATGACCTTAAAGGTCTCGCCAATCAATAATCGATTATTGTACTTTTGTGATGTTGGGGTGCCTTCTATATGTGGATTCATACCTCTACATTGCCAGTGTTTGACTTCTGTGATTTTTTTTTTTTTTTTTTTACTGTCAAGTAATTTTGATCTTTTCATTAGGAATCTATTACTGTATACTAATTGTGACTTTTCATTATTAAGAAAATTTTTTTTTCTTGGCCCTATGTGACTTTTGTCGCTGTTTTGCTCCCTTCATTGCTGCTCAGTCTGTGATTTGTGATGAGGCTTATGGTGCTCTGTTCTCTGATAGCTGTTTTGTTTTTTTTCCTGTCACTTTCTTTTGATGTTTTTGGTTTTTGGTGAAGCTGTTTCTTCCTTCAAGCAATCTTGTGTTTTGCACTGTTATTGTCTGCCAATAGATTGGCTAAAGTAGTTGTCAAAATCTGTCAAGAATTTACTCATTTGGCCTTCATATGTTTGCACTGTCATTGGTTTGTGGAAGTGATTCAGGGACGCTCTTGTTACAAGTAGGAGATAGGAGCACATGTAGTCTAGATATAATTTAGAAGGCCTGCCCTGTTGCTATTACGTGCTACCAGGCTGTCCCAATCCTCTGTTGGGTTGCAATTCTGACAACTTGTTTGGTCACAACCAAGTTTTGTGTATTTTCAGGAACAGAATTAAGTCTCGAGTGGAGTCAAGTGCTAAACTACTTTTTACAGAACAGTCAACAATGTGCAATGTGAGGAGGAGCAAGAAAAGGGTAAGAGGTAGAGGAGAGGTTGTAATACTCATTACCAGCACAAGTCCACAATGTTCTTGTCTCTGATGTCCTCCTGGGTCCTGTGGCTGGGCAGGGGTGATGTCTTTTACACTGCTGGGCTCCATCCCTGTTGTGAGCCACTGTGCTGGAACCCTCTGCCCCCAAACTCCCTTTGTCTCTGCTGGCCTCAACTTTCTGACGAGGCACATGCCCTGTACTACCACTAGAGAGTCCTGGAAAGTTCTGGAGGGTCAGAACCCCCCTCCATGTCTTCCATTCTCAGTCTTCGGCTGACCCTGAGCCCGGACACAAGTGCAGTGGTGACATTTTTCTGCGACAGCAGGGCATCATTTTGAGGCGACAGGATATACAGGCACCTCCCACGAGCAGAGTCTGTTCACTGCAGCTCCAACGGCAAATCGTGCTGTCAGCAATGTTGAGGCATAATGTACAGTACCTCACACAGACACAAATGAATTACATTTTGATAGTCTTTAGAGATGATGCAAATACTTGATCTGAGATTAGAGGAACCCTTCCTTTTGTTGGTAAGCAAACAGAAAACAGGTGAGATTTTACTGGATCTTTGCCAGGTTGAGGTATCTCTATCATATGCAGAATGCTGTGTTACTTCCTGGACTTGTGTTCATTCCTTAGTTGAATCTGTAGTGACTTGAACCACTTAGACTAATTCCCCCTGGTCCTACCACTACAAATCTTGTGAACAACTCCCCTCCAACTTTCCTTCACGTACTGGAAGGCTGCAGTAAGATCTCCCTGGAGTCTCCTCTCCTCCAAGCTGAACAGCCCCAACTCTTTTAAGTCTGTTCCCATAAGAGAGGTGCTCCAGTCATCCTTGTGGCCCTCCTCTGGACATGTTCCAACAGATCAATATTCTTTCTGTGTTGAGGGCTCCGGAAGGTGGACACAGTACTCCAGATACTGTTTCACAAAAGCAGAATAGAGAGGAAGGATCACCTCCCTTGACCTACTAGTCACGCTTCTCTTGGTGCAGCCCAGGATGCGGTTGGCTTTCTCGGCTGCAAGCGAACCTTGCCGGCTCACACAGAGTTTTTCACCAACCAACACCCCTAGGCTGCTCTCAATCTGTTTAGTGTCCTGCCTGTATTTGTGCCTGGAATTGCCTTGACCCAGGTGCAGGACCTTGCCCTTGGCCTTGTTGAATCTCATGATGTTGGCACTGGCCCACCTCTCCAGCCTGTCCAGGTCCCTCTGGATGGCATCCCTTCCCTCCAGTATGCCCTCCACACCACACAGCTTTGTCATCGGCAGACTTGCTGAGGAGACGTTCAGTGTCACTGTCTATATTGCCTACAGAGATGTTAAGGAGTGCTGGTCCCAGTACTGACCCTTGAGGGATGCCACTTATCACTGCTTTCCATTTGGACTTTGAGCCATTGACCACAACTCTTTGAGTGCAACCATCCAACCAATTCATTATGCAGCAAGTGATCCCTTCATCAACTCAATGTTTTTCCAGTTTGGTGACTAAGGTGTCATGTGGGACAGTGTTCAGTGCTTCACAGAAGTCCAAGTAGATGGTTTTGGTTGCTCTTTACTTATGCTGTAATGCCATCATTAAAGGCCCCCAAATTAGTTAGGCATGGTTTGCCTCTGAAGCCATGTTGGTTACCAATCACCTCTTCATTTTCCAGAGGCCTCAGCAGGACCTTTAAGAGGATCTTGCCAGGCACAGAGGTGAGGCTGACTGCCTATAGTTTGCGGGGTCGTCTTTTTTTTTTTTTTTACCCTTTTTAAAGATGGGGGGGATGTTTCCCCTTTTCTGGTCAGCGTGAACTTCATCATAGTGCCGTGATCTCTCAAATATGATGGCTAGTGGCTTGTCAGCTTAATTTGCCAGTTTCCTCAAGACCTGTGGGTGGATTTCATCAGATTCCATGGACTTGCATTGGAGAATCATTGTCATGGTTAAAATGCCTGACAAAAATGAACCAGTTGGCATAGGTTAGTGTTTGTTTTCTTGAGGACACCAGTTGTCTCTTATGTAGAATTTACCAGGCAATGAAACAGGTGAAAAGGAAAGATTTTGTTGAACCCACACCGAAGAGAAAGTAGGTGATGGTGATGGAAGTACCCCAAACAAGTAAACAAACTGCATCATAGTCCATTACACCCATTCTGAGAAGATGGGAGAGAACTATGTCATGGTCATTGGCTTCAGATGGGCGCCCCTGCAGGGAGGGCATACACAGAGGACAAACGAATGTCCCGGGGGCAGAGGCTCCCTGCTGGATTCTTAAGAGTGTGGTGAGGCTCAAGGGTGACCTTATCGTTGTTTATAACTATCTAAAAGGTGGGGGTTGGTCTTTTTTCCCTGTGCACTGGAGACAGGACAAGGGGTCATAGTCTCAAGCTCCATCAGGGGAGGTTTAGACTTAACATTAGAAGAAGGTTTTTCCACTTAAAGAGTGATCAGATTTTGGAATGGGCTGCCCACGGAGGTGGTTGAGTCACCATCTCTGGAGATATTCAAGGTTAGGCTGGATGAAGTGCTGAGTGGCATGATCTAGATAGGTTTACTTAGTTGTTTTTAGGTTGGACTGGATGATCTTTAAGGTGTTTTCCAACCTCATCATTACTGTGATACTGTGTGACAGCATACACTTGACCATCTGTGTCTGAGCAAGTCTGTCTCTGAGCAATTTGCCAAAGGTTTAAGAATCACAAGTCCCTTCAGCTTCTTTGACACAGAAGAAGCAACTAGCCAAGCTACAAATGAAAAGATGAAATGCCCCCTTGGGCCTCTTTCTTCTGCTTACTCGGGTATTGCCCAGTCACAGTTGTTGAATAGTTACTCCACCACATGGCTTAGAAGAAAGACAGTGCCAGTTGCTGGGACTGCAGCAGCAGCCCCTTCTTTGGGGCTTGGCAGCTCTCTTCTGATTTGCTGCAGGCACTGTGTGGGGTCCAGGAGGCTGAGGCTCACCAGTGCTTACATCTCCAAAATTATTAGTTTGCATTGCTGCTGGTTGTGGCTGTGAACTTGCTGGCAGCCATGCTGATGGCACTGGTGGCTGCTGCTGAGGTGCAGACAGAGGTGGTAAACAGCTTGCAGCTGCTTCAATCTGCATAGCCAGTGGGGTGCGCAGGTCACACATGGCACTGTGGGTACATTGCTTCCTGCTGCAGGAGATCCACCATCTGTTGATTCTGGGTCAGAAAGATGATTTTTCTGTAGAAATCTCCCCCTGGCTAAACAGGGGTTGCCTGGCTCATGTGACCAGGCTCACCCTGGTCATGGCCCAAGCTCTGCCCTGGCAACTGAAGGGTACAACTGCGGTGCTAATGGGCTGGAGGAGGTGCTCAAAAAGGGATCAGCAAATTTGTTTCTGTACAGAAAAGCACAACACTAGAAACCTGTGGTTTCAAACTGTGATGCCAGTTAATTTAGTTAATATGCTAATGAGGTGAAAGAAAAAGAACAAAACTAGCATGGTTTAGAAACCACCTGTAAACTGCAAACAAAACCAAAACTATCTCAGTTAAGAGAAAAAACCCTAAAAATGCACATCATATAGATACCTACATGAAGGCATACAGAGATTAATCATATGTTCTTACATAACTGATCCAAACTATAATGCCCAGCCCCTCAAAGGGAAGACTTCCAGGCATAGCTGCTTTGTGTAGAAATGTGATGCTCATCAAGTTTATGCATGGGTCCCTCAGTGTCAGTGGGCTTTTTAAGGTCCAGGACCCTGTTCCATGTGCTTCCATGCAGTTTTCTATTTCCAAAATGCTGATTTGTACAGCATTAAAGGAAAGGTCTCTCTCCCCATTTCAGCAAACTGTGAAATTCAAATGAAACCTTCCTTCTGTTGATCCCTGAGGTACCATACTCTCTATTTGTCATGTTACTAGAACAAGATGTTTGCAATGCCTAGCTCAGTGCTACATGTTCTCTCTGAAGCCACATGAAAAGTGAGGAAAAGTAGGAGAATGAGGATTCAAACTGAAAAATGGAAACTTCATAGCCCTTCTGTTTATTTGTAGAGCTGCAGAATTAATCTTGGAGTCAGAGTCAAAAAAATCAAAAGTTGCTACAGCAACCTTCCAGTGCTTCAGGCAAAAAATCTGGTCCCATTTCAAACTATAACAAGCATGAGAAAGTGTAAAGTTATCTGACGATTCTCTTTGATCTTGAGTCAACATTTTCTTGTTCTTCTCAGTAACACTGTCTACAACAGTCTGTGTGGAGGATGGACCCTGTATTCTGCAGATACAGTGTACATGCTGCATGTTCTACTTCCATGCAATAGAGTGGGTTGCTTTTATTCAGGGAATGAGTGACAGAATTGTAGCAGAGGCAAATAATAGCAATGCAAAAATAGGAAATCAAGTTACAGTTGTGTGTAGGTTCAGGGAGTTGATTCTGTCCCTATACACAACATCAGTATGGTTGTGTCTGGAGTGCACTGCACAGGTTTGAGGTCCCTGGGATGAGATACACGGGCATATTGGAGCAAGACTGGCTGGGGGCTGCAGAGATAATGGTGGAGCTGCAGCACCTAACTGATGAGGAAGAACTGAGTGTTAAGATTGTTGAGCTTTGAAAAGGCTTAGCTGGATCCTATCAATATGTGTATGTAATATTTGGAGGTTTTTTTTTTTTTAGGGTGGGGAATGGAAGGGTGTGAGGAAGAAAGGGCTGAAGATGTGCAGAAGCTAACTTCCAACTTGCAAAGAGTTAGAAGCAGGTGGGTTTATTCAGCACTGGGCACATGGGGGATATCTGACTAGTGTATGCACCAGGGTTCAAGCTTTTTGGGTTTATATTACAGAATCTCATACATAAAGATCACTTACCTATATGCATGTACTAGAGGGTCAGAGCTTTATTACCATACACCACGCCTTTAACTTTTCCAGTTTGCACCTGTACAGTGTTACCCAGAGGTCCTTGAGTTGGGGTCCTGGGAACCTTTTTCACAGTAAACCCTTTGCCTTTGCTTGACATGAATTCTTGTTGTGATATTCTAGTCATTGATGGCAAAACATGCCAGTACCAAGTTCTTGTCCTTAGGATAGTAAGTCCTTGTGGTTTAGTCTACTTGCTTCCTTCTCCAGCCCCCATTATCTCTCCTGTGTACTTCTCTCACATGTTAATTTTGGCAATGAGTTACAAGTGTAACTACTAAGCTATAGGTTATGGTTCACTGTCTGCCTTATTTCAGTCTCCCCTTTTCTATAAAATCAGTAAATTCTTTTTTACTGTAACACACTATTGCTTAAGTTTTTATAAATATTTACCTATCTCTATATTTTGTCTTACTTGGTTTTTCTTCTGTTTAACATACTGATCTTTGGTATTTCCAGTACACCAGAGGCAACACCTAATCAGTATACAAATAAAAGTCCCTAAAACTGAAGAGTTAACAGTACCAATATCTGCCTTAACCATTCAAAATTGGGTAATTATGATGTCAATTTTGTCAACAGTCTTTGGGATTCCCACTCAGTTCCATCCTGAGACTCTTAACTGGAGGATTTTTGCATATTCCCAGATTTTCTGGATGTCAGTTTCTATTGTGCTTAACTCATCAACATAAGTACAATAGTTTGTATTTACCAATGTACCTACCCCTCCTATATTGGCAGTTATATCTAGTTTTATCCTGTTCTCTATTTCAATGTCTCTTAAAGACTTCATTTCTACATTTAGTTGGGAGAGAGGATCTGTGGTGGAATTTGCTATCATTTCCATCTCTGCAGATATATTTACTATAGCTCATTCTAACTGATATCCTCCTACTGAGGGGATTAAGGCTCTGATAAAACAGTGAAACCTAGTATTATACATACCTAAAGGGTTTGCCAGTGTTCATTTAGTGAACTTCGTCCAAATTCTTCTTACAATGCCTCCCATGTTTTCCTTTTTAAACATCGGGGGGGGGGTGGTGTGTGTGTGTCTGGGTGTCCTATGGTACCCTCCCTTGTGCAGTTTTTCAGCAGCAGTTTGCTAACTTTTGAATTTCCACACAGCCACCAAAAGAACGATCTTGTAGGTTACACTTAAAATCCTTCCTTAGCCACAAATGTTAAGTGCTTCTACCAAAGAATTAAATGCCCACTTTAATTCCTCTGTCATTCTGAGTGGTTTCATAAAATCCAAATTGTTCATTAATGTTTCAGTCATGTGAATTAGGTCAAGCTAAATGTCAAACTGTTTTATTAAAGGTATCGGTCCGTTTTGCCAAATGACTATTATTTTTAAATGCCCCTAATGACTCTCCTGAGGAGTTGTACCGTAAGTAAGGGATAGATGAGTTTACCAATGCTAATTGTTATAATGTCTGTTCCATCAAATTATTTTTCTGTTGACAACCTTTGAGGCATAATTTCGTAATGTATATGGGTCTAGGTTAGTCCAATTACTTGTAGGAATTCCAAAGAGTGATAAGTTAGTCATCTGCTTGCCCGCATATCCAACAGTCACTAATGTTAGTATATTTGACTGCACTTCTCATGAGGGCTGCATAAATGTTCGCATCAAAGGCTGCATCGACCAAGCTGTAGTGGGCTAAAATCACAAAAATCCAAGTCCGTGTCTTTGGAGATGGAGCCTCAGTGATCCAGCAGTGTTGATTTCCTTTGTGATTTATAGGCTCTCTTAAGTCTGCAGTCATAGAATCATGGAATTTGTAGGGATCAGAAGGGACCTCGAAAGATCATCTAATGCGGTCCCCCTGCCACAGCAGGATCACCTAGACCAAGTTGCACAGGAACAGGTCCAGGCAGAGATTGAACATCTCCAGACCAGGAGATTCCACAACTCCCCTGGGCAGCCCGTTCCAATGTTCTGTTAACCCACACTGGGAAGAGGTTTCTTCTGATACTTACATGGAACCTTCTGTGTTCCAGCTTGCACCTATTGCCCCTTGTCCTATCACCAGATGACCTTGAGAAGAGCCTGGCTCCATCCTCCTGACACCCACCCCTCATATTTACAGGCATTAATGAGGTCACCCCTCAGCCTCCTTATCTCCAAGCTCAAGAGACCCATCTCCCTCAGCAATTCCTCATAAGGGAGGTGTTCAACTTCTTTCATCTTCCTGCTCTATGCTGGACACTCTTCAGCTGCTATGTGTCCTTCTTGAACTGAGTGGCCCAGAACTGGGCACAATACTCCAGATGTAATCTCACTAGCACAGAGTAGAGGGGGAGAAGAACCTCCCTTGATCTGCTAACCAGCCCCCTCTGATCCACCCCAGGATGCTGTTGGTCCTCTTGGCCCCAAGAGCACATTGCTGGCTCATAGTCATCCTGCTGTCTGCTAGGACCCCCAGGTCCCTTTCTCCTATGCTGCTCTCCATCTATCCTCGTACCTTGGGTTGTTCTTGCCCAGATGCAAGATTCTACACTTAGCCTTGTCGTACCTCAACTTACCCTTGTTGTATGTCTTCTCTCCTTTATCTTTAATGCTGTGTACGTGGTCAGTGACACCTGGTGTAGTCCTTCCCACCTCGGTTCTAAAGGAGATTCTGTACGAGGTTTAACATGTACATAATCCCCTGTCTCAGCATTGTGTATTGGCCCATCTAGTCTTCTGGCAGAAGTTTTGCACACAAGTCTCTCAAGTCTCCGCAGTTCTTTATGCAAAGAGATGAGGTAGCTCATTAGAGTCTCTTCACTAGCCTGCATTGAGATGTCTTGTATTGCATAGGATCTCCCATATGGGATGTCAAAAGGCATAATCTTTTCTGTAGCTTGGCCTCTTGTAACTTAACAATGTGTAATTTAATGAGATGATTAATTTTTTTCAACCTGTCCATTCTCCTGAGGCTGATAGGGGGTATGTAGCTGCCAGTCAATCCTTAGAGTCTTAGTGGTTTGTTGCACCACTTTAGCAGTAAAATGTAGTCCTTGGTCTGAGGACACTGTTGCTTGGACTCCACACGTTGGTATTATTTCTTGTATGGGATATCTCACAACTTCTTGAGTTTCAGTAGTCTGGCAGGGGAAAGCTTCTGGCTTTTTCTTGTGTAATAGTCCACCCATCCTTGTTTACCTTCCCTTCTAGATACTGTAGCAATTTTTTGTCCTCTGAATGTTCAAGAGGCCTCTCCATATTGTCTGTTTGGATTTTACCATCTGGAATCAAGGATTGCATACCCACTGAGCTCTCTTCAGCCACTCTTAGCCTCTTGATCTGCCATCGAGTTTCTGGTGTCTTGGTAAGTTGTCATCTTCTGATGGGCTCTACGATGCATAATCACCACCTTTTCTGGTATCTGCACAGCATCAAGAATTTTCAGGATTTCCTCTATATGTTTTATATGCTTTCCTTGGGTTGACCTAGGTCCTCTCTCCTTCCAAACTGCTTTGGAAGGAGATGATGCATATTTGATGCATATTCTGCATCAGTCTAAATATTGACTCTTTCCTTTGGTCAGCTCTAAAGCTCTTGTGAGAGCTATGCTATTTCTGCCTTTGTGGCAGGAGTGTTTGAGGATTTGATTACCTTGTCTGTTGTGGTGATGGCATACTTGCCTTTTGTTAACATCACCTGACGAAGCAGCTCCCATCTGTATAGGAGGACTCATCGGTGTTGTCCAGTGGCTCTTCCTTTAGGTCAAGTTGACTGGCATACGCAGTTTCAGTGGTTTGCAGGTAATCATGGGTAATGTGTCCTCTAGTTTCTCCACTAAGAATCTGCGTTGATAATGTTCGTGACAACAATTGCAATGTCATTCTGTTCCAGTATTACCTGGTACTTCAGGAACCTCTGGAGGGATAGCCAGTGTCCTCCTTTTGCCTCCAGTACTGCTGAAATAGTGTGCAGTATTAGCACAGTAATCTTCTGGCCCAGGGTAAACTTGCAGGCCTCCTGTATATTAAGTAGCAGAGTCACTACAGCTCTCAGACAACTTGGCCATCTCTACTTACTTCATAGAATCGTTTGGAAAAGTAAGGAACTGTTATTCAGTAGGGATCTACATTCTTGGATAAAACTCCCAGGGCTGTCCCTTGTTTCTCATGTGAAAATAATCAGAAATGTTTGGTGGTCTCTGGCAACCCTAAGGTAGGTACTTTAATTTATTAATTCCTTAATAGCCAAAGTCCTTTCAATCTTCAGAAAGGGAAAGAAGGAAGTCATGAGCAACTACAGACCAGTCAGTTTTTTCTCCATCCCTGGAAAGGTGATGGAGCACCTCATTCTGGAGGCTGTCTCTAACCATGGGGAAGAAAAGAGTGTTATCAGGAGTAGCCAATATGAATTTACTAGTCTGATATCCTTCTAGGAAAGTGACCAAATGTGTAGATGAAGGCAGAGCTGTGGATGTTATATCCCCTGACTTCACCAAGGCTTTTGACACTGTCTCACATACCATCCTTGTAGGTAAACTTAGGGAAAGTGGGATAAATGATTGGACTGTCAGGTGGACTAAGAACTGGCTGAACCACAGAGCCCAGAGGGGTTGTGATCAGTGTCACAGGGTCCAGCTGGAGGCCTGTAGCTAGTGGTGTTCCCCAGGGGTCAGTACTTGGTCTAGTCCTGTTTAACTTCTTCATGAGCAGTCTGGATGAGGGGACAGAGTGTACCCTCAGCAAGTTCTCTGAGACAAAACTGGGAGAGGTGACTGATACAGCAGAAGGATGTGCTGATATCCAGCAAGATCTGGACAGGCTGGAGAGCTGGGTGATGGGGAACCTCATGAGGCTCTGCAAGGACAAGTGCAGAGTCCTGTACCTGGGGAGGAACACCACTGTGCAGCAGTACAATTTAAGGGTTGTCCTGCTGGAAAGCAGCCCCATAGAAAAGGACCCTGGAGGCCTGGTGGAGAGAGGACAGGAAGTTACCCATGGGACAGTAGTGTGCCCTTTTGCCAGAAAACCTCAATGCCAATGGTATCCTGGGGTGCCTCAAGAAAAGTGTGTCCATCAGCTCAAGGGAGGTTCTGCTTCCCCTCTACTCTGCCCTGCTGAGCCTACACCTAGAGTACTGTGTCTGGATTTGGGTCCTCAAGTCAAGAGACAGAGGGAATTACTGGAGAGAGCTACAAGGATAGTTAAGGGACTTGAACATCTCTCCTATGAGGAAAGGCTAACAGTCCAGAAAAGAGAAAACTGAGATCTTATTCATGTGTCTAAATACCCAAGTGTTGGGTGTGAAGAGGGAAGAGGCAGTCGCTTGAGCCAGTCTCTTTTCTGCTAGTGAGCTGTGATGGGACAAGGAGTAAAAGGTACAAGCTGGAACACATGAGGTGCCACCTCAGTAGAAGTTTCAGGAGAAACTTCTTTACTGTGAGGGTGGATGTTCTGTGATGGACCACAGGAACTGGCTGCCCAGGGAGGTATCTTCCAACTCCTGACATTTGATGGTGTGATTGTTGGATGATTCTCTCACTGGTACAGGCTTTCTAGAGAGTGTGGGAAGTTTCTGTCTTTGGAGACAGGAAAGACTGACTGAATTCATATGAGCAGCTACTCTAGTTAATTCTACCTTGAGCCGGAGGGTTGGAGTAGTTGATCTCTAGAGGTGCCTTCCAATGTTTGTTAAAGATGACACCCAGACTGCTACCTGAGAAGGAGGTTGCGTGATAGATCTAAGTTTCTATTGCTTATATTAATAGAAATTTACCTGACAAGACTTAAATTTATACAATCCTCAGGGAAGAAAGAAAGCAGGTGTTAATTTTGGGCTTATTTCTAGAAGAGTTGTGTTTGAGTTTCTGAATTACAGAATTAATTTAAATATTAATCTAATACTAAGATTAATATTAGGGAAAGCGAACAGTGCAGAGTAATGGTAATGTAGGAGAAAACCTTGACAGGGAAGGAAGGACAGCTTTTTCATAGTATGAGTCAGGAAGCTATGACAGACTATATACTTTAGGGTGACACAATGAAAGTTACAGCTCTGAACGCAAGTGATATAGCAGAATGCAAAGAACCTGGCAGTACTGGGTCAAATATTGGGCTTGGTGATTTTGAATATCTTCCAACCACAGAGATGTGAATAAATCTGTGAACCAAATGTACATTAAAGCCTTGACAAATGTAGTTTAAAGAGACAAACTGCAGCATAGCGGGTGATATGCTTGCATTTAGAGGAGGGCAGATGATGCAGTGGATCTGACAAGTGGGCTTTAAAAACCACTTCTTTTTGAGTGGTTTGTGTGGAAAAGGAAGAGAAAAGACTAAGAGTATGTAAGATGGAAGTTAAATGGATTGGGTGAGTGGCGCTTGGTATAAAGAAGAATATGATCTTGTCAGCTTTTGTCAGGAAATCATAATTTAAGAGAAGTTTAATGAAGCTAAGGCTTGACACAAACCGTATTTTCATAAAGATGCAGAACTTCTGGTTAAATTGGATGAGCAGAGCTCAGAGAAGCGACTTAAAAAATTCAATGAAATTTCTGAGAACTGCTCTGTGGCATGCTAGTTATGTAACTAGTTCTACTAGTTTATTGATGTTCATTGGTCCCTGGAAATTGTGTAATGCCAAATAGTGTTGTCAGTTGACTGAGATTTTTGCTGGTTCTTTTGGATATACTTAAAAGTAGTCTTCAATGAAATACATTAAAATTACTTTATTGTAAGAAATGTTTTGCTATAAATATTTATGTAGATCAGTTTTTTAATTTCAAATTAATAATTTTGCATTTTTCTCAGTAATAATTTGAGGACCTACACAATTGGCCTGTGTGAATTCATACCTTGAGTCATGTTGTTGAAATTGTAGCATGCATATAGGAAGACCTACACTGTCCTTTGACAAGTAAGGTGAAAACTTGCTTCCAAGTAGACAGTAGTGGAAAGCCAAAGAAAAGCACTCTTCTAGGTAAGAGATCAGGACTGTCTTTGCAATATTATTCACCACTTCTTGCATTGGAATTGTACTTAAAGTAATTTTCCGTACTTAACACGTGCTTCTAGTGGACAAATTCTTTTATTAAAGAGAGGGAAAACTAATAATGTATATTTGCCAATTTGTGCTAGTAGTTGGTTTGATCAGTTTCAGACCACCTGACTTACCCCTACTTCAGAAATACCTCTTTGTAAACAGGGGATACCATTTCTCATAGGTGTTTGTTTTGTTTTTTTTTTTTTTCGTTCAGGGATTTCTTCCTCTCTTTGCTTGGCCTTGTCTTTGTCAGCAGAACGGTCTACAAGGAAGAATTTGTAATTTAAGTTAAATATTAATTTTTAATTGTTTTCAAGTATTCTGTTTTCATTAGTGCTCAGCTTGGGATCTTACTTTACTATGCCGGTGCAGTAATGACTTCCCAGGTGGTTGCTGCTTTGCTTTAATAGCAGTGTGCTGCGCTTCATTATGAAGAAAAAGTATTTTGCTGGCTGTATGTGCTACTTGTTAGAATCAAGTTGCTGAAAATCAGGCTTTGGTCTACATACAGTTCTATTGCTGAGGAGATATTCTAAGCATTTTCTACAGAAAAACCTTTTTAACTTAAATTGGAATGCATTTTTCTGGCAAGCATTGATAAAATAAGATTCTGGGTTTAAAAAAGGCACAAAACTTTTTCACTCCTTCATAGCAACATAGATTTTGGTTTGTTGAATGTTAGTAATAGGAGTAGTAACCAGAAAGTGAGAAATTGTCATCCTTTTCACAGGTATCTCTAATGGCCTAGGGGAGAGGAATGAGTAGGCACAACTTTGAAGCAGCAGCAGTTTGTGGGGTTTTTTAACCCTTCCTGCTATACTGACTGCACAGTATGCAGTGGTAAAGTGGGTGATTGAAATACAGTGTCAAAGCTTGTGCCTGTTAAGCGTCACGCTATTTAAAAAATTAAGATACTCTGCACTGCCGCGATTGAGAGACGGAGACACAGCTTGATGCAAGCAAGTTGTCCAGTTTATTACAGAATCACCACATATTTATATAGTTAAGGCATACACGTATTGTACTGATTGGTTAAACATTTTTGTTTAACACATTTAAATGTGCTGCTAAGGTGGAGTTGCTGAACAGGCGTCGTCCACATAATGGTCAGATAGTTATCTCGTGGCCACAAGCTGTTCTTTGCCTCAGGGCATAGACATTGTTATCGATCACAAGTTTCTTATCTCCCATGCTAGCCTGAGGTATGTCCCTTAACAAGTATGCAACGCCTTGCAGCACTTAATCTCATTCACACAGTAAATATTCAACAATCTAACTAAAACAAAGAGCTGACTCCTCAGCACTAAATTCAGGTTACACTACAT
>VZRI01008978.1:38002-60196 GCA_013397515.1 Upupa epops
AATGATAGCATGTGTGCAGTTCAGCCCACCTGTCCAGCGATGTGGGTCTTATACCCGTCCACAGTCTTGTCACGTGTGGCCAGTACGTGTCAAGAGTTGGAGTTGGGAGGCAAAAGTTTGCCTGTTTTTTGCAGCTGTCTGGTTCACAGCCCAGGTAGTGAGGAACTTTACATGCCTCTTTATACTATAGAGTACTTCAAAATTTGGTTTCCTGACGTCTCCCTTTGTAAAAGACATGGCAAAGCAACAAAATACAAACAACAATCCTACCAAGACTACCTTTACAAGACTTAATAACCATCATGTTATGCCCAAGCCATTGAACAGGCTATCAAACCACTTGAATTCATCATCCACCTTTAACCATTTGTAGAGTGACCCTTCTCAGGAGGGTCCACCTTAAAATCTTTTACTGTGTAAAAAAAACAACTCACTGAGTTACTGCTTTGAGAGCAGCGCTTTTCAATTCTGTGGTGGTGAGGAAGGTAAACAAGTTCTTTTGAGGATCTTTAAACCAAGTGTTGTGTGTTTTGGTTTTTGTGTTAGCTATTCTAGCTTATAGAAACAAAAAAATGCCCGTATAAAGTGTTGTCAAATATGTTGTTGAATGTAGAAGCATTATTTTAATTGACCAATTTAATTCCATTTCAGATACTCCTTACCAGACATTTCTTGAGGTTTCCAAGGCCTTTACAGTGCAAGGGCAGTGATACACTCTTGTTGACAACTGTGTAGTTGAGCTTTTATTAGCCCAACTGGGGTTAATAGGGCCTGGGACTGTATTCAAAAGTGTGTGAATTGGTGTTTGAGTAAGCATTCAGCTTCAGTAGTATGCTGCTTTGTACTATGGAAACACTTGCAGCTGAGTTAATTAAATAAAAAATGGCCTGTCATCCACTGAAAAATAAGAAAAATATTAGCATCTGCTTTAGTTTGTAATGTTGTTCCTTTTTAGCCATTAATACAATTCTGTTACTGACAGTTTACTGTTGTGCAAACCTTTTAGGGATAGGCTAGAAAATGTTCATGGGTTGCCATGAAAGGGATCTTTTTGAGTCAAAGGGAACAGTAAAGAGAGACATGATCTCTGTAGGAAGCACAAAGTTTAGCAAATTATGCTGTCATTTAGATTTGTGCTTTGTGGTAGGACTTGGCTATTTTTATCTTATAGATTTGTAAAATAAAAGACCAGATTGAATAGTCTGACAGTACAAATGTGTTTTTTAAAAGGTCCATACTGAACATTGGAGCATTGATCCTGTACTAGAAGCTCTCTGCTATGACTGGCTTATCTGGCCCAGAGTTACTGCCATCCACTGTAGATGTCTTCATAAATCAAACACAAATGATGCTGTATGTAATTCTCTGAAGTAATGTGACACTTGTTGCAGGGAGTCTTCAGCAAAAAGCTTTTACATTTCTTTGCCTCAGTGGCTCTTGATTTGATGTTCACGGTGATAGTCCAAATCCCCTCCTACACCTTTCTAAACACTTCTGTCATTCTAATCTTCCTTTAGTGGGTGTGTGGCTATGTGGTGACTCAGACTAATAAGCTAGATTTTTCTGTGGGTTAGTCCTCTGGTTTGATCGGCAGGTGGAACCAATTTATTTTGCAGTGCTGACTGCTTTATAACTGCCAGTAGGCTGAGGTGTGTGGGAAAGCAGAAATGGGGAATGAATTGCTAGTTTGATGGCAGCCTGCAGGTAGACTACAAGGAAAAATAGTGTGCTCATCTAAATTCTTACTATGATCCAGTAATGGCTATGATGCAGGCAAATTGTTTATTAAGCACATTACCATTTGACAAGCTGAAATGAAAACTGTGTGGGATTTGGACAGTAAAAGTGTTTGTATTACTTCAGGTTTAACTGCAGTCTATTGCGTAGGAGCTTGTCTTTATTGTACAGGTGTGGGGACAGGGAGGGGAGTAGGAAATGACTGTATGGATTAAAAAAGAGTGGTTTTGTTTTCAGATTAAGGTCTAGTGTTTGCTCCTCTTCCTGAAAGATAAGGTTTTGTTGGGTGTTTTTTGTACATAATATTCTGAAACATGTTTGAAAGAAACTTAAAATCCCCCCATATCTCCCTTCTTAACTTGCTACACCCTTTTGTCTACTGAACATGATCTATCATAACATTTGGGAGATGTTCCTAAAGAATTTCAAAGATGTCAAATTACACTAGATAGGATTTGTACTATGCTGCATTGTATTATTTCCTTTATCTTCATTACTGGCCACTGATTGAAGTACCGCTTCCCAAAACTGAAAAAGCAAATGGATGTTGAGTTTATGAGAACATCTGCCTTTTGAAAAATAAGCTGTCACAACGTAAGTTCTTTTTCATTCAACTTTCTCACAAGACCTTTAATTCAGCCTGAGATTATTCTGTGGAAAAGCTTTGCTTCTTTCTATTTTGGAGCTTGTTTTAACGTTGGTTGGTTGGTTGTTTTGGTTTGTTTTTTAAAAATCATTCCTCTCCACTACTGACTGATTTTAGTGAATTGTATTCTAAGGTCCTCTTTCTGTCCACAAGGTATATGTGGTACAGGTGAAGTATGTACTGAAAGGACATGAAATGTTTGGCTTTCCCCTTTCAGCTGCTTTATGATGAAACACTGGATGGAAGCATGCTTTTCAGCATAAACTTCTAGTACACAAACTGTAGAATTTTTTGTTCATTTTAATTGTTCTTGCAACTGTGAACAAACCTGTGACTTTCTCTTCTTGCAGACAGCTGCAAGAGATCTGTCAGCACTACAAAGTGGACAACTAAATCTTGCCCACTGTTTCCTCCTTCTAGACTTGTCTGTTTCCTTCTATTCCTGAGCATTTTATTAAGGCTGATTCACATACTAATTGTTTTTTGATTACAGTTTCTGTGATACTAAAAGTGACATTTAGGGTTTCCCTGTAAGTGCTTTCTACTTCCCCCCCCAGCTGTACATTTCTGCTCCTCCCTGTTGTTGCATGTGACACTTTTCTATTAGGGTGGTGGGTGGATGGATTGACTTACCGTTTCTCCCTATGGCTGTTTGGTTACATACAATTCAAGGGGAGGGTGGAGAAAGACCCCTTACCTGAGAACAGTCTGTTTGGCTGGTGGAATGGTTTGAACCAGGCAAGTAGCCAATCACAGATGTCCGGTACTGGCAGCAGCGCATTTCTATAGGGCAATCACTTCAGCCAAGAGAGATTTTTAGTGTGCCATGCCTTATGTATTACTTCAGGAGTTGAGAGTGCTGCCAGTATGCACAAGTTACTAGTAATTAGCTGTTTCTGGCATGCAAATGGGGGCAGGGAGCAAGCTATAAAAGATTCAGTGCTGTAAAGGAAAAATGCAGAGTTGTTTGTAGTCAAGAGGCCTGACCCTAATCCTTACAGAAGTATTTAGAGGCTGGTGGTTATGCCTGTCGTCTTTTGTGCTGACACTAGGCCTCCTCTGACTTCTATAAGCTTACTCTTATCCTGTGATCTTGACAGTGCATTCATAGTGACCTTCGTGAACGTGTTGTAGAACTTCTTGCAGCCTTTTCTAAAGCACCTTAACTAATTTGTTAGAAGACAACCTGAAGTGGGAAGTGAAAAATAAAGCTGGATTTAACTCACTTTCTTCAGTGAGTGAGTTGAAGAGCTGAAGCAGGACTATATGTGTATCAGTACTGTCATGATGTCTTATTTGGCTGGTGTTGGCAACACAGAAGAGAAAGACAGGGAATCCTTGCTACTAGTGAAGCTTCATGATCATCTTTCATGCTGTATACTTGCTCAGCTAAACTGACAGTGCTAACATTATGTATGTTCTAAAGTTACATCATGATTTAGGTACTCAATTAGGTCACTATAGGACCAGATTATTAAGCAACACAGCTCAACCCAGAAAAACAGGGGAAAGGAGGAAAGAAGGAATGACTGAGCAGTACCCTGTAGTGTAACTAGTTCAGCTGTTATAAAGACCCACTTGAGGGAAGAAGTTTGAACAAAAGTTCAATGTGTTAAGTTTTTGCTTTAAGAATAATTCTATTTCATTGGAGGCCTGTGACCACAGGTACTGGATTTTTTTGGTTTTTTGTTTTTTTTTTTTCTTTTAGGTTACCAAGTCCAAGGTGCCAGTTCTGTTGACACAGACCCCATTTCCCCCCCCCTCCCCCCCCCATAATCCATATAAATGTGTGACTGCTATGCCCAGAACAGCTTCTAGCACATCATTCACAAGTCCTCGGTTAAGAAACAGCAGGTCCAGCTGGGAGACTTCCCTAGTTGTCTTTTTACCAGCTGTATCAGGAACTTAACTTCCTCTGGAATCTCCTGAATCTTTTCGTCTCTGCTGTATTGTGGTTCCAGCAGGTATCAGATAAGTTGGAAGCTCTCCATAAGAACAAGAGATAGTGATCGTGAGATTTCTCACAGCTGCTTACACAATACTTAATCTGTTTTTTCATCCTGGTTGGGTGGTCTGTAAGACTCTCCACCATATTTGCCCTACTGGCCTTCTCTCTAATTCTTACACATAGAAGCTCAACCCTATTGTCACCATAATTTAAAATTAGAGTATCAAACCATTCCCTAACATGCAGTTTTAGCTCACTGCATCTATGTCAAGGTTTTTCTGCTGCAAATGGCTTGTTGCCAGTGATGCTTGAATTGGTTTAGATGCACTTCATGTGGGCTGTTGATCCCATCCCCCTTTTAAGGGGGAGAAATCCTAATTCCTTCATGTCTGTGTCTGTGTGCTTCTGCACTTTTTAGCTCATCATTAACCCTTGCATCTTTGCTGTTGCAGGGATGTCCATCTCACTGCCTCCAGTGAGATTGACAGACTGAAGGACCCTGCTAGAATACTATTCCTTTCAAACATCAGTATGTTACCCGCCTGGCTTATCTCTAGTAAGCCTCATTTTATCCCTCATACCTTCAAATATAGGTAAAGCTAAATCTATGCAAAGCTCTTTCCATGGACCCTGCCATTTCCTGTGCAAAAATCCTTTCTGCTCTTTGAGGTAGGTGTACCCTGTTTGCTGGCAGGCTTGGTGTTATGTAGACATGATTATGATCAAAGCACTCTAAAATGCAGCTGGAAGGATGAACAACTTAGATTATTGATCTCTTAACCAATTGTCCCAAGGCCATTATTATGTGTATGTTTATATATGACAATTACATTTTTCTATATAAAAAGTGTTCTTTGTTACTTAGTTGTTAAATGCTCACACAGCTGCATAAAAATTACTGTTGTGAGATACTCAAGCTTGATTAGTTATCTCTGCCTTCCTGTGTGGAATTGTCTTTATACCAGTACATTAATATAGTGGGATTTTAGATGGGCTAGTACTAGTCTTTGTAAAGCAAGAGGTTGCCTGTAGTACTTGAACTCCTCCAGTCTTTCTTTCAGTTTTGCTTAATGTACTGGCCACTTTTGTGCTCCTGTAGCAAATTTCTTCTGTGGAGTAAAGGTATTCTTAACACAAGATGTGTATAAAAGGAAGATGTGGAGAGCTTGTACTTCTTGCCTTTGTTTCCAAAAGAAGCTTGATGACCTTTTTCATGTTCAGGTTAAGATCTGTTTGTTACTTTAAAGCAGATCATCACTCCACAATGCCTGTGAGAAATGGTACTCCTCACTGTCCTGAGGATGAAGTGGTGACAGTGAGTGGTTGTGTAAATTTTCAAAGAAGCAGGAAAATTGCCCCATTCAGAACTAACTTATCCACTTCCTTATCTCGATGGCCTGTGGAACAAGGGACATCTTCAGGGGACCTCTTCTGTGCCTCCTGCATTTTCTTCGTGCTGTTTCCAACTTGTATGTTAGATATTTCTGACCAAGAATTACTTATGTCTCTCAACAGAATAATTCTTTAAAGTAGCTACTCTGAGGGAAGGTTCAAATGAGTGAATAGAGTGCTTAGGTTTCTTGAGCTAGCTGCCTTTAGAGGCATATATTACTGCCTTAGCTGAAGCATCTATCAATCTTGTCTATTGCAGCAAGGTTTTTTTGTTTTGCTTGAATGTTCTCCTGCCCATAATGAGGTGGGGAGAGGAAGTGTAGGCTTGGCCTTTTTTAAAAAAAGCTGTTGCTTAATTTGGTACAGATTAGCAAGAATTAATCATGATGGTATAATGGGCAGTAATAATTCTGTAGTTAGGATTTTGTTTTGGGGAAATAGATTTTGTAGAAAGAAGTCTAAAGTAGAGTTGCTTCTGTGGGTTAATTAATATTGTATTAAGGAACTAAGTTTGAGAAAGTTTTGCAGGCATCTCTTACAGTTCAGCTATGCTATATCATATACCTCCAGACAACACTGCATCCTGCTGCCTTTTTCTTTCCTCGTCTGTGTACACCAGCACCAGACTACTTGGAAGGAATTCTATAATTACATACTACAGGGTAATACATTTAGTATGTGTAGCTGAAAAAGTGCTTATAGTCAAACCTAGACTTAAAGTTTAGAGAGCTTAAAGTTTGTTTCAGAGTTTAGAGTTGTTACATGTTCCTTGTTGTCTCTTTTCTGCAGCTTGCTGCATAAAGGTAGAAAAAATGCTAATCGGCATCAGTGCTTCACTGTTTTGGACTAATTCCAGTGCAAAATAATAAATATTGTGTATGTGATATAAACTGTGTCACAGGATTGCTTTACTTTGAACTTTGTATGTCTCATGTACTCTGTAGCAATGAAGACTTGCTTAAGAGGGCTGAACCCCACTGTAAGCACAAATTAGGGCTCAAGAATCCTAACGTACTCCTTCATCTTAACTTCTACTTTGGAGACTCTCTGGCACAAGTTCTGTAACATGACTTTATTTAGACCATACTTGCATCAACAATATTAATGCTTTTTAAAATTTAGCTACTTTGACTTCTGTTTGCCTTAATTTGGATATTGAAACTTGTTTTCTGGTTATGGTAGGTTTTCTGTTGTAACTTAATTCTAAAGACTTGTCACTTTACAGATAGCCCTTCTCCATGTAAAATCTTGTTTACTTTCTACTTGTCTCTTGCCCCATAAAGTTAAACAGCATTGCAGTTACTGGTGTGGAAATTGCTTTACCTTACAGTACTAGAGAGCTTTTGGAGTGGTAGGCTGCCTCTTTTGTGAAGTGTTATGAATAGAACATGAAGTATTTTAGAGGTCTTACCTGTGTTGAGCCTTACTATGTCAAAAGTCTGTTTCATAGCTGAATAGGTCCTGATAATGCTGCATGCCTCATTTATGTTTTCCCAGTTTCCTTTTCAGACCATATACAGGCTTTTCCTTATGTAATTCAATCACCTGCGTAATCCTGTGACAAGCATGGTTTGTAATGAGACTCTGCAAGAGTAAGAATGATGCTTGTTCTTTATCACAGTCACACTTGAAGTCTGCCTTCACCTTGTTCCTCCTTACCTTTTTTCCGTTTACTCTTGCCACTTCTCTTACGTGACATAGATGCAGAGGTACTATGTGCATTTCTAAAATATGCTTTAAATGGATCACATTTCTCCCCTTCTTGCATTGTGTACCTTTTGTTCTTCGTGGTCAACATTGCATTCTTGGAACTTTCCTATTGGCACTAAGGCATTTGTTTGCTTTTGATTTTGTGTAAGACAATGAGTTCTTTGTCTGTGGTAACTATCAGGACTACTGCTTTTTAACTTTAATCTGACTATCCCTTGGATTCTAATTGCTCAGCAAGACTATTTCAGTTTATTTCTGCAGTGCCTAGGCTTGGACTTTGTTCAGTACAAGAATATCATCTGCTTGGTCCTGTCCCATTATTTTTCTCTGTCACAGCATTATGCCCCTGGTATGCTGATTGAAACCTGCCTGAAAGAAAGGAGCGTACTTTGAGACGGGAGGAAGGAGGGTCACTAATGAGTTAACAAATGTGATATCACTGTCACATTTCAGGAGAAATAACTAGAGAATCTCTTACAGTGGAGCTTTTTGTAGTTCAGGCACATTCCTTAGGAGCATGCTTTTTTATTTAATGAGCATACAGCACTCCATAAAGCATATCTCTTCCCATTAGAGTTTTTTGGCTGATGTTTGTAAAGTTTAAAGTGTGGAAATTAAGAAATGGTAGATAAATGCTGCAATAAAAAATTCAGTCTGATTTCTGTGCATTTTGAAGTGCATACACTAATTAAAAATTGTTTCAGCAAATTCAGAATTTAATTTAGCATTCATTCACACAGTGTAGAATTAAACATTCATGTTAGCAAATTGTGATGTTATCAACTGATTTTGTGCATTCATTGCTGCAGTGTTAGTGACTGTTTGGAATTGTGTACTAAGTTTATTAATGCTTCTAACCCAGTCTGATATACAGTTTATAGTATTTTTATACTGTAGTTGATTGTTACCCAGTTTTTTGAGATGTTTGATAAATTTATCAGGGAGATCAACCATTTCCCCTATTCTTTCATGTTGGTCTTATTTGCATAACTTAAATGTGGGGGAAAAGCACTCAAGCCTTTCCCCACACACACACTTTTGTTCACAGTAGCTTTTTTAAAAATAAAAATGTTGTCCTATTAAGTTTTAATGCTGTGGAGAAAGGCAGAAAAATCTTGCCTCCTGTGCAGTTGAAAAAAGTAGTACTGTTCAAAATGCATAGTGTAGAATGTATTAATGTGAAATGTCTGGGTTGGAATTATACTATGCTAAGGTTTTGGTTTTTTAGGCTGTCTGCCACATCAGCTGCCAGACGTAAAAATTATGTTTCTATAACCAAATCTGCGTTTTTTTGCAGCAATTTTAGCTCCCAAGCTTTCTTAGTTCTTTTCCAAGTTCTGATGGTACTTACGTGAATGAGCTTTTCTAGTGTGTGTTCTTTATATGGTGATATTTATTTCTCTGTACAGGCGCCTCCACCTCAATAAGAGAGCCACAGACAAACAGCCATACAGCAAACTTCCAGGAGTTTCACTTCTAAAGCCATTAAAAGGTGTGGATCCTAACCTGATCAACAACTTAGAAACCTTCTTTGAACTGGATTATCCAAAAGTACGTATACTGTTTAGCATCTCTGTTTAACCTCCCTAAACACAGAGGAGCTTGGGCTAGGACTATGCAAGTTGGTAGTGTCTTAGATCATTCTTCCTTTACACAGCAGATTCATAATTATGCGGTTTACATACTTGAAACAATTCAGAAGTTTTCAAAAAGCTGTCTAGAAAAGAGCATCACCAAGGCTTAGGGGTCAGGTATACTCTTGAGTTTCACTAAGACTTGTTTAATAATTATTCCCTTTATTGTGGTGTTTTAAGCTTTCACACATGTATGAAACAGTTACTTGAGAGGCCAGACAACTTCCCCAGTTAAGAAATCAGTAAGAGATAGTACACTGATAGAGACAGCCTTAAACTTCTTGGTGTTTGTCACTGATGCCTCATGTAATGAAGAACTGCTCCTTGATGAAGCACTGTACCTTACCTTCAAGCCACCTTCAGATGTTGGGAAGGAAATACACTTGCTGTCAAACAGTGTTTGACTTTAATATAAATAATAAATGCAATATATGTGTTAGGTGCTGTCATAACTCCAAGTACCGTGCAAATGAGAAATATGCAAGTATGTGCTAACACTTTTTCTGGTGATGCTGAGATCAGCTGACAGTGAGACGCATTCTCTGATACATTTCAGAAATACCCATGTGTGAAATAATCATCTCTTGTGTAAAAGCCCATTATGCAGCTTCTAAATTATGACTTGAGTTAGTGCTTGTATCGGCAAATGGTTCCTGCTGTTTGCATCACGTATTTGGGGAGAATTATTTTCTATTCATGTCATATCCAAATGAACTGTACTGTAATGTTTGTATAGGCGTCTTTGTATTTATCCTGCTTTAGTTATTTTGTATTTCTTTTTTACTGCATACAGAAATCATTTTTACTGTGAGTTTTTTCAAATTTTTTCAAATACTGGAATGTCACATACTGGAATGTCAAAGACTATTACTTCCAGTTGAATTTGTTGGAGAACATGGATATACAAGTGTCATTGCAGTGACACTACAAGTGTCATTCTTGCAGTGGATGCAAGAATTGGTAACTTTTGCTAGCAAATAAAGTATTTTGCATATTTGCAATTAAATATGTAAATTGTAATTGGATGAGCAATAAAGAATTTTTAATTGGTAATTTCTATGGTCTTCACACTGTCAGAATTCTTCTGTTGTAGGAGAAGGACCAGTCTGCATAGTAAGACAGGTCTTTTTAAATTTTCTGTGCTGATAAAACAACAGGAATCAAATAGAATCAAGCACTGCGACTATTTAGGCGTGTACTTTGATTTTGCTTTCTGAGAGGTAGATGTGCATCTGATAGTTTGCAGTGCTAAAGTCGTAGCAATTGCCATTTAGTGATTAATGGTTTTAAGTTTCCACAATATTCAGAAAATGGAGTTCTTGGTATTTCTTGTGTTAATGCTTTTTTCCTGAAAGAATGTATGCATTTTAACTGTATTTTGTGAAGTACTTCTTACTGAACAAGGACACTGGAGATGATCATTACTGGCTCCACAGGCAGCTTTTGAGGTTCAGATTACATAGTTTACTGTAAATAAAGTTTTAATGAAGTGATAGGATAGTATAAAGGAGAATAACAGCTGTTTTGATTATGTGGTGTTCTTATTGACACAGTAGCTGTAAAAAAAACTTTTAAATGAAGTTGTATTTCTAAACTCTGGACTGCAAAAATGACTTCTGGATATATTGTTTGCTTTTTTCAATTATTTGCATTGGAGCTCTGTAAGTTGTAGTTTAGTAATTTTAACAGGGAGAGAGGAAGGTAATATAATCTAAGAAATATTGAAGTAATTTGCCATTAGTACAGAAACAGAAAATGACTCTGTCAAGGCCTGCAAAGCTGTCTCAATGTCGAGTTATTCTTAAAATGCTGTGTTTTCACCCACTGTCTGCAGCTTGTGTAGTTTGAGCTTGATTGCTGAAACAGCTAGTTTTCTTGTATGGTCTTATAAGATCTTAAATCTTTAGTCTGAGGGGAAAAAACATATGTAATACATATGTGTGTTCCTGAGTTTAACCTTTATTATGCACTTCTGCATATCTTGGTCGGAGTTGTTCTCCGACTCTGTTCTGTATAAGCATTTACAAAGTTAAAAAGGAAAGGAAAGTAGTTCAGAAATACGCAGCGAAGCACGTAACAGCATTTCTTTAGTATTTTGTAACTTTGAGTAGAAGCTTGGAATTAAGATATACATGTGAGGGGGGGAAAAATGGAACTAAAATTTTTGCCTTGTATACAAGGATGTTTTGCTTAATGCCTAACAGAAATCCTTTTGGTAATAGGAAAACTAATGTTCCTCAGTACGATTTTACTGGGATACAGCCTTGACACTTTTCATTAGTGATCAGTTGTGCATTAAAAAATAGCTTTGTTTAACTGTAAAAAACCCAACCAAATAAGAGTATGCATGTGTTTTTGTTTTTACTAGTATGAAGTACTACTCTGTGTACAAGATCATGATGACCCAGCTATTGATGTATGTAAAAAGCTTCTTGGCAAATACCCAAATGTTGATGCTAGACTGTTCATAGGTAAGTAACTCAAAGATAGAGTTCTTCCTGTTATGTTTTTAGGTCTTCTGCTCCATATGCAGTATTTGAAAGAGTAGTAGTCTTGTTCAGCCTGTGTTGATTCCATAGCCTTGTATCATTTCAGTGTAAAGTAAGTTTGTAATCGGTCTGTGACATCAATTAGAAGAAACCTTTATGAAGAATGCTTTATGCAACTCATGCAGCCTTTTCCTTCTAGTCTGAAACAGCAGTTTAAGTCCTGGTTTTGCACTGAACTAAACGTGCATTCACTTTACATTTGAATTGGAGGAGGGAGTGGATATTTGAACTGGGTAATAAAAGGTCGCCTTCTGACCTGAAACAAACCTGACCATGCCTATCAGCTGGAAACAAAGTAGTGTGTCCCACTTTATTCTGCTTTTTAATTATTTTTGTTGGAGTACACAATGGCCATAATTAGTAGTCTTAAGAAATGAAGAGGTAGAGAATATTAATCTTACAGAATGTAGTAATAAGTTGCGTAGTTCTAGTGCCTTTTTAATCACATCAACCCATCAACCTTGTTACCCTGTTGTTGTAAGGAATTATTTGAATATTGTTTCCTTTTAATTCCCTGTGTAATTGTACTAAGATCTAAAGTAGAAATGAAGCAATAATGAAAATTTAAATCACTTCCATAAAAGTGGACTGTAAGAATTGATAAATATTTACTGCTCTTCATTTAATATATCTAAATATTCTGTGTAATAAGTCTGATGTAAAAAAACCCATACACAAATTATATATCATGTCTGTATTTTTTAGGTGGAAAGAAGGTTGGAATCAACCCCAAGATTAACAACTTAATGCCTGGTTATGAAGTTGCCAAATACGATCTTGTATGGATTTGTGATAGTGGAATCAGAGGTGTGTGTGTGTGTGTATTTTAATGTCCTGACATTGTTCTTACTCCCTGTAGGCAAGCAGTTGGTGGAGACTATTCTGACTGAAATTACAAGTAAAAATCTAAAAATAGGAAAAATTGCTTCCTTAGTATAAGAATGTTTAACCTCTAATTAGAGAGGACCATCATTAAAAATTCCTATTTCTATTCTGTTATTAATCATTATGATGTGAAATCACTTTTGTTAGTCCAGAATACTGTCAAAGTTTATATGCTCTCAGTAATAGAATGAAAATCAGTATCTTTATAGAGTAGCCTGCTAGTAACAGACTTATTTCTTTTAATTGGCAGTAACACCAGACACATTGACAGACATGGCCAATCAAATGACTGAAAAAGTAGGCTTGGTCCATGGACTTCCTTATGTTGCAGACAGACAGGGTTTTGCTGCTACCCTTGAGCAGGTGAGTGCGATGTTGTCTTTTTTTCTTTTTTTGCAAGACCTTAATGACAAAGATACAAAGTGCATTTTGCATCTGCTGAGTGAAGTGTTTTGTTTTCACATGCAGTCACATTTCAGACTATCTAGCATAATTTTCAAAACTCAGATGTTCTACTATGGTCCTCTGAATGTTGATTCAATACTGAAGTTCACAACACAATCAGTAAATAGTATATTATTAGAGTTCATTTTATTTAAAAATGTATTAGAACTCTAGAAAGAGAAAATAGTAGTCAAAAGGACCGATAATTCCTATGACAATTCAGAGCAAAGTCCAGCTCAGTGTCTTACTTGCATCAGGGGGTTTTAAGCAGAGCTTCTGAGGAGAGAACAAAAGCAAAGCTTATATACTCTTTTTCTGTAATCTACCCTTCTGTAACTTTCATCTGAGATACTCCCAAAGTCCTTGCACTCAGCATAATAATATTTAAGTTCAGATTTATTAAATTAAATTTTCAGTTCTTTCTTGGAGTGCATAATAGATAGGCAGTTCCATAGGTATACTGTCTATCACAGGAGCCACCACCTTGTTCATTCTGATTCTTGTTCTTTAGCGATATTTCTTGTCTTCAGTACTTGCTCTGAAAGAGAAAATGAACACTTTATTCTTATCTGCAATCTTCATATCACTTTCTGTCCTATTCTCCCCTCTTCTTTGTCAGTAAATTCATTCTATAATGAAGAGGTTGGATTTGCTTGTTTTGTTCTTCTTTCAAGGCATGTAGTTTAATAAATTAGAATTTATTCTAAGATGGCATGTCTAAGGCATTTTGGCCCCGTGGCTGACTAATGTGTGCAGAGATATGAGAGAGAAATATTTAGCACTTCTTCACTGCATGGAGAGAGGGTAACTTGTGTGGTACTTTTGTTTTTTGTGACAAACTCTGATCCTTCCTAGAGTCAAGCAAGGAGCTATATAGTGCAAAGGTCTTAGTACTGGTACATGCTAAAGTACTAAGAAAAACTGCATTACTGGAAGAATGTTTTTTGTGCAAATACTGTATACTGCAAGATGAGCGTGTGTTTTCTTGAGTGACATAGTGTATTAGTAACACCATCTATAGAAACAATAGTGAGAGCTGCTAGCACTTGCCCCCACTGTCTCTTTATAGGACACTTCTAGTTTTAATTTACTGAATCTTGTAAAAAATAAAATACACTCACAATCTGAATATTTTTCTTTGTTTCTGTTTGCAAGTACATTAAATAAACAAGATTCCTCTGCCTCTACGCTACCATATAGTGTTTCTAAGAATATATATTAAATAATGCAGTTAATCTTTATAGGAGGAAGGAGACATCATGTCTGTCAGCTGTCACCAAATAATACATAAATAGTCATTATTAAAGCACCTAATAGATTTCTATCATGGAAAATAAATCGGAAACTAAGTGACAACAGAAATGCAGGAGATAACATGTGGATTCAAAACACAACAGATCTGTAAAAACACAGCCAGCATCAATACTGGATTTTTCAGAATTGATGGTAGACTACATTTCATTAACTGTCAGTAAAGAACTTCTTGAATAAACTATCATTCAGCACTTCCCTTTAAACACTGTACTTGTATAAATACATTAGGCTTTCAAAGCCTTTTCTTGTTTTGGCAGGTTTATTTTGGAACTTCACATCCAAGGTCTTATATTTCAGCCAACTTAACTGGCTTTAAGTGTGTAACAGGAATGTCTTGCTTGATGAGGAAGGATGTCTTGGACCAAGCTGGAGGACTTATAGCTTTTGCGCAGTATATTGCTGAAGATTATTTTATGGCTAAAGCTATAGCTGATCGGTAAGATGATTCTGAAATAAGCTTATTGCTTTAATTCCAGTTAAAATATTTTAAACACATGGCACATACTGAAAGTATAGGTGTTGAGGACAGCCATACATGTAACAAGCATGTTCTCTATATACAAGACCTTTGTTTTATCAGTACAGCCTTTTAGAAACAAAGCCATATACTTGTCAGTTACTCTAGAAAAATTATTCTGATAACTTGGCTTAAATAGTATTCAAGTGGTATTTGCTACTTTTCAATTTTTTTCACTTATATCCACACGTGCTGGAGTGTGTTTTGCAGCTTTTATTTGCATGCTTTGTATAATTTTTTTAGGGGATGGAAATTTGCGATGGCCACACAAGTTGCAATGCAGAACTCTGGTTCATATTCAATTTCTCAGTTTCAGTCCAGAATGATCAGGTAAAATTTTAATCTTTTTACTTCCTTTCCCATCTACTCTTGTTGCCTGCTTCTGCTGTGAATAACTTGATAATGAGGGGGGTATACATTTTCCAAGTGAAATTGGTGTTATGTCTGGAATGCTGAAGCTTCAATGCACAGCTTACTACTCCCCCAGTACTACTTAAGTATTATGTGCAGTATCTTTGAAAGGGAGACTTTTTTTCCAGTACTTTATTTGCAGGTGTGAGTCAAGGGAAATTAACACTCTCAGAAAGGCTGTGATCTTTCCTCATTTGATGAGGTGGGGGAAGAGTATGTAAACAGTGATGTGTAGTTGGAACTGATTTGTTTGTCTTTTGTAGGTGGGCCAAACTCCGAATTAATATGTTGCCTGCCACAATAATTTGTGAGCCAATTTCAGAGTGCTTTGTTGCCAGTCTAGTTATTGGATGGGCAGCTCATCATGTGTTTAAATGGGATATAATGGTATTTTTCATGTGTCATTGCTTGGCATGGTTTATATTTGACTACATTCAACTGAAGGGCGTTCAGGTATGTAGCCTTTTGACTTTTGTGGAAGTAGATCACAGCATTAAACATTAATACTAATTATAACAGAGTAATTATCTTGGAATCAAGAAAATAACACATCAAATACTGATACTGCTCAGTCTTCTAGTGTGAGTTATAGTGGCACAAAAACAACTGTGTTTGGCTGTATTTTTGTTTTCTATATGCATTTCTGCCTGGCTAAGCTCTGGAAGTTGACTTACCCCTGATCTTCACAATTTAAGTTTGCTTTGCCTAGGCATATTCATCAACTTGAAACTTTTAACAGTACAAGAACATCTTAAGCTTTATGGGAAGAACAACCCCAGGGACCAGTATAGGTTGGTGAGTGACCTGTTGGAGAGCAGTGTAGGAGAAAGGGACCTGGGGGTGGGGTCCTACTGGACAGCAGGATGACTATGAGCCAGCAGTGTGCTCTTGTGGCTAAGAGAGCCAACAGCATCCCGGGGTGGGGCGGATCAGAAGGTGGGTGGTTAGCAGATCGGGGGAGGTGGTTCTCCTCCTCTACTTTGCACTAGTGAAACGGCATCTGGAGTATTGTGTCCAGTTCTGGGCCCTCAGTTCAAAAAGGACACAGAGTTGCTGGAGGTTGTCCAGCATAGAGCAACAAAGATAATGAAGGAAGTAGAACACCTCCCTTCTGAGGAAAGGCTGAGGGAGCTGGGTCTCTTGAGCTTGGAGAAGAGGAGGCTGAGGGGTGACCTATAAATATTTGAGGGGGTGTCAGGAAGATAGAGCCAGGCTCTTCTCAAGGTCATCTAGTGATAGAACAAGGGGCAATGGGTGCAAGCTGGAACAGAGGAGATTCCATATAAATATCAGAAGAAACCTCTTCACAATGAGGCTAACGCAGCATTGGAACAGGCTGCTCAGGGGGGTTGTGGAGTCTCCTTCTCTGGAGACATTCAAGACCCTCCTGGATCTGTTCCTGTGCCCCTTGGTCTAGATGATCCTGCTGTGGCAGGGGGATTGGAGTAGATGATCTTTTGAGGCCCCTCTATTCTATTGTATGACTTTAATTTTTGCTTTTATGTTTATTTTCACTTGTATTTACGGAGGTGTGTATGTACCCTTAAGCACATTTTTCACTGTGTTTTATTAATAATGGATGTAACATTTTTCCATTGCTAGAAGTGGGGCCTCAAAAAACCCCCTTGCTAATATAAAAAGAAGTCACAAATCAGAAGAACATTTGGTCTTCTAATGCTGTAGTAACTACTTAGACTACTTTCTGCTGTGACCATATTACTTCCAAATCTGATTTGTGATTAGTTGTGAATTCAAGCTTATCCAATAATTATCAGAATGAAAAATACTCTTTTTGTAGTCTTAATGTATACTGGAAATGAAAAGGAATAGGCCTTTGGTCAGTTCTACTACTCCTTTTTTTTCCTGGAAATTCTAAGGAGCAAAAAAAAACAGGGTGTGTAAATTTTTTCTGTATTCTACTTTCTTATACAGTTGTAGGCTGAAGACTTATCCCTAGAGGAGTGAAATTCAAGTAAATGTCCAGGGCTGTTCTGTCTATATATAGTTCTGGGGCTTGCAGCCAAGACCCTCTGTCTGCTTTGACAGGTTTTTTTTATGGATCTTCAAAAATCAAAAAACAAATTTGTCACTCTTTAAACTTGTGTCATTTTGTTAAGCTGCACTTGTTTAAAATGGAGAAGTGTTCTTGGTTTATTTCATACTATGTTATTGGTATATGAATGTGTATAATCAGGTTTAAAATAGATTTATCTCTAACACAAATGTCTTAATTTACTTAAGTTCCTTCTGAGTAGTCTGTGTCTTAAAATGCTTTTTTTTTTTTTTAATTTTCCTAGGGTGGTGCTCTGTGTTTCTCAAAACTTGATTATGCAGTAGCATGGTTCATCAGAGAATCCCTGACAATCTATATTTTCCTATCTGCTTTGTGGGACCCCACTATTAGCTGGAGAACAGGACGCTACAGATTACGCTGTGGAGGCACTGCAGAAGAAATTCTTGATGTATAGCCACAGCTTTGTAACTGTGAACATCAAAAAGAGAAGCTGGGAGAGAAAAGTATTATAAATTGTTTATATAAATACTTCTAAGAAAAATCTACCTTTGATAGTTTTATTACATGTATGTTTTGGTATCTGTTCTTTAATTTATTTTTGCATGGCACTTGCATCTGTGAAAATACATCTAGTCTTGACCAAATAGTACCTTGCTCCTGTGTACAAATGGAGAGAATTGGTCCTGGTATCTCCAGTCTGTAGAAATGCTCTGCAGTAAACTGTGTTTCAAAAAAAAAACAAACCAAACTCCTGGATATGAACAGCTTCTTACTTCATTGTGTGCTAGCCTAGAAAATCCAGGCTTTTACACCTGGATTATACAAGGTGGTACCTAGTACAATCACTGAAGAACAATTGATTCTGTTTTATCCCATTAAATTGAGCTTGTAACAGGACCTTGGGGAAGCAGCTCTTCAATGTTTTATGCCTACCTCTTCTAGTTACTGCAGAACAAAACTGAAGGAAAGGTAAAAATGCTTTGCATAAAACAAACTAAAAAGCTGGAGTCTTGTATTTGTATGTGTATTAGAGACACTTCTAGTCATCGCAATGAACCAAAAGTGGACTGAGTTTGATAGAAGTTGCAGGTCAGGCATGTGTTTTCGGCATATTTTGGCCAACTCTGATCTGGTTCTCTCTTGAACCTTGTCAAGCACTGTGCTGTAACTAGCCAAGCTGGTCCCCTTCAATATTTCCATCCTTTTTTTTTTAAGGGATGTTTGTTCTTTCCCTGTGAGTGAATGCTTTGATTGGGGTGTGGGTGGGGTGTGTGTGGGGGGTGTGTGTGCATAGCAGGGGCTAGAAGGGGCTTGGGGGACATAGTTGGGGATAGAAGGGAGCAGAAGTACATTTCAGAAACATTTCACATGAGCTATTTTCTTACACAATGTCTTAAGAATGTAATTTCATGATGCAGGTATTTAATATCTTTTTTAAATGAGCATACATACCTATAGTAGTCATAATTTAAGTATGCAATTGCAATAGGTATTGTGAATATATTAAAGGGCTGGATGAGTTTTGGGTTACTTATTAAAATTGTAATCTTAATTTAAGTATCAAACTAAGTCTGCTCTTGGCTTTTTGCCTTCTACTGCTAGTCTAGCTTTCAGATTAGACTTTTGTATTCCAGTGGTATGACTGAAAAGACTGTATTATAATGCATGCTGTGTTCTTCCCCTCTCTGCTCCCTGTAGCTTGATTTATTTTTTTTTTTTTTTCCAACCTCGTTGTGAGACTTCCTGATTTGTGGTGAACTGGACAACTTTTGTTTGCTGTCTTTCATTGAAATGTGCTCAAAGCTAGAGAGGGAAGTTGCATAAGCCTTTTGTTCTTGTAATTGTATTCATGCTGCTTTACCCTCCTTCACATGGAATTGCATAATTGTCACCATGAATGTGAGCTGCTAATTACAAGGCTAGTGACACCCAAGCAGCTTTAAAAGTTGGATGATAACTTGTAGCATATTAGCAATAATGACAAGTATTTTTAAAACTAACATTTTTACCTTACTAAGCCAGTCCCTTACCTGTCATATGCTACACAAGTGTAGTGTATACATACATGTTGTGAAACATTCTGAGCCTCGCTGTTTCATCCACTTCTAATCTCTTTTGCCTTATGATAGTGTGAAATTCTTTAAAGGACATTACCATATGAACAGAGGCTTTTGTTGCATGCTTCATTCTTTTCATATGAATCAGGAAGAAGCACTTTTCCTGAGGAAAGCTGCACACTGAAAACTAGTCTAGTTGTGACCCACAAAAACATTCTGGCTTAAATACTGCTTTTTGCATAGTTGAATTTTGCTAACAGTGTTTATCTGTTTGTTTTATGAAGCTTGATGCCATTCATTGCACTGCTGAAGTGAAGCTTAGCTTGAGAGTTAGCTTTATGCTGATTTCTATGCAGGCAATGGTATAGAACCAAAAAAAAAAGCTGAACAGACTTCATATTAAACAAATAGGTGGGGATAATTCTTTAACAGGTGCTTTTGTATTAGTAGACCCATCTTTGGTCACAAAAAATAAAGGTTCACTTAAGCAAATTGTTCGTTTGATTATGGAAGGGAAACCAGCAGTGTCAAATGTTGTAGAAGATGCTGCAACAGAATTTCTATAAGTTACAAATGGCTAATGTAAAGTTGTGTTTCATCTACGGATATGTAGAACATACCATGTTTATTTAAAACTGGTCTTGTTTTTTTCTTTTATTTAAAAATAAATTTTTAATAAATCTCTTTGGCATTCAGGTTTCTTTTTGCCCTGTGTTCAGTCACGCTGTTACATAACAGTGTTATTTATGGCAGTTCTGATAAATTTGATTTGTTCACCAGTAAGTGGATGTACTTGTCTCTTGAGGTGTATTGCATCTGGACCATCTGTTCTGAATTTTGTACTTTGCTAAAATGAAGTGCCAAAACAAAATAAACTCAAGCAAAAAAGATAACTCAAAAAAGATAACTCAAGCTACATTTTTAGAGTTATCTTTTAGAGTAGCAGTTGAACAGATAGAGGAGTAACTATTGTTAACTAGTTAGCCTAGGTTCAGAATTTAGACATGGGTGTCTTTGCCACAAGACACGTTAAAATTGAGGGCTGCTGTTGATACTCTGAGCTGCTTTACCAAGAAGGGGCTATGAGCTTGGAAAACTTAAAAGACGTTCAGTGTGTAAGAATTTTTGGAATCTGGGAGGCATGGGAGAAGCAAACACAACACTGAAATAACTTGAAAAACAGTTATAGAGACTTAAGTATTTCTGAATGTGCTTGATGCACTTGTAGCTGGGCAGCACAATACCTACGTATGGCTTCCTGGGTCCTTTTATTGTCTTCCTGTTATTAAATTTTTATTATTCTCTGCTTTCAAATGGCAGCTTTCCCCTTTGAATCTCTTTCATTGCCACATTTGTGTCTCCTGATTGTGACTACTGGTTACCTGCATTTTCTCTTAGAAAGTCAGCAGGAACAGCTTGCTTTTGTATATCACTTCTGACAGCTGTTTCATTTGTTTTAAAGTTTTCATCCAATTGTCACACCTAACTTGTGATCATAAAATTTTAAATGTAGATTTGAGGCCTTGCAATTTGTAAGTTGAACTGGTCCTCCAACAGCTGTGCCACTAATTTGATGACAGAGGCTAAGGAAAAACTAAATTTTTGTATAGCTTTTTATATTACACACAGTGATTTCAGCTTAAACACACTAAACACACTCTAGGTTTGTCTACATAATACTTAATAGAGAGGTTGGCAGGGTATAAAATGGCAAGAATTTCAGATTTAATCTAGGTTTTGCGTGTGAGAATGCATAATCTTCAGTGTCTACCTGATTATAGTACATAGAATCTTCAGTTTCTAACTGATAATACTGCACCAGTCTACCAGACTATCCCGAGTGAATGCTCAAATCTAAATAAAGGTGTTTTCTTTAGCTTTTCTAGATCCCATGAGAGGACTGCCCCATAATTGCTGCATGTCTGGGCAGATGAGAACATCCCCGGTAAAATCCTTTCTGCCTTCATGTTGTCTTTGGAGGTGGCAAGTATGATTTCCCTACCTTATTGTTCCAGCACTAAAGTGTAATGCAAATTGGTAAGTTGGGGTTTATTTTTAACAAAAATCCAAACTCCAAACACAACCAACAACACAAAAGTATCCACCCATGCAAACCCTACTGGTTTGATGTATCCTGAAGATACTGAGCGTCTGAATTTAGACTGTTTTAAGGGTAACTATCTCTTCTGTATTGAACAGATTCCATATTTAGCTGTCAGGTGACTTGTAATAATGATAATTCTTGCAGTTCAGTTACCCAGTTTCTGCTTTCACTGCCTCTTTGCCTGGCCCTTAGAGTTTGAATTCTTTATTAAGAAATGTTCAGTAAAGTAATTTGGACCAGTTCAGCTGCTTCTGCTTTGTGTGTCAAGTTGCTGTTGACCATATTGGGCTTGAAGTTGATGGGTGGTGTACCAGTGGGACAGAGCTCTGGTCTTAATGAAAAGCAGGGGGCCTCTTGCTGTTGAAATCAGAGCACTCAGCTTGCTCTCTAAAGTACACCAATGCATGCAGCGTGGGGAATAAGCAGGAGAAGCTAGAAATCTGTGTCCAGCCACATGATTATGATCTGGTGGCAATTACAGAGACCCGGTGGGACGGCTTGCATGACTGGAATGTGGTCATGGAAGGCTATATCCTTTTCAGGAGAGACAGATCAGCAAGGCAAGGTAGTGGAGTTGCTCTTTATGTGAAGAGAGCAACTGGAATGTCCTGAGTTCTGTTGGGAGGGGATGAAGAGAGAGTTTTGTGGTTGCGAATCAAAGGGCAGGCTGCAATGGGTGACACTGTTGTGGATGTTTATTACAGGCCACCAGATCAGAATGAGGAAGTTAAGGTCTTCTACAGGCAGCTGACAGCAGCCTGACAGCTACAGACCCTGGTTCTAGTGGGGGATTTGAACTACTGTGATACTTGCTGGAAGACCGACTCAGCCA
>VZRI01008980.1:268-30581 GCA_013397515.1 Upupa epops
CCCGAGGGTGGGGGATGTTGGGGTCTGGATGGGGCAGGGGTGCGCAGTGGAGATGGAAGGTCCTGCCTGGTGTTTGGGAAGGGTCAGCAGAGAGGGGGGACCCGCTGCTTGTCCGGGAAAGCCTGTTTGAGACATAGTGTAGGGGGCTTGGTGGGGTTGTGCTGACAGCTAGGCTTGATGGTCGTAGAGGTCTTTTCCACCCTTCTATGACAATTATTTGTTTTTCACAGCCCAGGTGACACCGAACCAGGTCACAGCCCTCCAGTTTCAGACGTGTCACCCCTTTTTCTGTGCCTCTAGACCAAGGGTACCCCCCCCTGCTCTTCTCCCCCAGGTACCAGCTTAGCTTCATCCCTCACTCACCCCAGCCCAGGCAAAAGGGTGATTCCCAGGGCTGGGAAGAGCTCAGCTACCCTGCATCCCAGGGCCACCACAGGGATCATTCAGTTAGGGTTAATAGCCCCAATGTCCCCTCCAGGGACAGTTTTATGGAGCATACAGGAATCTCCCCATGCCCACCAACTGCAATGGTGTTTGGGGCCAGGGAGGGTGCTGGGGGTGGCTGGTGTTATTGGGAGGTAGAAAGATCTCATCATTAATGGGCATTTTTTGAGCACAACAGCTAAAAGGAGAGCAATGGGGAGTGCCCTGAAACATCTTGTGACTGAGGAACAGGTTTACTGACACCAATAAGCAGCCCAACATCAGGATGGGCTGCATGGGGGGTACCAAATGGGTCCTCATCCTCTGCAGCAGCTTCCACACAAGCTGGTTTGTGTCGAGAGGGGAGGATGGAGATTTCTGTAGTGGTCCCAAGCTGCCATCAAGCCACACACAACCTCGCAACCCACACTTTTCCAGCACTCAACTGGTTTCATGATAAAATCAGGTCCTTCTCATGGACAGGCTGGTTTTGATGGGATCTCAAGGCCACAAGCCCACCTTAAGGATTTGAGCCCATACAAAATATAAGCCTGGGCTGTTGCTTAAGATGTGGAACCCCCAGCCTGCTGCCTGGCTGGTTTTGCTGCCAACACGTGCCTGTGCTGTGGTTTGCTCGTCCCCGTGCTGTGGTTTGCTCGTCGTGTGCCTTGTGGCTGAACTGGTGACCCAAAATAATCGTCTGACTGTGCTGGGCTCTGTGGATCAGGGACCTTTGTCTGCTGGCCAAAGGGCAGCCTGAACAGGGAGGGATGTAGATAGGGCTGCAAATGGAAACTGGGCAGCACAGCGGGTGGGAGTGCCAGGGGAAAGGACACAGCCGAGAGCATCCTGGGGTGACAGGAGGGAACTACTTCTTCACCCAGCACCATCCTATTCAACAGGGTGAGTTTATCCCGGTGATCACAGCAGGGGTTGGACTAGATAACTTTTGGAGATCCCTTCCAAACCAAAAGATTCCAGAGGTGCCAGCAGCAGCACCCAGCTCAGGGCTAAGCCCATGGCTTCTGGGGACGTGTTGTGAATGGAGCTTATTTGCAAAGCTATGTGGGTTCCTGAGTAGGATGGGGAGACTGTCGTGCTTCCTCCTGTCCTCTGCTCTGCTGTTTGCTTTTTGTGGCTTTGTGTTTACAGACATCAAGTTCTTGTGTGTGTCCCCCCTTGCACTATCCCAGGTGGTGGTTGGTGTTTAGTGCTGGGGGAAAACACAGCAGAAGGCTCCCTATGCTGAGCTGCAAGGAGCTCAGCGGTTCTCTGCCTGCAGAGCTGTGAGTGAGTAGCACATGGGAAAGGAGCAGAAAGAAGGTCCCTACATGAACCATGAGAACACCATGGCTTCAGACAGCACAGCCTAGAGGTCATCAAGCCAGGGTTAGTCACTGCTGCCCTGGGAGCTCCAGCCCCTCCATTTGGTAGATCTCCAGCAGCAGAGGATGAGTCAAACCCAACTGGCAGAACTTTATCTCCAGCCTGGAGAACATCTGATTGCCTCCTGATGGGGAAAGGCAGGCAGAAAATGCGACTGGTTTGGCTCAGCCTGAGCTGTGACCCACTCCATCCCACCAGACACTGGGCTTTAGATGGGCTCACTCTGCCCCGTGATGTTTATGGTTTGGTAGCATCACTGGCTTTGAAGTGAAGGGATGGATGAGCTGGCTGTTTGCCCACAGCCTCCCCTGTCCTCACTGTCTCTCTGAACAGGTGGGAATCACAGGATATCAGGGGTTGGAAGGGACCTCGAAAGACCATCTAATCCAAGCCCCCTGCCAGAACCCATGGTGAGTAGCAAAGCTGCGGAGCCTATGAGCATGTCCTGCCCTTCGGGCTCCCCCTTGCTGTCACATCTCAGAGCCCTCCACACAAAACATGACCCATATTTTTATTCTATTTTCCCTCCAGCTCGAGGTCACCATGTGGTCTTCCCTGTCCTTGTCACTAGAGAGGAGCCAGACAAAGCCCTTGAGCAGTCCCAGGGTTGTGGTGTCTGCTTGGGGCACTTCTATCTCCACAGCACATCCCTCTGGAACCCGGGTGGGCATAAGGCAGTCTCTCTGTTATGTCTCCTGCTGACGTGAAGATTACATGAAGGAGCTGGTCCAAGATAACCTGAGGTCTCACTCTGCAGAGTTTTCCAGGTGTTTGGGGCCAAACCTGGCTGCTCTTCATGCCCTGACTTGTCTGAAATTGCCATGGAAATGGGCAATAGCTGACGTAAAGGAGAGCACAGGCAAGCAGGGAATGGAGATGGCAAGGCCTCTGGAACTCCCTCAACAGCTACAGATATTAAAGGATTTTAATAGATCCAAAGTAAATTCAGCTCCTACTTTAATTTTTGCCTAGAAACCACTTTAAGGTAAAACCTGTCTCATCCAGACCTTGAAATATCAGTGTGAGGTGGTCTGCATCATGGACTCTCCTCCAACCTTCCTCTTGCTCCATCCCAATCACCTCTGAGAAGTGATGACATTCTCTTTACTTCATCATCACTGCAATGCAGAGGGTGTGGGTTTAGAAATTAGAGGAGGAAAACCATTCCCCAAACCTCACATCTCTCCCGGGTGTTCCAGTTCACGAAAGAAGTGGTTTCACAGAGACCATTGCAGCAGCCCAGGACAAAGACAGAGGGGGAAGGTTGCAGGCAGGGAAAAGCCAGCGTTGCAAACCACTCACTCGTCTTTGGCTGGAAGGTTGGCAGATCGGAGGGCTGGGCTCCCACCCAAGTTCAGACTGTGCTCTCCCAGCTCCCCAGCACATGGGCAGGAAGGAGAACCCTCTCCAGGGATTGCTGATGAGTCAAAGCGAGCTGTTAGGCTGCTCTCCAGGAAAGAAAGGTTTGGAGGAGAGAAAAACTGGCTGGGTCTAGATTGGGTCATTGAGGGAGAGATAGACAATAAACCTGAGCATGTGGAGGTCTCTGTAAGCTAAACCCTGCCCCAGCCTTGGTCCATGAAGATGCTGAATGTAGTTAGATTTATTCTGGCTCAGATGATAATGACTGGAGAAGAGCAGGAGGCCCTGCCTTGAGTTTGTTGCAGTTCTACACAACAGGATGGCAGCAGCATTTTACCTGCCCCACTTTAAACGTCTGCTGTCCCCATGCATAGGTGACACAGCAGAAGGATCCTGCACCTTGTCTCATTGCTCCTTGGAGCCTTCTTGCACTGTCCCACACATGATGTCAGACCTGGCATCTGGCAGAGTTTTAAGAAGGGAACATCATAAAAATCATAAAGCTTGGGGTTGCCTGATTTCCAGTCAATATTGCAGATGCTGGGGTTGCTGGTAGTTTCTTTACCCACAAGACATCCAAAATCCCCTCTGTCTTCATCCCATTTGGTATTTATTATCTCTCGTCTTTAAGGAAGACAGATACAGGCTCTTTCCAAGCAAGGGGAAATTTAAAGGAGATAGATGACAGTTCCACATAGAATAGAATCACAGGCTGTGTTGGATTGGAAGGCACCTCCAAAGGGCATCCAGTCCAACCCCACTATGACCTTGAATGGCTTCAGGGATGGGGCCCAGTCGCCCAGAGCCCCAGCCAGCCTGACCTTGAATGGCTTCAGGGATGGGGCCTCCACCCCTTCTCTGGGCAGCCTGGTCCAGGGATCCCCCACCCTCAGATCCCAGACCTTTTCCCTCCTGTCCAGCCTCACTCTTCCCTTTTCCAGCTTCAAACCATGACCCCTCATCCTATTGTTCCCTGGGAACAGCCTTCCCCAGCCTTCTGACAGCCCCTATGTATCTCCCCCCAGAGCCAGTATCTCATGTTTCTCACTGTCCATACAGGCACTTTTGAGGATGAATATTTATGACCCAGGACTACACAGCTCTGCATTGTACCCACCTGCCTGAGAAGGATTCATCTTTGATTCATCAGCTTAATGCGATGCTCATGTTAGAGAGACATAAACCGCCAAGAGACACAGACACCCGGCTCACAGGAGGGTGAAGCTGCAGAGCTGGGAAAGGCTCACAGGTTGCCCAGATGATGCACATCTGGAATAAACCTGGGAGAAGGCAGTTCACCAGCCATCTGCGGAGCTGCTCATCGCTCAGGATGAAGGTCAGTCATTCTCGTCAGCCCATAAACCATGTGGGAGCGGAATAGGGAGGAGGAATGGATTCAGGTGGTGGGGAGGGGGGCTGGGTTTGGTTTATTTTTAATCTAGAGTATTTTCATTGTAACCTTCTGATTTATCTCTATTGTTTTAATGTAACATTGGAAGGGACCTCAAGGACTGTCTGGTCCAACGTTTCTTTGCTGGTTTAGGGCTGGTTCATAAGACAAGCAGCCCTAGGGCAGGTTTGGGAGTCTCTCTCAAACGTAAAGAATTTAAGCCCAGCTTGGTAAAGGAGTTGTGGAAGGACCAGGTGATCGTTGGAGGATCTACTTGCTGATGTGCTGCTCTCAGGACATCTCACAAGCTTCAAGTTGCAGCCACGAAGCAGAGAAGCAGCAAGCCAAGGAGCACAAAGCCTGGGAGGAGGTTGCAGAGCTGGAAACAGGATTCAACCCTTGATTTTGGAAAACCGTTATCCTGCTGCCTCTGCAGCCACATCTGTCCGATAACTCAAGCTGTCAGCCCATCCTGGGGTGAGGTTGCTCTCTGGTGACTCTTTCTTGCTCTGCACCTCGAGGAGTGAAATTCACTGAGTGCAGGGGATTGTTCTGTGAATCAAAAATCAACTAAAAATCAGATCATAAATATGGAGGTGCCTCAAAAAAAGTTTGGAAATCAGAAGCAGAATCCTTTCTAATCAGATCAGCTCAGATTAAACTGAATCACAAATCTAGACCCCCTGCTCTCGACGCTCCCAGATCACACTGCATCTATGACACCACATTTTCAGAGGTGGCATCATCATCAGCTGATAAATCAAGACCCTGCCTCACTGTCCCTGTCCTTTCCTAACTCCTAAAATTCCATTTACCTCATCTGAGAGACCCAGTGGGAATGATGGCTTTCCCCAGCATCACTCTCACAACCACTGAACCCCGTTGAGCCATCGGGGTACAGGCTCCAAGGATAGACTGCTGCACAGGAGGAGTCAAATATTGCCCTAAGGTACAGACAAACCCCCTTGTTTGGGGGTCACTGAAGGTTTTGAGGTAAGAAACACTGAATAATCCTCACTTGTAAGGCAGGAGAGCCCTCTCCTGGCTGTAGTGGTGTGGTGGGTTCAACACTGATGGTGGGTTTATACCAGGATTGCAGTTTTCTGCTTAATTCAGTGTCAGCTCTCACGCGATTCTCCAAATCGACCTCAAATCTTCCCTTCTCTTCCCAACATCAGACAGGAACCCTTCTGCAGAAGCCCTTCTGCCAGCCCTTGTGGCTGAGACAGTTTCACTAGAGATCATAGAACAGAACCACAGACTGTGTTGGGTTGGAAGGGACCTCTAAAGGGCATCCAGTCCAACCCCCCTACAACAAGCAGGGCCATCTCTCACCAGACCAGGCTGCCCAGAGCCCCAGCCAGCCTGACCTTGAATGGCTCCAGGGATGGGACCCCCTCACCCCCTCTCTGGGGTCCAGGGATCCCCCCGCTCAGATTCCAGATCTTTGTCCTCCTGTCCAGCCTCACTCTGCCCTTTTCCAGCTTCAAACCATGACCCCCCCATCCTCTCGTTCCCTGCCCTTGTGATGAGCCTGGGTCGAAGGTTGCCAGCTGCCTTTCTGGGAAAGATTTCACCCCACCTGCAGCTTCAAAAGAGAAATGAATGGAACTGGTGGGGTCACCACCCTGAGGCATTTAACTACAACATGTGGAGCTGATGCTCTGGGTTATGGGTTAGCAGAGACCTGGCAGTGCTGGGTCGAAGGTTGGGCTTGATGATCTTAAATGTCTCTCCCAACCAAAAAGACTCTGTGATCTGGGAACTGCTGCTTCTGACATCGGGTTGGGGGGTGAGCTGGCAGCAGGAGCCCCCCGCTCTCCTCTTGCTGCTGCAGGACCCGTGTGGTGTGGATGTAGAGTTTCCCAGCTCGCAGCACAGGGCGGCACTGACATCTAGTGGTACCGTTTGCTGAGGCTGTGGCTGCTCTGCGATCGCTCCAACAGTCCTTGAGTCAGTACTGTCCGCGGGCTGAGGGCAGGGTGAGCAGGGGACTCGCTCAGCCCCCAGCCTAGCACCGCAGACTGGGGTGTGAGCCCCTCTGCAGAGCAAGCAGGGCACCGCAAAGCATCCCAGAGACACCTACGATGGGGTAGCTAGGGCAACTTGGACTTCATCCTGGCACCCAAAACCCCCTGGGAGATGGGTGCTGGGCAGCAGGAGTGCTGAGCTGGACCGTGTGGAGGGGTGCGGGAGGGATCTGCCTGCTGTCTGGTCTGCAGAGGAAAGAGGAGTAGGGCAGATGTTTGCAAGAGGGTTTGTTTGATCAAATACATCTTTAAATCACAGTGAGTGGGGAGTTAATGGCTTTCACATGCTTACTCAGCCCCACAGCAAAGGGAGAAAGGCTTGGGGCAGCATGGCTAGCAAGGCAGGAAGAGGCAGGAGTCCCAAACAGCTTTGGGGTGCCTCATCTTCTGCTGGGAAGAGATGCAGAAGGGCAGTCAGGCGAGGGTTTGCTCTCTGCCTTTGAGCTGGTTCCTAAGAAGCCTGGCCAGGCTCATTTCGGCTCCGCAGAATTCCAGCTACCGTGTACAGAGCAAGCGGCTAATGAAAACCAGCAGGGCCTTCCAGCTATGGAGCAGGCCATGTCCTCCCGGATCAAAGATGCAGCTCTGAGAGCAAAAAGCCGGGAATAAATTACATCCTGTGGCAGAGACGTGCCCCCACATCGCCTGCAGCCTCACCTGTACCAGTTCAGAGCAGGGGCACCACCTCTCCCCACCACCCTCCCACTGAGATACTGATGGACACCTCCAGTGGGGTTTGGGTTTGGAGGAAGCAGGGTCAGGCCTGGTTTTAGATACCGGTCCAACCTCTGTGTTTTCCTTCTCATTTTAAAAGGCAAAGTGTGTTTTCTCCACAGCCCAGCAAAGCTGCAGAGGGAGGAAAAGTCACCCTGGCCACTCCAGAGAAGCTTCTCCAGCTGTGGGCTGAGCTCCCTGCCAGGACAGGAGAGCAGCCAAGGCACTGGGAGAACACTCGATCCACAGCCCTGGAGAGATGGCTCAGGCTGAGCTACACTGGGCCTGGGGTTGCTTTTTTTATTGTTTGTAATTATTATTTATTTCCTCCCCACACTTTAAAAAGAGAAGTAATCAGAGCCCTGGCCCCAGGGCAGGGCTGCTATTTAGAGCCAGGGCTGTGTGTTTACTATATAGGTAGGGATGTGGCTTTTAAATGGAGATAATAATAGCGAGGCAGATGTAACTATGTCCTGGAGTAAAGGGGGAGCAGCCTTTAACCCTGTGCCCAGCTGTGGCTGGACCTTGGTTTCCCAGGAATCCTGAGGGGCCAGATGCTGCTTTGGACCTTTTAAAGATGAATTTAGAGGAGTGCACCCCCACAATATAGACGAGCTGGTGCTTGGGTTTGCATCCACGGTGAGATTAAAAGAGAATAAGCCTGGTGCTCAGCATGTGCTGCTCCCTGTAAAAGGTTTAGAAAGGAGTAGGATAGAACCCACCACCCACAGACTGTGAAGAGGACATCCCAGGATATCTCAGTGCTGCACAAAGGGTGCTCCAGAGGCCAGGAATCGCATGAACTATTGCGGAAGGGGAGCTTGAGAGGAAAGAAGTAACAGATAAGGTGTAATGTCCCTTTCTCCATTACAGCTGGTTGTTCCTTGGTGCTGAGGTTTGCAGCCAGGGGCAGGACGTTTGTGCCCATCTCCTGATATCCACCACCGCCAGGCACATGACAGCAGCTACCTGGTTTCACAGCCGGAGGATTTGACACTCCCGGGGAATTTTCACTCACTGCAAGGGAATGTGGACGGGAAGAAAAACTGAATCCCCAAGGGAGAGATCTGGGTTTTAAATAAAGTTGCACAATGTCTCCTCCAACACCACCCCCCAAAATAAGGGGACAGGAGGAGCTGGCTGCATTGTTTTATTCTCACAGGTATTTTCCACTAGTCTGACTTAGGCTGTTGCCTGATTCCAGCTGGAGGAAAGCTTATGTGGTCCCAGCTGTTTGCACATGGGGCATGGAAACTCCTTCTGCATATCCCTGCTGGAGTTTTCCCTGGAGTCTGAGGTCCTGTCTGTCCCTGACTGCGAGGAGACTACAGCACTCTCAGGGTGAAAGCTCCCCAGGCAGCTTTGAGGCCTGAAACGAGATGCTCTCCAGCCGCCAAAGGCCTGGTAATGCTTTCCAGTGGTGAAGGGATGCTGGAGGAAATGGGAGAGGAACTGGGTGCCCCTGAGGCAGGACCATGTCCCCAAGCCCCTCTGCTGGGCTGAATCATAACCACAGAGTGGTTAGGGTTGAAGGAACTTTCAAAGCCCATCCAGTTTGACCCAGTGCAGTGAGCAGGGCCATCTCCAACTAGAGCCAGTTGTTCAGAGCCCCAAGGTCCAACTTGACCAACCCAAAACGATGGGGCTTCTCCCACCTCTCTGGGCAACCTGGGCATGAAACTAGAGAAAATCTCCTTCTCTCTAGTCTGAATCTCCCTCTTTCATTTTAAACCGTCAGCCGTTGTCCTGTCGCAACAGCCCCTATGAAAAGTCTGTCCCCATCTTCCTTATAGATCCTGAAAAGCCCCACTAAGGTCCCCCTGGAGCTTCTCCTCCGCAGGCTGAAGGGGTTAATGCAGGGAGAGCAACAGGCTGGAGTTGACACTCGGAGGCAGGCGGGGCTCCCGGCGCCTGATTGGCCTCAAATCGCATCCAAAAGCGGGTTGGATTTTTTTTTAAGGGTTTTTTTTTCCCCTCTGCTTCTTCTTCTTCTTTTTTTTTTCCCTTTTCCCCATTTTGACTTCATCATAATAATCTTTGTAGCTTCTTGATCATGTCCTGTGTTTTTCTGGACAAGTTTGAAATTGCATGCGTCAGGACTTTGCTAATTAAAGTCATACTTTCAAAAATGCCATAATAANCCTGTGCTGCCCACCCGCCTGCCCGCCCCCCCGGGGCAGCTCGCCCTCCGCCTGGCTGCCTTCGGTCGCTCCGTCGTTCTCCGCCTCCGTCCCGACGCCGCTTTCTTGGCCCCTTGGCTCCGCTTCCAGCGTTTAAGCGGCTCCCGGCGCCCCCCGCCCGCACGGAGCAACCCCCTCCGCCGGGGCTGCTTCTACGCGGGAGCCGTCGAGGGGAGCCCCGATGCCCCCGCAGTGCTCAACCGCTGTGGGCTCGGGGGAGGGTTCCGGGCTGCTTTTCTCCTCGACGGGGTCGCTTACGAACTGCAGCCCCTCGGGCAGCCCACGGCAGCTCCCCCCTGGAGACGCCCCCACCGGCTCCGGCGTCGCAGCACGCCCCTGGATCCCCCACCCGGTGCCACCGGACCCGGGGAGCCGCTGCGCAGAGCCAAGCGCTTCGTGTCGCAGGCGCGGTACGTGGAAACGATGCTGGTGGCTGACGCCTCAATGGTGCGGTTCTACGGGGAGGACGTGGAGGTAAGAGCGGGAGGGGACTTCCCTCCCTGCTGCTCCCCCCACTCCCGAGCCTTTCATCCCTCCATCTCGCCGTCCCGTCCATCCCCTTCACATCTTATTCCTTAATCCTCTGTCCCCTCTGTCCAACCCATCCCTTCATTTCTCCATCCTCTGTCCTTCCAGCCCACTCCATCCCTTTCAACCCTTTATCCCTTGATCCCTCCACTCCCTCTGTTCCTCCATCTCCACTGCCTATCCATCTCCATCCCTCCAACCCTCCACCCTCTGTCCTGTCTGCCTCTTCATCCCTTCACTCCTTCATTCCTCCATTCCCACTGCCCCTCCATCTCTCTGTCCCCTCCAGCACCTTCAGTTTATCCCTTTGTCCCTCCATCCCCTTCATTTCTCCATTCTCTGCCCCCCCTGCATCCCTGGGTCCCCTTCCTTCTGCACCCTCAGCCCACTGCCTTTTCTGGGCTGCCCACTGCTAGGGTCCCCATGAAGGGACAAGCAGCCCCAGGATGCCAGAGATCAGCTTAGGTGAGTGAGCAGAGAGCTGAGGACACAGTGGGGAGCCTGGCTCTGTCCCCATCTTTCCTTGCCATGTAGGGGCTGTAAAACCCCAGGGCTAAATGAGCTGTGGGCTTCGGTCAGGTTTTGGGGTCCCAGCATCCATCCCAGTAGCCCATGTATGCACAGGGTGGATACCTTGATGTCCCATCAGGCTGGTGTCCCCAAAGATGAGGGACAGAGGGGGTTAATGCCTGTCTCGCTGCAGGGAAAGAGCAGTGCAGCACAGCCATGGGCTTAGCTCCTTTCCGGACAGGAGCTCGGGCCAAATAGTAAATAAACCAGAGGCTGAGTAATGTACAGCCCCGCTCCTGAGCCACCTGTTAGCAGCCGAGCAGATGCACGAACGAACCTTTCCCCCAGCCACTAGCACCAGAAACTCTCCTCTTCCTTCTGTGTGCTCCACCTGCAGAGACCATGCCCATGGCCAGGCTTCATGGGGACCCTGGGTGTGGGGATCCCGGCCTCTCAGCCCCCCACATTCATCTCAGGGGGGTTGAGCAGCCGCTTCCGTTGGCACCAGGTTATTTTTTCACGCCTCGTGCAAATCCAGCTCCTGCGGTGATGGGTTGTTCAGGTCCAGAGTCGGGTTCACACGGTCTGAAACGCCTTTGGAGCTTTGTGGGGGATAACCGTGTGCTGAAGTCGCACGTTCTCTGCGGTGGGTTGGTCGGGTATGGGGTTGTTAGAGAATTCCTCAAAGCTGGAGTTCAGCGGGGAGCTGTTGGTCAGCCGGGGCTGTGATTTGGCAGCCTGGCTTTGCCCTCTCTGCCCACTTTTATCCTTCCCTGGGGACTTCATTCAGCTTCTCCAGCAGTGATTTAATTCCAGCCCCACTCAGGCAGGACCCAACCTTAAGAAATGCTAAAACTTGGAGCTCCAGCTGATTTCAGCTGCTCAGCACCCCAGGGATTTCGCCTCTTGCTGTTTTCCTTGCCTGCCACCAGCCATGCTGGCAGGAGCAGACAGCAGAGGCTCAAGGAGTGATGGATGCTTGGAAATACTCCGTGGCTCAGGTACCAGTCCATCACAGACCCCTCCTCAGTTATCCAGGAGTTTCCAGTCCATCACAGACCCCTCCTCAGTTATCCAGGAGTTTCCAGTCTGTTCAGCTCCCACTTCACCATCATTTATTTATCCCCAAGAGCAGTATCTCTGCATCACCACTCAGGGTACTTCTTGTTGGGATGGCAGACACAAGATCTCAGTTGGGATGGACAGGGGTATGAAGTATGAAGCAGGGGGACTGCTCCAACAGAACAAACAAAAAGCCACCTGCTGCGTTTCTGTGCCTTTTGTTCTCTGCAACAAAAAGGCAGGGACAAAACTGCTAACTCAGGAGGCTGAAGAGTCATCTCCTTTCTCTCTACAGTTTGTGGGCCAGGAAAAGCGCTGGTTGGCTCGTGAGATCTTAGAGAGCTGACTAGGAGATGCCCAGGGAGCTGAAATGTTGAGTCAGAAGAAACTGTATTTATGCAGTGACTTTCCTGCCCGTAACCACACTTTAATTACCAAATATTTATGAAAGGTCACAAGCATTGTTTGTACTCCCAGCGAGTTGCTTGCATAAGCTGCAACAGCTCGAGCACAAGGTCCCCACTATAAGATGTGCTGCAAGTTCTGATCAATGTCATGCTGCTGTTAGGGAAAAGGCTATTAGTGATTTATTCCTAATCAATCTGAGCCTTCTAGCTCAGCTCATAACCTAATTTAGATACGAAGAGCCTCATTCTCCCTCCATCAATGCTCAGGAGGCAATGGTGAAGTCGGAGCAGTTCAGCAGCTTGCAGGAGGTGGGGCAGGGGGGTTTGTGTGTCTTAGCAAGAGGTGGGGTTTTAGCAGGAGGTTGAGTGGGTTTGGGGGAGTAGCAAGAGATGGGGGACTTGGGGGGCTTCAGCAGAGGATGGTCCTGAGCAGTAACAGCTGGGAACAGCTGGCAGATCAATGAGGACTTGGCAGGATGAGACCTGCAGGGATTAGGAAGAGCCCCCTTATCTAGGGATGAGTGTGAGGCACTGAGCTGGATGCACAACTCCTGCTCTGTATTTTCCCTACTGAGGACCTAAAAATGCTTGGTGAAAAAAAAAACAGGGGGGTGAGCTTCACTAACAACAGTGAAGGGGAGAGCAGGAGCTGAGTGTAGGGAAACTGAGGCAGAAGGCAGCACTAAAATCCCTCCAACTTGAAGAAGGAAGGGAGGAAGGGCGGTGAGGCTGAGCACCTGCAGCTCAGGCTGCACTTGCAGGGATGCTCGGGGCTTGGGAGAAGTTTGCTGAGACACCTCAAGCAACAGGCGGTTACGAGAACCGGCCACAGCATCCCCAGCCAGTTGGCAGCGGAATGGGATTCTTGTGGTGGGGTTTCTCCAGTCTCTTGGGTGCAGATGAGACGTGTTTCCCAGCTTTCCTCTGCAAACACCATGGCTACGATCCCCTTTTCTTTCCCCCTTGCTCTTGCGGGGGAGGAATATGTAATCCCTGGCTCCAGGAGCTGGGTAGTGACTGAGGACTAGGTCAGGATTCGATCGGTCTGGTTGAGCCTGGATCACTCGCCTGACTTGCGTGTTCCTGCCATGCAGATTTATAAGAGTTTAGGGGAACTGGTGTAATCCCTTCCCCCTAAAACCAGTTGGGTGCTGGAGTGTGCAGCATGGGGCACTACTGGGGTGCTGCTGCCGGCTCTCCCATCACAGTGACCTTGGAGGTAAACCAGAGCCACCCTGCAGCCTCAGGTCCCCTCATGTCCGGCTCCTGGGCTGCTTTAGGATATTTTGCAGCCCGAGGGGGTGAGTTTGCTTAATCCCTTGACAAAAGGATCTGGCCCCTCCTGAGCCCATCCCAAAGGCACCCGGCGTGGGATTAAAGGAGATCTTTGCAAAGCAAAGGGGGACCCGCACTGAGGCTGCCATGCAACAGCATTGCTGGTGCTTTTCCGATGGGATTTGTCCCCCGGGTGTGACCCCAAGCCTGCATCCGCTTGGGTTCAAGGGGTCGGAGGACCAGGCAGCCTCCCTCAATATTCCCCTGGCCGATGCACTCGCTTCCTCGCGTCACCCCGTAATGTTAAACAGCTGCCGCATCCCAGCCCTGCTGCTGGCGCAGTGACCACCACTTATCCAGGGCTTCGGTATGAGAAGGCACAGCATGGCCCTACGAAACAGCCCAGAGGCAAACTGTCCTGCGATGCTCTCACGAGGAGGGTTTGCTTCATGTTCATCCATGTCTGTGCATGCCTCAGTTTCCCCTGCCCTGAAAAAGAGCTGCTTCTGGGGCTTAGTCCCAAATTCCAGCAAAGGGGAAGAAGATCAGGGGTGGGAGCAGAAAAGGGATGAAGCAGGGTGCTGGGAAGGCAGGAGGGCAGCCAGGCGCACTGATACGCTGGTGAGGTGTCCCTCACCCCCAGCTTGCCCCCCATTTCCCTTGGCTGCTGCCCACATTTTTTGCAAGGAAATTCTTGGCCCAGACTTCAAGCCACAGGAGGAGGCTGGTGGGGCGGCCGCTGCGGGTATCCGAGCCAGGGGCCAGCACGCAGACATCGTGTTGGGGGAGCGAGACAGGCTGGGATGTGCTTTAACCAGTTGTTTTGAAAAGCTGGGAAGCCCTCGCAGCTGACCCCATGTTTTCCTCCTTCCATCTGTTTGTGCTCCAGACAGCATTGCTGGGCTTTTTTCTTTCTCCCTTACAGAAATGCTGACTTCTAGGGAGAGGAAGGGGGGTGTGGGGGGGGACCATCCCACAAAAACCCTGTAAGCAACCAAGCCCCAGCCCCAGGTTGGGGGAAGATGAGACGAGTCGCATGGGGTGTTACAGGGGTGCTCCCCGCCATCCGTCAGCACTGGGTGGGTCCAGAGCTATGAGGTCATGGCGTGCATACCACAGCAACAGTTAATGTCTGAGAGAGAGCTGCTTCTCCCCCCAAAAATAATAATAATTATTATTATTCTAAAACCAAAACAGAGCGGGGAGCTCTCAGACTTCGGCTTCTGAGCGGTTCCCACGCAGGGGGATGGCAGCAGGGATTTTGTAAGAGTAGAAAATGAAATCCTAACACAGCAGCAGGTTCAAAACAACCTCTTATCTCCCCAAGCTCTGGTTTCTATTTCTCTTTTCCATCACACGTGCTGTTTGCTGTTGGGTAGTGCTGGTGGTACCTTTGTGCTCCCGGCTTAGGGCTCTCCCCAGAGCAGCAGTGCTGCGGCAGGAGGGATATTGGAGCTGCTGTCATGCAAAGTAGTTGGAGGAAAGGCATCTCCTCTTGTTTTTGAGGGAAATGAGGGGAACTTTATCTTCTTGAGAATAGAGAAGGCTTTGCAGCCAGGGGAAAAAAAGAGGTTGGGGAGTCTGAGAGGGGTCTCCAGGCTTTGATGCTTGTGCCTGGCCATAAATCAATGCATGGGCAGAGGAGGGATGATCTTGTGATCCCCTCTGGCTTGGGCTGGTGTCCTCTCTGGAGGGCTTACCAGCTGAAATCCTGCCAAGGTGTACTGGGACACTGGTTGAAAATGGCAGGGAAGGAGTTGCATCCACTGTGCTGTGGTGCCTTTCAAGAAGGCAGAAAGCAGTCTATCCCAGAAACCACTTCTGGGCTCCCCAAACCCAGCCCTGCAGCTACTCCACAGCTGATTCCAATACCCACATCCCCAGCCTTGGTACTGGGATGGAAACACCAGGGAAGGCAGCATTCCCTGCTGGGAGGCTCACCAAGGCAGAGCCTTCTGCTGAGGTACAGGGAGGACAGGACAAGAGGGACCCAACTCGCCCACAGCTGGTTGTTGGCTTGAAGTGCTCAGTCAATCTCTACTGAGCCCTTGGGATCCTATAATTTGCTTTTGGCCCCAGCTCCAAACCCTTGGCCAAGGCAGAGCAGTGCAGGTGGATCGCTGCGCTCCCCAAAGCAGTCAGGGTCCATCTGAAACCCAACCAACTCCTGCGCGGAGCAGGGATGGGTATAAATAGACACCAGATGGTGGAACAAGTGAATTTGACCTTTTCCTCTGCACTAAATAGCTGTTTGTTCAGTTCGCTTTCCATCTTTGCTTTCCAGACCAAGGGAAGTTGGACGGATGTTTCCTGAGTCCCTCCATCCCTGCTGATGAAAGTTTCTTGGCTGGTTGTAACCCTGAGGGTTGGTGTCCTGGGGGATTTGCGGTAGAGACTAAGAGCTCCCAGTTAACAACTGTAGTGATGGACAGGACCTTGTAATGGGATAGAAAAGGATGGAGTGGGATTTGTTCTCTTGGAAATGATGGATGATCCCATGGCACACAGCTCCAGCATAGAACATCTCTCTACATCTTCACTTGCGTAGATGTAGGAAGGCTCTGTGGTGTTTCAGGAGGGTTCCCAGCGGACTCTCCCCATAAGGAATTCCCCAGTTCCTCAAAACAAGTCCCCTGATCCCATGAAGCAACTGCTCGTAGGGATCTCTCTTGGGTTTCTTGTCTCAGTGGTGACTTCTCAGTGACATTTGTTCAGGTTGGGATGTGAGTCACAGCATGGAGATCTGGCCAGCCAAAATAAACCAGTCTATTCAGTGCTCCTATCATCCCTGCTGGGGCCTGCCCTGGGATAATGAGCCAGTGAGGATTGGGGATGCATTTGGCTGAAGCAAAACATCTGGTAACGTGGAGCTGCGGGAGATGGGATGAAACGTGTGGCAGAATGATTTAGAAGAGCCGCCAGTGCCCTGGGCCGGCGGCTCTGGGGACAGCAAACACATCGCTGCTGTTAGAGGATGGGGTGTTACTCGATCATTTGCTAGGAAAAGGGCATTTCATCCCTATCACTTGCCCAGCAGCATCATGAGGCCTGAGCTCTGGGAACAGGGATTTGGGGTGAAATCCAGCCACTGGAGAGGGCTTCCACCGAATCCTTCCAGTTTCATTAGAGAGTGGCTCTGGAGCGAGACCGCGGGGTGTGATTTGTCTGGGGAGGAGAGAAGCCACTTTCTCTTTCCCAATACTACATTGTGTAATCGCTGCATTTTTCTCCCCTGACTGCGGGGCCACGAGCGGGTGCCAAGCAGCAGAGGAATTCTGATGGTCCGATAAGATGTTTACATCAGCCTAAACATCGCTGGCGCGTTTGACATATGAAGTCATTGCTGGGCGTCCCAGTTGCCCAGGCAGGGGATGCTGCTGGGTGAAGACTTGGCTGTCAAACCACCTTGGCCCTGCTTTGTCACATTGGATTCAAACCCTGCTGAGCAGCACGGGCAGCACCGTGAGGGTGGTTTTGCACCACTGAGATGTTATGTGTGAGGCAGCTCCTGCCCCGGAACAGCGAGGGCAGGGTTGATGCTTTGGAAATCTGCAAAAGCAACTCACTGGGACCTCCAAGGGTTTCTCCAAGGGTTACTGGGTGCAAAGGGTTCATAGCAGGTGGAGAAGAGGATGCAGGGTGAGCACGACTTGCTCATCCTTCCCACCAGCACAAGAGTCACAGACTGGTTTAGGTTGCAAGGGACCTCAGAGCTCACCCAGTGCCAACCCCCTGCCATGGGCAGCAACACCTCTCACCAGACCAGGTTGCCCAGAGCCCCATCCAACCTGGCCTTGGACACTGCCAGGGATGGAGCAGCCACAACCATCCTGGGCAACCTGTTCCAGGGCCTCAGCACCCTCACAGGGAGGAATTTCCTCCTGATGCCTAATCAGCCTAGAGTCAGTCTGAATGTGGTTGGCTCCAAAACGAGGTTGATTTCTCCTTTCACAACAAAAAGAAAATAGAGTTCTTTGTGGGAAATGTTACAGCCGGGCTTTGCCTGCCCCTCTCTTTCCCCCCAGAACCACATCCTGACCCTGATGTCCATGGCAGCTCGTATCTACAAGCATCCCAGCCTGAAGAACTCCATCAACCTGGTGGTGGTGAAGGTGCTGGTGGTGGATGAGGAGGCAGCTGGGCCAGAGGTGTCTGACAACGGTGGGCTGACCCTGCGCAACTTCTGCAGCTGGCAACAACAGTTCAACCCTCCGAGTGACCGGCACCCGGAGCACTATGACACTGCCATCCTGCTGACCAGACAGGTCTGGGAGGTTCCTTGGGGAATCCCAGGGTGGGGAGATGAAAGGGGTTGAGATGTCTTTGGTGGGAGAGGAGGGATCCCCCCTGCCATAGAATGGATGTAGCTCTCAGGGAAGCAGTAAGGGTGTGGCTGCATTCGGGGTTCAGAGCACTAGTGGGTTGTTCAGAGGTGTTGGGGGGACTCCTTCACCCTGCCTCAACCCCTCTGGGACATTGCTGGCCAACAGGACTTCTGCGGACACCAAAGCTGTGACACGCTGGGAGTAGCAGATATTGGCACCATGTGTGACCGCAACAAGAGCTGCTCAGTGATTGAGGATGAGGGTCTGCAGGCAGCCTACACCCTGGCTCATGAACTGGGTAAGGCATCCCTTCCTGAGGAGGGGTGGGGGATGCTTTTTCAGCCTGGTGAGGGGGTGTAGCGCAGCCCAGCACCAGCATCTCCCAGCTGGGTACCACAGGGCAGCGCTGAGGAGCTTCTGGCACTGGCACCAGATGCTTTGTGCCAGCAAAGGCACTTAGATGCTGTGGAGCTGGGAGTTTGCCTGCTGTGATGAGCTGAGGAGTGAGGCCAAGTACTTTTCCCCATTGGTTTGCTACTTCTGGAGATGCACTGTCTGGTTTGAGCTGCATTCAGTGGGTTGTGCTGCTGAGACAGCAAACACAAAGCACTACTGCCTTGTTGAAGCAAAGAGCTTCTGCAGCAGCCACTAGATAACTTAGAGCCGCTCCCAGCTGCCCAGGCATCCCCCACAGCAGAGCCAGGGCAGGAGGCTGAGGCTCACTGGTGCTCTCTGCTCTGCAGGCCATGTGCTCAGCATGCCCCATGATGACTCCAAGACCTGCGAGCGGCTCTTTGGGCCCCTGGGCAAGCACCATATGATGGCCCCTCTCTTCATCCACCTGAACAAGACCCAGCCGTGGTCTCCCTGCAGTGCTATGTACCTCACTGAGTTCCTGGATGGAGGGCACGGTAGGGTTCTCTTCTGCAGCCTCCCCACTCAAGACAACCCTTTCCTTCGTGGCTCAGGCATGGAGTGGTGTGTGGGATGATGGGGGCAGGAAATGAGGCCACAGACTGAGGGCTGGGGTGCCCTGCTTGGTGTAATCCATGGTGTCAAGCACCGATGCCCCTCTGCCTTGCCCAGGTGACTGCTTGCTTGATGCCCCTGCGGACCCCCTCTCACTGCCATCCGAGCTACCAGGCCGAGGAACCCTGTACAGCTTGGACCAGCAATGCCAGCAGATCTTCGGCAAGGACTTCCAACACTGCCCCAACACCACGGAGGAGGACATCTGTGCCCAGCTCTGGTGCAGGACCGGCAGTGGGGAGACCCTTTGCCACACCAAGAATGGCAGCTTGCCATGGGCTGATGGCACCCGCTGCAAAGTTGATGGGCTGTGCTGGGATGGGCGCTGTGTGCCACAGGATGCTCTGGAGCCTCAGGTATCAGGGATTGGGGAACAATGAGCTGTTGCCTTTCTCTTTGGGACTCCCAGAGGGTCTGCACCAGTGCAGGCACCTGCAGTTCTGCAGTAAAATCATCACTTCTTGCCCTGCTGGGGGAATTAGCGGAGATTTCTGAGTTGGTCAGCAGAGTGCTTAAACTTGATTTAACTTCAATCACATGAACAGACCGGGGGAAGTCAGCAACCACTTCAGGAAAAGTGTGTGCTGAAGTGCTTCGCTGGATCAGGGCCCCGGGGAGAGGATCTAAGGGGAGATTTAGTGATGCTCCACACCTTTGAGAGAGAGCAGCTGGGACTGGCTAGTCTCAGGGATAGATCTAGCAGCTTCTCATGGCCTCTTGCAGCCCATGGTGGATGGTGATTGGGGTCCATGGAGCCCCTGGGGCCCCTGCTCACGGACATGTGGCGGTGGCGTTCAGTTCTCCTACCGGCACTGCGACAGCCCCAAGCCCCAGCATGGCGGCCGGTACTGCGAGGGCCAGCGCGCCAGGTACCAGTCATGCCACACCGACGAGTGCCCACCTGATGGTAAGTGCAGCTATGCAAAGCCCCCCAGTCCATACCACAAAAGGATGCGTTTCCCAATTGCCTGCTCTCCTCCCACCCCCATTTCTCCAGAACCCTCACCAGGACTGCTCCACTCTCCTCGAATATCCATTTTCTTGAGGGGGGTCCTTTGCTGAAGGCTGTGATCCCCTCTGCTGCTTGACCATCCCACTGTCCTCAGCTCCTCTTGCATCTCCAGCTGAGCAGGATGGTGGCTCCTGCCAGTCCCGCAGGGGTTTCGGGTCACGTTCCACCTGTCCTTTCAGGGAAAAGCTTTCGGGAGCAGCAGTGCGAGAAGTACAACAGCTACAACTTTACGGATCTGGAAGGGAATCGCCTGGAGTGGGTCCCCAAGTACTCAGGGGTGTCACCCCGAGACCGATGCAAGCTCTTCTGCCGAGCCCGAGGGAGGAGTGAATTTAAAGTCTTTGAGGCCAAAGTAAGAGTCTTGATGACGACAATTAATCACCTCTCATTACCCTATCTCAGATCAAACTCACATGTCTAGCCGTGCCCTATGCATCCTCCCTTCCTTAGGTGATCGATGGGACTTTGTGTGGCCCCGAGACCCTGTCCATCTGCGTCCATGGGCAGTGCATAAAGGCTGGCTGTGACCACGTTGTGGGCTCCTCCAAGAAGCTGGACAAGTGCGGGGTGTGCGGCGGCAACGGCTCAACCTGCAGGAAAATATCTGGCTCACTCAACCGATCCAAGTGAGGGGAGAAGGGATCTGCAAAGATGGGCTGGGGGGAGAAAGAACAGCTTCCCACTTCATCCTCCTTTTATTTTATTGGATCTTAGAGGAACACTGGGACTCTTCCCAGGTCATGTAAAGCTAGTTTCCTTTCTGCACCTGAAGCACACAGCAAGATTTGAGCAGTGCTCAGCATCCCCTCTGTGCCATTAACCAGAGTTTGCAGCCAGTCTCCTCCCCAGACTCTGGAGCTCACACTGTTTATTCAGGATAGCAGCCTTCGAGCCAGGCAGAGTTTATTTCCTAAACTAATAGCTGGTGCTGACACTGGTGATGGGCTCGGTGTCACTGCAGATAAGAGGAGTTTACAGTCTGTCTCACCCCTTCGCAGTGAGCTGGACACATATTTCGAGGGTTGATGTGGGATATAAATAGCTCAATAACCACTTTTCTTTGGGCTAGAGCGTGACCTGGGAAACGGGCACCTAGGCAGCCTCTTCCCTCATCCAAAAATCTGAGTGCCAAAGAGCTGGGTTTAAGGCTTTCATTGAATAACAAAAGCCTGACGGTCCAATTCCATGTGGTGAGGTGACTCACGCAGCCAAATTAGATTTCCTAAACAGTTTCCTTCCAGGGCGCCAGCTGAAATGGGGCTTCCACTCTTCTATTAATTGTTTGTGGTTTACTATGGAGAGATTAGCATGGCAGCTAGAGCCAAGAGATACCATTAAGATCAGGGTTAGGGAGGCCAGGGCCACTGAGAGCAGAGTTTGACCCAAAGGCTTTGTTCGACCCAAAGGGAATGTGTGGAAAATGGTCCTGCTGGCTTCACGCAGGGTGGCATTTGATTCTCCAGCTCCTGAGCTCTCTGGGTTACAGAGGAACAGCTTCAGAGCCATGATTTACAGGGCTGATGGGGAGAGGCTGGGGGAGCTGGGGCTGTTCAGCTTGGAGGAGGCTGAGGGGAGACCTCAGTGCTCTCTACAACTGCTTGAAGGGAGGTTGCAGTGAGGCAGGGGTTGGCCTCTTCTCCTTAGGGACTGGCAACAGGACCAGAGGCAATGGGGTCAGGCTGTGCCAGGGAAGGTTTAGATGGGATCTTAAGAAAAACTTCTTCCCAGAAAGAGTCAGGAGGCCTTGGCACAGGCTGCTCAGGGAAGGGATGGAGGCACCATCCCTGGAGGGGTTCAACAACCGGGCAGCCAGGGTGTTTGAGGAGATTGGTTTGTGGTTGGGGGTTGTAGCATGGATGGTTGGACTTGGTGATCTTTAAAGTCTTTTCCAACCTTGATAATCCTATAAGATGCTCCCTGCTGGAGCCTTTTCAAAGCTTCTTCAATAAGGAGCTAAAAACTGAGTCAGAAATGGAGTCAAACTAAAGCTGTTTGTGAGCAAGGGGCATTTTTTCCTAGACTCTACCCAGCAAAGAAAGGGTTTGGTTCAATTTTTAATCAACACACTATTTTGGCAACCAGACGCAAAGATTGATATTTAAGCTGTATCCCCTTCATGAGGCTCCTCTTAGGAAGTCCAGGAAAGTCATGGTGTCCTTTTGCTCCATGTAGATACGGCTACAATGACATCGTCACCATCCCTGCTGGGGCAACCAATATTGACATCAAACAGCGCAGCCACCGTGGGGTCCGTCATGACGGCAACTACCTGGCCCTGAGGACCCTCGAGGGCAAGTACCTGCTGAATGGAGACTTTGCCATCTCGGCCATGGAACAGGACATCCCCATTAAGGGAACTATCCTGAAATACAGTGGCTCCATGACAACCCTGGAGAGGCTGCAGAGCTTCCGACAGCTCCCAGAGCCCCTGACTGTCCAGCTGCTGACCATCGCCAGCGAGGTTTTCCCTCCAAAAGTCAAGTACACCTTCTTCATCCCCAAGGATGTTCCCTTCAGCAAGCAGAAAGGCAAAGAGAAGAAGTCAGCCAACATCATCCAGCCAATGCTGACTTCCCAGTGGGTCCTGGGCGACTGGTCCGAGTGCTCCAAGACGTGCGGCTCCGGCTGGCAGAGACGGACAGTGGATTGCCGGGACGTGGAGGGTCAAACCTCTTCCACCTGCGACAGAGCCCTCAAGCCTGAGGACATCAAGCCCTGTGGGGATGTCCCCTGCCCGCTCTGGCGCCTGGGTCCCTGGTCCCCCTGCTCTCAAACATGCGGCGAGGGCGTGCGGACGCGCAACGCCTCCTGCATCGATTACACTGGTAAAGTCACCACCCCGGAGAAGTGCGGCTCAGTAGGGCCAACGGCGGCCACCGCTGCCTGTGTGCTTCGGCAGTGCTGAGCCGGGGCAGCACCGGCTGAGCCATCACTAGGGCAGGACAACAACGACCCCATGGGCTGCCTCACCAGATGAATAACTTCTCTCCAGTGGCTCATCCCCACCCCATCCATGTCTACCTCAGAGTGGGGAATATTGGCAGCATCATGGGGAGGAATCACTTCTTTTCCTTTCTGTCCTCCTTCCTTTCTGTCTGGCAAGTTGGAATTTAAGGGAGAAAGTGGATGTTTTCTGTAGGGTGTTTCCAAAGAGCTGTTGTTCAACCTGGTTGCAGACTCCTAGATATTCACTGGGGTTTGCTGCTGGAAAAGATGCAGAGCCTGGCTTTGCTTTCACCCCATCCCAGCAGCAGGTTGAGGAGGTTCAGGGTGAGCAGCTTTGCTGATAGAATCAGGATCCCTCTGCAAAAGGCTCAAATCACTTTTCCATCCCCTCCCTGCAGCAACGCGGGTGTCCTTGAGCATGAGGAGTGTTTTATCAGCTGTGGTTTAACCTGGAGATAAATCGCTCATTTGGCTGACAGCTGGAATGAGCTGAGGGCCAAATCCTGGCACATGAGAGGCAAGAGGACAGGCAAGATGGTTTCTACTGGATTTATAAGCCTATGAGGTGACAAACCTTTGTCTCCAAACTCCCCCAGAATTGGTAAAGTGATTCCTAGAGCTGCAACCCCCTGCCCCAATTTCCCCAGCTGTAAACCCAGGGCTTAGTTACACCTGATGAGGCCACAGGGCTGCCCTGAGGATCAAATCACTGCTAACTCTGCAGTGCTTTGCCTGGGAAATGCCTGTTGAGCACTGTCCCCTCTCTGGAGCAGACACTGCCATCCTTTCCTGTCACATCCTCAGCTCTCAGCTCCCTCTGTGCTCTTTTCTCAGCCCTGCTTTAATTTCACAGATAATTTGGTTTGCAGCAGGAATGAGCCCAGGACCTGCAGATATTGAGCTTCCCCCCACCTGCTGTGTGATCAGTGCTTCATCTCTGCTTTCCTGGGATACAGGAAGGGGTGCAGACCTGGCAGAGGGCTCCAGCTTTGCTTGAGCAATTCTTGGTCTAAACCTGACCCTGGCAAGGCTGGAGTTCTGCTGTCCTGGTGGGGAAGAGCCAGAACCTCAGCCTGGTTGCAGGTGGCTGCTCAGTCCCTGAACTCTCCTCCTTCCAAAGGAATCACAGTCCGTGTGCTGCCAGCTGCCCATGCCTGGGGACCAGGGATGGAATTTGGAAAGGTTTTGCCACCACTGGATGTTATCTCTAGACTCCTCTCTCTCTGCCACTCACTGCTTCCCAGTACCATACCCTGCCTCAGCAGCAGAATACTGATTTTCCAATGGGAGCAGCCTTTTCTTCATAGGAAAGGAAGAGCTAGTGGGAGAGGACTTGGATTTGTGATGTCTGAACTTTCCCATTTGCAGTGGTGGCGCAAATCCTCCTTCTTGTCCTTTTTTGCCTGAGCTGACCTCCCATGGGACAATTTCTCACTGTGCAGGCAGATTTGGGATGGGACTGTGGGGTGAGCTGCTCCCCCAAAGCCCTGATAGAAACCCAAAGTCCTGGCAGTGCCCCAGCAAGGTCTCAGTGATTCACAATGCCCTACATGCATTTGCTAACCCAAGACACTCAGCTGTTCTTTCTTGTAGGTGATCCCTATTGAATCTAAGGGGTATAGCCAAGGGCTGAGGATACCAAGGGCTTAAGTCAGGGGCTTTTTTAGGAAAGAACAGAACAGTAGAGGCCAGCTGTGCAGTTTGGATGCAGAACTGTTGTTCAGACCTACCTTTGGGCCATGTTCTGCGTTTGCTAATTAATCTCCTGGAATTTAAGCCTTCTCTCGCCCTAACAAATAGCTGGATGCTAAAGTCATGTAACCTTGCAGAGTTATTTTCTTTTTCCTCTTGGAGTCCAGGAGGGTTTTAACTCAAAAGCCAATGTGTGCTTTCTCCCTGGTGTCAGAACCAGCATTTAGGATGGGTCAGAAAATTTCAGCATGAGACAGTGCCAAGGAAAACATCAGTATTTATCACACAGGAGTCGTGAGTGCCAAAGGGCTCTTCCAAGGCTTTTATTTACTGCACAGTTGCTTAGCAAGAGCTTCCTTGGTGCAAAACCTCCTTCCCTTAGTGCAAAACCTTCTTTCCTCAATGCAAAACCTCTCCTCCTTGATGCAAAGCCTTCCTTCCTCAGTGCAAAACCTTCTTTCCTTGGTGCAAACCTGTCCTCGGTGCAAACCTCCTTTCCTCAATGCAAAACCTCCCTTCCTAGGTGCAAAACCTCCGTGCCCTGGGCAAATCCTTCAGCAAGAAGGATGGGGTCCTTGCTGGGAGCGGGACGATCGCAGGTGGCGATGCTCGGTTGAGGTGTGGGGCAGACCCTGCAGGTGATGGTCAGTGGAATTTCTGTCTTAGCCTTCCCGTAGAAACATGTAGCCTTTATGCTGATATAAGTCAAAGAGGTTATATATTAGGATATATATATCTGTATATATGTTTCCCTTCAGTGAAGGATTGTAGCAATGTACTGAGCCTCTTGTGTTAGGTATTTATTGTAAATGTCTGTCTGGTTTTGTACAGTAGCTGTCTGGAAAGGAGAGAGGGGGGAAAAAAGAATAATAAAAAAATAGACTGTGTTTTAACATGCTGCTCCCACCTCCCCACTCCAAAACCCACATCAGAGTTGGAGAGAGAGGATGTCTCTGCTCATTGTTTAACCACTTTGGTCCATGACTGGTTTGTCCCTTCCTCCCTGGTGCAGCACCTAAAGCAGGATGCTGTCACCACCCGAGCTGCGTGAGCGTAGCAAACCAAACCCAGCTTGGGACTTTCATTTTCTGGGGTTTAGCCTTTTGTTTGCATTGGTTTTTAACTTTGAAAACAGTCTGTGACTCTGCCTTTACCCCTTCAATAAAGGATTTCCTGGCTCTTACCTCTTTGCAGTTGTCTCTACTCACACTTTTCTCTGAAATAAATGGTTAAATTCAGTCTGAAGATGCTAAACTGAAACAGAGCAGACAAAACCCAGGTAGCAAACTTTATTCCCCAGAAACTGTGAAGTATCTGTGTTTTGCAAACTGCTGGTAAGCACCTCCCTCCTCGCTGTACGGATGTACATTGAGATAATTCTGTATTTCCTGGGAGGAAATACAGCCTAAACAGGGCTAGAACAGAGGGAATGCTGCCTTCTTTGCTTAACTGTATGATAACCACAGTGGGGACTCAATGCTGTTTCTCTAGGTGTGGGGATGTCCCCTGGAATACAGGATGGGGGAAATATATGACAGGGCAGATTTTGGAGCTCTGTCGTTGGAACGGGCTCATTATGAGGTAATCTGGATATCTCTGCTGGGGTCTAACAGGCTCTGCTGCTAGATGGAAGCACAGCTTGATGTTGAATAGCATATGTGGTGTGTATTATTCAGTATACAAGTGATTTCTGTCTATTGGTGGAGCTAGAAAACGATGCTGCCACAGCCAGGCAGCTACGGGAAGGCCAGGGAAAGGGTTAACCCATCGCCGTGGGATGTGTCACTTGGTGAAGGGGCGCAGCAGCACATGCCACCCTATTTATAACCAGGTGTGACATTCATTTTAGATGACTTCCCTTGGCACCCGTACAGCCAGGACTGGGCTTTTGGCTCATTAAGGTGACAGCCTGCCCCAGAGTTCCCCCACCTTTCCTTACAGTCGTTTTGTTGCCATCACTGGGTTCAGTTGAATAATTGGAATTTCAAACGATGCCAAAGGCTTTGGGATAGCTACCAGGTATGAAAAAACCCTTCATGAATCACAGCAGTGTTAACGATCATAGTTTGACTTTTCAAAAAGAATAGGGGGAATGAAAATAAACCTCACGGGGGCTTCTCTGACACCAAACCCACAATGGTACCCCACAGCCAACAGGGACCAGTGGGCAGAGAGATGCATTTGTGAAGTCCCATCAGGGGGAAATTATTAAGGTCAACCCACAGCTGGAATCCCCTATCCCATGCTGTGACTACTGCTGCTCCCCAATCAGGGATAATTATATTTTATCAGTGTATTTCCTCTTCAAAGGCACTTTCAGAAGATGGAGCATGGCACAGGCTGCTCCCCCCTGCACAAGCATCACCAAGTACATGTTGACAAGGATCCTCTGCTCCTAAACCTTCCCTCTCCAAGGATTGGGCTCTCCTGATCCCCCAGTTTTTGATGGATAGTTGTTCCTATATAAATACTGTTCCACAGTATTCCTCTCTCCTTTGTTCATACCTCCCTTCCCATGTATCTGTAGACAGCTGAACCCTCTTCCAGACTCCTATTGTCAAACTTTGCAAGCCAAGCTCTGTGCACTCAGCTTATAAAACACCATCCTCAGCTCTGGGCTGAGTTTATTATCCCCAGACTGAAGGAACCCCCAGTGCCCCAGCAAGGTCACAGCAGCACCTCGTGCTCCTTCCTCATTCCTGATGGAAACATCCTTCCTGACATGTCCTAGGAGCACAATGTCCTGTTTCTGCTGTGATCCTCTGCTCAGCTCACCCACCCATCACGGTCTTCAGACCACTCTGCTCTTCTAGATCTGCCTTTCTCCACACAGATGCCTGTTAAATCCATCCTCAGTCTCCCAGACAAGCAGACTGGTTCCCAGAGCTCCTGTTGCAAATCAGAGCATCTTAGCAAGCTCGCTCCTCTCCTAAACAGGCCACTTCAGCCTCCTGGATGCTTTCACATTCAGGATTGCACTTGCTGACGACCAGGTAAAGAATTTCCAGGTCTGGAGAGGACAGAAACCCCACTCTGCCCACTGCCAGAAGAAAATCTGGGGCTGCCAAAGAAAGAACACATTAGAGCAGAGTCCTGGAGACCGTAACAGGCTGGAGGATGGAGAGAAAGCAGCTCCTGCACATGGGTGATGAATGAAGTCGGCAGTGAGTCCTTGAGGGTGGGAGCAAAGAAGCTTTCCCTCTGGAGCTGCTAAGGTGAGGGAGGGGAGAGGAAGGCTGTGCCCAGAAGATGTCATTTGCTTTCTGTGTTAATGGCTGCTGCCAGGAGCAGGAAACTGGGCTCTTAGCAGCACAAGAGCTGCTCCCAGAGCTGCTGAAGTGAAGACAGACACATCACACAGGCTGCAGAGGGAGGCTAAACCAGCCTCCAGCCAGGAATTACACATCTTGGTTGCTTGACAGGATAAGCAAGGGACAGGTTCAAGGTTCAAAGACAGGGGCCGGGCACCAGGGATGCATAGGAGATGTATCTGGGTGTCTTCTGGGTGCATGGGAAAGGATTATCTCTGGTTAGATAGATAAAAGAGGCTTTAAGGGGAGAGTACAGCTTCTAGTTGCATCCCTTGTGTTTCAGATGGGACCCCCATCCTCGAAATAACTGCTGGCAGCAACCCCCAAAAAATATTCAGGACCTCTCTGCTTAGCATCCCCAGCTTCAGCAGCTCTCATCCCATTTAAGCACCAAAGGTGGGTGCTCTGAAAGATTTCCCCCTCATTTTTTCCCAAGCAAGTCTCAAGCTGGATAAAAGCCGACTAAAATCACTCAATCTGCAACAGCTTCACCAGCAAACCTTCCCCGAGCTCAGCTATTTTTGATGCAGCATCTTGAAATTGAGGGATATCAGCCTGCGGATATCCTGAATCCTCTGGGATTCGGGAGTTAACTATGGAGAAACACAGAATCATTCAGGTTGGAATAGACCTTTAAGGTCCCTGAATTCGAACATGAATCCAACTGTCTCAACCTACCACTCAACCTGTCCCTGAGCTCTAGATCTCCCCGACTGCCAAACACGGCCAGGGATGGCGATTCAACCCCCACCCTGGGCAGCCTGTGCCAAGGGCTGAGGGCCCTTTCCAGGAAGCAGTTTCTCCTCAGGGCCAACCTGACCTTCCCCTGGGGCAGTCTGAGGCCATTTCCTCTGCTCCTGTGCCTTGTTCCCTGGGAGAAGAGATTGACCCCCACCTATCTATACCCTTCTGTCAGGTAGTCGTATGGAAAGCACTTCTCTTTTGCCAAGATCCGCACTGGTTTTATTTTTAAACTTCTATTTCCTTTATAGATTTGAATTATTTGCAGGAGGCCTGGAACCTCCAGCTTTATTTTTACAGAGTTAATCTAGTTATTTGTACTGGATGTTAAAATGGATGTTGAAATAACATTAAAACATCCAGTTATTAAATAAATAAATAAATAAAGTGGACTAGTTGATCCCAGAGGTGTTTTCCAACCTGGGTGGCTCTGCATGACATGACATGGAGGAAACGCTTGTGTTAATCACGTCAAATTAAATGAGTTTACCCTCATGTCTTTATTGATGATCCCAATAAGGGCACAGATTGTGTCACCGGTAAGTTTACAGATGACATCAGGTTAGGTGGGAGTGTTGATCTCTCACTCTACTCTGCACTGGTGAGATCCCACCTGCAGTACTGTGTCCAGTTCTGGAGTCCCCAACATAAAATGGACATAGAGCTCTTGGAACGGGTCCAGAGGAGAGCACCTCCCCTCTGAGGGGAGAAGAAGAGGCTCCCAGGTGACCTTCGAGCAGCTTTCCAATCTCTGAAGGGGCCTACAAGAAAGCTGGGGGAGGGCTTTTGACACAGGTTGTAGTGAGAGGACAAGGGGAGTGGGTTACAGTCTCGAAGAGGGGAGATTGAGGAAACAATTTGTTCCTGTGAGGGTGTTGAGATGCTGGAACAGGTTGCCCCATCCCTGGCAGTGTTGAAGGCCAGGTTGGATGGGACCCTGAGCAACCTGCTCTAGTGAAGGTCGCCCAGCCAGTGCAGGAGGGTTGGAACTAGATGATCTTTAAGATCCCTTCCAACCATGGCCATTCTCTGATTTATGAGGCTAGTGAAGCTCTACAGACACACTTGGATAGATTGGATCGATGAGCCAGGGTTAACGGCATGAGCCACAACAACCGCCTGCAGCACTACTGGCTGGGGAAGGAGTGGCTGGAAAGCAATCTGGCAGAGAAGAATCTGGGGGTTCTAATCGACAGGCAGCTCAACAGAAGCCAACAGTGTGCACAGGTGGTGAAGAAATGGCATCCTAGCCTGTATCAGAGAGTGTGGCGACCAGGAGCAGGAAGGTGAGCGTTCCCCTGTATTCAGCACTGGTGAGGCTGCACCTTGAGTACTGCATCCAGTCCTCTCAATACAGGAGAGACATTTGAGGTGCTGGAGCAGGTGCAGAGGAGAACAACACAGCTGCTGAAGGGCCTGGAGAATAAATCTGATAAGGAGCGATTGAAAGAGCTGGGGCTGTTTAGTTTGAAGAAGAGGAGGCTGAGAGGAGACCTCATCACTGCTACTACTACCTGAAAGGACACTGTAGAGAGGTTGGTGCTGGTCTCTTCTTACAAGGAACAAGAGGAAATGGGTTCAGACTGCAGCAGGGCAGGGCTAGGCTGCACATGAGGGAAATTTTATCACAGGAAGAGCAGTCAGGGCTCGGAACAGGCTGCCAGGGAGGGGGCTGCGTTGCCATCCCTGGAGGAATTGAAAGACCATTTAGATGTGGTGCTGAGAGATCTGGTTGAACTTCGTGAAGTAGGGTTGGTGGTTGGACTAGATGATCCCAAAGGTCTTTTCCAACCTGAGCGATTCTGGGAGTTATCCCAGATTTGCGCTGAATTCTGCGACCGCGGACTCGTTAAGGACAAACTTGGTGGGGAGGGATGTGAAGGGGGCAGCAGCTCGCGGGTCTTGACCAGACAGTGCACGATGGGGCTAAGATACACTGTGTATGGCACCGAGCCCACGAGTGCGCACACCTGCCGCCCTCCCCGGGCAC
>VZRI01008980.1:31277-78416 GCA_013397515.1 Upupa epops
CTGAAGCGGGTTGGGGGGAGTGTTGCGCTGCCTCCGCATCCCAGCGGGACACCTGCTGCCTCCCTGATCCGTGGGAGACAGAACGATTCCTGCCGGTTTTCAGGCCCTTTGTTGTTGTTGATTGTTGTTGGGGCTTTTTTCTCCTACGACACCCCTTTCTGCAGGGTCTTTATTGCCCATCTGCCAGGCTGTGCTATGCTGCATCTGCTCGCACCCGTGTCCACGCACGATGAGGCTCGTGGCGTGTTTTTCCGCTCTCCTTCCCTGTATTCGGAATTATTTTCCCTATACGCAAACATAAATATTGGCAGATGCTGCGGGGTGGGGGGGCGGGTGTAGACTGCTGCTCGCTTGCCAAAAGCCTGTTGCCTCCTTTCATACGCACAGGGCAAGGGTGTCGCAGCCTTTTAAAACCTGCTGTCCTGTCCACACACATGCTGAGGAGCATCCTCCTGCTTGACCACCATGACCTGTTCGATATACACAGCCCCGGAGGCTGCTTCCTCTCCCGTGAAAAGCTATGGGTTTTTTCCACCTAAGTAGACATGCAGATGTCTTTCACCAAGCCTAAGGGATAACTGCTTCAGCCCATCTCCTGTTGAGCTTCTTCTGCCCACTGATGAGAGAGGGTCAGTCTTCTGTCTACCTACACCACATATCGGGGTTGTCCTGCCAAAAGCTGATGTGTTCCAGGTTGTGGAGGCTCGTGCACATCAGGGAAGGCAGTGGTAACGTTTCACTGGTAGCCTTTGGGAATCAGGAAGGCAGGCATTTCTTCTGCATGCTTTGGGAGAAGGTTTCCACTTGCTTGTCCTTTCATGTCTTGTGTGTTCCCACAGACGCCCAGCAACAGCTGTCTCGGTGCCTGCCCCCAGCCCGTAGGACTTCCTTGCTACACGTGCCAGAGAGGTCACCCCTTCTTACCCATTTCTTATCTCTTCTTGGCTGCACTTCATAGCTGCGTGTTACATCTTTCATGACTGAGACTTTCATCCCCTCTTTCTGTGTGTGCCCTGCTGATGGTGCAGTGTGATACAGTCGGGTTAAGCCTACCCTGGGTTTTGCTTCCACTTCTGATTTTCCTTTGCTGTGCGGTTGGACAGAGTGAAAAGCAGCAGTCTGCCTACTTGCTAGGTACGTGCAGATTCTGAGCTGGAAACCACAGGTCTTAAAATACAGTAACTTTCTCTCTTCTGGTCATACCCAGTCCAGGTTCTATCCTGGTGTTTCTAGAAGTCTCCCACTTTCATAATTTTCCTCATGTGAGGTCCTTGGCTTGCCATTCCTACATGGGGAATTTCTCAGGTTTCCCAGTTGTGTTTGTCCTCTCTGTCTCTCAGTGTTTGTACCTGACGGAGAGCTTTTTCCTTGTCCTCTTTGGAAATTATTATGTTCTTTACCTTTGGGATGCCTGGGACTCTCAGCCTTTCACAGAGGTCACCCAGTTCACCTCCTGAGCTGATCCTGACTCCTGGCTGTGTATTTTGTTTGACTGGGTGAGGTGGTGTTTATCATGTGAGGTGATGCTGTGTGGGAATGGCTGCAGTGCAGGCAGGTCATGGACGGGCATTCAGGAGTCTTCTAGTGTATTTTGAGCACAGTGTGCTTTTCTGCTGCCATCGAGGACTCCTGATGTCTGCCTGTAACGTAGATCCAAGGTGTGATGCACCTGGAGACCGTGCTTGAGTTGAAGTGCATCTGTTCAAGGAGATGGCGCCAAACAAGCTTAAACAGAGCTCTAACAGTAGAAATGCCTTCATTGATGTAGAACTGTTTATACCAGAAACCAGTTAACAATGCTCTAAGTGTCTCTCCCCAGGGACTACTTCTATTTAAACAGCTGGTTTTAATCCGAAACTTTAATTGGTGCGAACACTCCATGCAGTTGCTTTCCAGGGGAAGGGAATTTCCAGCCCTACTTTAGTCTCCCCAGGTGGATGGATGCTGACTTGTCAGGAGGGAGGATCACACTCACTTTCCCACACTGACAGTTCCGCACTGCTTTTGTTTATAGAGTGAGAGAAATCCTCTTCTTGTGACTGAGGTTTGGAGGGGGTAGTATCTTGGTGTATTTCTTGTGCAGTACGTAAGAGAAGTAGTCTGGGAGTGAAAACTGAATGCTTGCCATGTTTGTTGCAACAGGAGGTTAATCATAAACTCTGGCAACTTTTAAAAAGGCTGGTTTCATTCTGTGGTGTCTGCTGTGAGGAGGGTCTGGTCAGCTGTCTGCGAAGGGGATCAAAAGCAAACACACAGCTCCCTCCCGCCCCATGTGAAGTGGAACAAGCGCCTGGACGTTAGTTTTGGTTGTATCCCGTGATGTGTTTGATGGAGGCTTTCTATGTTTGTATCCTCCCTGTGAATGGATATGTGATGCCCGCGTTATGCCAAGAACGTCTGGATCTGTGTGTGACTGGTCTCTGATGAGAAGGAGGTCCTGGATACTTTGTAGTTGTGCTGGTTGCTTCACATCTGGCATTTTTCTGGAGTTGTCTCTCTTAGATCTAGTGAACTTCTTTCTCACTGGGCTTTGAGGAGGTTTGAGGATGTTCTTGTGAGAAGATCTGCAAGACATGTTGATTTTCACTCCTTTTAAGCTTTGTAATCCATGAACTCAAAGGAAAAGAAAGTCGGGCATTGACCAAGCAGTGATCGTCTTGCTGGCACATGACAAGGAAGGCGATGTCCCTTGACGTAGAAGGGATTGTCTGTTGACATTCTTCTATCTCGCCCTATTCTAAGTAGGTTATCCCCACTCAAATTATGCAACTGTGCAGACAGCCAGACTTCAGGAATTCCAAATACTTCAATGTGTCAAGTGCTGACTTCTAAATTAAATGCTACGGTTGCAGAGCTGCATTCACAGTCTGTCGCTTGAAATATGACATCAATCATGGAACCGCGCGTGGCTGAGAAGGGGCAGCGACTTAATTGCTCGTTTCTTTGTGAAAGGGTTGTGTAGGGTTGCAGGAATGAAGCTGAATGGGAGATGTGCCTCTACCTGCAGCTGCGTTTTGGTGTGGAAGTGGATATTTTGCATTTCAGCAGGCAAAAACCCCACTGAAAACATTGATTTACACTGGAAGTTGAAACACCTCATTCTCTGGCTGCTGCTGTTGCCTCAGAAGATGCACTTTGCAGTGTATAGATCTAATTAAATAGCTGTGTACTTATTGCTAAGTAAAACGGGAGTCCATTACCCTCAAGTTGTTTCAGAGACCAAATTGATTCCTCTAATGGTTTCACTGGATGAAAACAAATGCCCAGTGCTGCTTTGTATGAGGTGTCTGAATGAAATGGTGGTGACAGGGAGGGAACTGCAAACCCCATCCAGTGGTATTTGGTCTGGAAGAGAGGAATCGTAATTACTCGGTATTTCATTTAATTCTTACATTCCATTTAATCAGGTTAAGGAGGTGACTTAAATTGCATTGCTTGGAGATTGTGCCTTCCTGATAGATTCCCTTTCAGCACCGGGGAATGATTATTTCACATGAGCAGGTTTCTCAGCATATGTGAACGCTGGGATAATAAGGGCTGCAGAAATGTGTGCTGGGCTCAGCATGTGGTCGGTGACAGTGGCCAGAAGTAAATCATTAGGGGGGAAGTGGAAGAGCAGCAGCAGCTGTGGACAGCACAGGTATTGCTCCTCAGAGCATTCACCAGTGGGGAAGGGCTTGGAGGCGGCCCCAGCTCAGGGCTGTGTGCTGACAGTCTAACAGCGCCTGTTGGACCTGTCGTCTGCACCATGCGATGAATCCCGCAGTTTGGGTGAAAACAATCCCTGGGTTTGTTTTTTCTGGTTTAAAACCTGAGGAATGGCAATCTCATCGAGTGCCTCCTAGTTTTTGTAGTGTGAGGGAGAATAAAGAATCTTTTTTTCCAGTCACCACCTCATTTGCAATTTTATAGATCTCTTTGTGTTCTCAATTTTCTCTCTTTGGGGTTCTTTTTCTTTCCCAAGCTGGATTGTCCCACTCTATTTAGTGGATCTGTCAGCGGAGTCTGTTTTACATCACTTCTTCTCTTCCTTTGAGCTCTGCTGTATTGTTTTGCAGTGATTTGACCACAGCATTTCGTTGCTTGCTTCAGTGTTTAAGAGGTGCTTTCTCTCATGTTTTGCAGCTTGTCTGTGATAACTTCAGGAGCGTTTTCTGTGTGCGTTGTGTTCTGTTCAAAGGAACAAATGAACACAGGGATTGTCGTGAGAGCTGCTTTAGTAAGAATAGTTACAGATACTGAAGAAGGCCTTAGTTTAGCCACAGGTGGTGGTTGAGGTGGTATTTTGTGTTCAGATATTGCTCCCAAAATTGAAAAGTTTTGATTTTGATGGGAATAACTGTGATTATTGTGGGTATGTGCCAGTGTTAAGCCTCGTGGAAGCGTGAAGATCACATATCCTATGAAGAACTTGTATTCTGAGAAGTTTTTGTGAAGTGTATCAATAAAGAAGCTAAAGACACAAAACCAATACTGAAAGCTTATACCTCTCAGAACACCCCCCCCATTTTTGCCAGCCTGAATCATGGGTTTGGTTCTCCCTGTCCAGATTTGTCCATACACAGGGAGGAAGTTAGAAAGTCTGTATAGGTGCTGTTCACCTGATAATGTAATTTATGCATAAATACAAGGGTTTAGAGATTTTGAGGCCAAGAAGTACTCCTTTTAGGCATTTATCTGCATAAATGAGTCATTAGGAAAATAAAGGGTACACATAGAGCTAACAGGGTGATGACACAACCACATTCCTGCCTTGCTGAAACTTGTCCGGGATTCTTTACAGCGCTTCCGTTGGAGAGGTGGCTGCTTGTTTGTATGTCTGTGACACCTTGACTAGCTGGCCGCCGTCCATGCTGTCTGGCTCTGCAATGCCGTTTTGCCTCTTCTGATTGTACACAATGTGTAACTTCGCCTTGATCTCTCCCCTTTCCTCTTCATGTGTTTTTTTGTTCTTTTTCCCGTGGTGTTGCTTGTCAGCACAGGTTTCCAGCACTTGGGGCATTTGTGGGCTTGTGAGCTTTGGGACTGAGTGAGAGTTTTGTGTTGGACTTCAGGAAAAAAATGGTTTATTGTAGTTAACTTGGGTTTTGTTAGGTGTAACGCTTCCCTGATAGCGGGGAGTAAAAGGGGGAGAAGGAAAGCTATCACTCTTTTGTGATTAAACCCAGATCCTTCAAACAGCAGATGGGCTGACAGGTAAGCTTTTGTGTTCAACTGAGAAAAACCAGCACTTAGCCAAATTTGGCTGTCTCTAGCCTAATGATTGTGATATGTGGTTACAGCCCTTTGTTTCTGTAAAACGAGGAGATGGGTTTGTCACTTCTAAGAGACAAAAATGAAAGCCTCACACACAAAGTGGTAGGAGGCACAGCCTGGGGATGGTAGTGGAGGGAAAGGATTTGGCAGCTTCTGGGGTGTAGCATACTCAGTTAAGACCTGGGTTTATCCTGAAAGAAACAAATACAGATGTATGAAGAACAGATAGTTTTGAGGGCTCTTGTTGTTTTTTTTCCTTTTGACTTTCTCATGGCTCTAATGCCGTGTTGCTACCAAGAAAGTCTTGACATTTTTGTGCCACTGTAAAGGACCTGGCCATTTTTGCCGCTGATTCAGGACCTTGGCTTGAGTGGCCTTTTTGATGTCTGTTTTTCATGAGTTTCTGTCAGTGTGGCTTGCAGAGCCTCTGAACATGAAGCCTGGAGTGCTGTGGGTAGCCATGGTAAGTCAAGGAAAAAAAAATAGCTGTCTGGAATTAGCTGAAACTAGAAGGTTGCTGCCACATGACAAATGATGAAAGTACTTTATAGATCTCTTTTGGCAATTTGTAGTACTTCAAAGAATTTAGTGTTCACCATGTTGGGTTGGTTTTTTTCCCTTTTCTCTCATTCATTTCTACTGCTGTTAAAAACAAAGGCTCTAAACACAAAGCCTCTCTTCTCATTACAAAGTGGAGAAGCATCATGTAACCACTCTCCTGTACTGAGAATTTTGGGAAAAATTTGACCTGAATTTGCACAGAGTGGAAGGATAAAGAGGGTGTTTTAAATGGCATGAGAATTGTGCACAAGCAGTGCCATGGAAAAAATGGTCAGATCTGAATGTGTGCCTCAGGGATGTAAGGCATCGGTGATCCACGGGGCTTTGCCTGTGTGAGGATACAAAGAGGGTTAGAACTTCACCTGTTGCTTTTATTCTAGTAAAAAAGCCCAAACAGACAGCGGTTTGCTCTGGTGTTGATGGCACAAACACCTCTAATGTGTTCTCAGGGCAGACTGATGCTAAACTGCTGTTCTGGTCGTTTGATCATGTGAAAATTGGGACCTGCAGGTCAGTGAGTCTTGTGAAACATCTCAACCCACTCTGCTGGTGAGATTCACACATAAATTTTTATGATGAGAACAAACATAACTCATCATAACAAGATCTTTCAGCAGTTCCTGCTCATGTTGTTAAATGAACCTTGGTTTTAACTACCATCAGAAAATTTGCCTTCATGTGTTGTGGGGAACTCTACTGTGGAATTCCGACAGTGAAAAGTTCAAAGTGCTGGGGCTAGGGGAAGCTGTGTTTCTCTGGTTTGTTTATTCAGCCATGTGAGAGCTGTGCTGAGCTCATAACGTTTATACTTTGCGCTGCAGCTTCAAAAAGGCAACAGGTTCAACGTGGGTCCTTTGAAGTAGTGAGTGGTAACACACTGTCCTCTGGCAGAGCTGACGTCAGATGGTCCCACCAAAACTTGAAGAACTCTTGTGAGGAAAAACAAGACTTGGGATCAAAAAATAGAGGCTGTGGAAATGTGTGGAGTTCCTTGTGTGGGATTAGAAATAAAGAGCAGCCAGAGTTGCACCTGACTGCGTTCCTGAAGCAGTTTGCCTGTTCTGCACCTGAAAGATGCAAACTTACTGCTGTAAATTCGCCCTAGATCAATCTCACTGAAGTTGTTGCAGCCAGTGAACCTCAGTTATGTAGAGCAGAGCGGTTTATTAAGAAAACTATGTCCCTCATCTTTAAGTATTTTTAAACAATTTGAAGAAACATCTTTGTCTTCTAGCTTTTGTGTAAAAAGTCTGGGTGGCATCAGATGAACCATTTACATAGGGCACTGCTGTGCTGCCCTCATTGTTGTAATATCTTCTCTTAATTAGATCCTGAGATTAAGAGCTGCCTGGTTGATCAGTACTTTGTGTCTGGCGTATGGGTTCTAGCTAGTGCTTGTCTGCAGCTGCAGCGTCATTGGTTAAGTCAGATGCTCTCAAATGATCTCAGCAGTTTGTTTCACGAACATGCTGAGGGGAAAAAATCTGCACCAAAAACCCCCTCTTGGGAGCCTTTCAGGATGTTAAAGTAGATACTGAGAAATGGCTGACAGAAACTAGATACTGCTCTGTTGATACTACTCTGTTCTGTGCACATTTCAGTTAGCTACGCTGTTCAGTTGATAGTGTGGAGAACGTACTCCATAGTGACTCATAACTAATTAGCTCTGAGGCTATAGCTCAAGTCCATTATTAACTCCATAGTACATAACTTAGATGTTTTAATTTAGTACTCTAGGGTTTCCCCTAAGTTCTCGTCCTGGGACTTGGGTTCTCAGGCATGTGTGTTTGTGTTGTGCTGACAGTACATCTTACCCTTCTCATCAGCATTTTGTGAGGGGCAGTGTCTCTACAGAAACACTCCCAGATCATTGCCAACATAAGCCCTTGTGGCACTTGACAGGTGAATTCTGTAACCTGTTATTTCAAGTACACGAATTGGTTCTTTTCAGCTTGCTCCTTACTGCAGTTTGTCTGTTCCATCTCATTTTCACTAATAGCTCTACGTGTCATGTTATTCAAACATTGTAATGAAGTTCTCTTCAGAGGTGCCATTTCCTTTTCTTTCTCTGAAAAATAACATTATCAAGTCAGTTTGACATACTTGAGCTTCAGTAAACACAGGTGCTGCCCTGTTGTCTGTTTGCTTTCTCTTCCTCCTCCTTTCCTTTACACTGTTTTTGTGTAGCCAGATTTCTGTGGTTATGTACTAACACCTGTAATGGTGGATCTTGGAGAGATTGAGCACAGCTCAGTGTTTTTAAATAACCAGAGCTTCTGCAATGAATATACTAACTCAGTGTTAGCATTGCTGAGCTTTCTAGCAGGTGCAGCCATAGGATGAGACAGCTTTTGCACGGTGCTGCCTCTTATCCCAGTACACCAGCACCTTTTTCCTGGAGAATGGGACTACTGGTGTGCACATCTGCAGTCAGTGTGTCCAGTGGAAGCGTTACAGCTTGACCTCTGCTGTAAGCTGTGACAATATGATCTATGCTTCTACACCATGATGTTTAATCTGCAAGTTTTATCTAGATACATCTTGCTGTATTCACCCAGCACTATGTGTCTGCATATAGAGCTCTTGATTGTCCCTCAGTTGTTCTCAGGCAGTTCTGGGAGCAAGCTGTTGTCAGCTCCCAGCTTCTCCTGTCAGTCAGAATGGTTGGCACAGAAGCCACTGGGACCATTTAGCAGGTTAGATTTCACTATGTATGACTTGAATTCCAGCTCTGTGACACTTCCACAGTTAATAATTTGCTGATTTATCTGCGAGATACCTAAACTGTCATTTGTCCAAAACATCAGTGAGCAAGTCCTACAACAGAAATGAGAAAGGAATGGTAGGATTAAAGGAAAAGTAGGATTAAATTATCTTGCCAGCTGGAGACCTGTTAGAAGTCTCTCAGGTATGGGATGGTAAGGAACAAGAATGATCTACAAGTGTTAGTCTCATGAGGAAATAACAAGCCAGGGCTGCAGGAGAATCTGCTGCAAATGCGGGGCTGCTGGTGAGGTTAATGAATGTGGCCTCGGTGTCTGTAATCGATTACAGTCAGGCAGATGAACTTCTTAATTCTGCCAGATGCAGCACTTGGAAAAACTCGTTTCTGAGTTCCAGGACATGCTTGGGGCTTTCAAACAGCCATAGCCTGCAAAGGACAGGCTGGGAGATGTGTCACCCCAGATAGCTAACTTCCGGGTCTTGTTCTGTCCCACTGTTGGCAAGTTTTGAAGGTCTGTAGCGGCATCAGCATTGGCATACCCAGCTCAGTGTGGGCACACTTTCCATCCTGTCTTTGCTGGTCTCTGCTATAGGCTCCTCTCCAGACTGTGATCTTACTCCTTTTCATCGCAGGCTCTCTTTATCTGATCTCTCTGCCACCCTGTCAGAACACAACTGCCCCATTTTTACATCTGACTTCTTTATTTCCATGGCTACCAGGCAAACAGAACAAAATCCCTAGGATACTTTTTGCTTCACATTGTGTGTGAAAACAGCAAGTCCTGAGATGGTTTAACTGATGATTCTTTGTTATGACCTCGTAATACAAGAACACAGCTCTGCATTACGTTTTATGTTGGCTTGAATAATCAAAAGTGATAATCAGGTTCCCCTCTTTTTCATTACAGTAGATGCCACTTTTTCCTCTTGCAGACATGCTGCTTTATACGCTGAGGCAGTCCTGTAGCATGAAGAACGCTCGCAGCATCTCACTCTGGAATCTGCACACTTGTTACTTGGAGCTTTGTGGTTTAGAACCCGCACAATGGAGATGTTTGGAACTAAGCAAATGTTTCTGATGTCTTGCCAGTTTGTACTGCCTTAGCAGCAGCTATTGTGCTGTTTGTGTGTTTAATATCCATGGTGTAAAATACAGAATCTGTGAAACAGAGGGGGGAACAGAAGAGCAGATTAAGGTACCACCCATCTTGGTGAACAGAGTCTAAGTCAGGTAACAGCAGTGTGAAGAAGTGGATTGCAAGAGCCATCCCCATCCTGCCTCACAGAAGAGATTCAGGGATATATTGTTACTAGGGTTCCTAACGAGTTGTTTTGGCTTCTCTCACAGGCTGCTTCAGCTCTGCTTAGAGCAGCTCTGAGTCGGAGAGCTGTACTAAAACGATGTTTTTCTCCTGCACCTGCATGCCAGCAGGGCAGGGGCAGTTGAACAATGGCCGCTGGCCAGGTAACAGCGGTGCTGGCCAGGAGCACATGCTGTTCAGCCAAACTGAGGTGATTAATGAGGATGACAGAATGATTCTGGTGAGCAGGCCTTGGGCTGGGGAAAGAGCTGAGAAGTTATGTGACTATTTTTAGACATTTGCACTGAATTACGAGCTCTTTTATTACCCTCATACCTGGTGTGTATCAGATTCCTCACCACCGAGTAAACTGCCTGTTCCAGCTTGAGCGCGAGTGTGAGCTCGGTGCATGCAGGGGCAGCAGCACTGCATCTGACCAAACTCTGTGGTGAAAGCCAGAATAGGTGAAGCTTTTGGATGGAAATAGATGTCTGGAAGTAAATGGGGTTAATGTTGGAATGTGTTCGGAGGAGGGCCACAAGAATGGAGCACCTCTCCTACGGGGACAGGCTGAGAGAGTTGGGACTGTTCAGCCTGGAGGAGACTCTGGGGAGATCTTTATAGCAGCCTTCCAGTACCTGAAGGGGGTTACAGGAAAGCTAGGGAGGGGCTGTTGACAAGGGCTTATAGTGGTAGGACTAGGGGTAATGGTTTCAAGCTGGAAGAGGGTGGGTTCAGACTAGAAGTCAGAAGGAAGTTCTTCATGATGAGGGTGCTGAGACACTGGAACAGGTTTCCCAGGGAGATTGCAGCTACCCCCTCCCTGGAAGTGTTCAAGGCCAGATTGTTTGGGGCCTTAAGCAGGCTGGTCTAGTGGGAGATGTCCATGCTCGTGGCAGGGGGAGTTGCAACTAGATGATCTTTAAGGTTGCTTCTATGAACTTAGTTTGAAAAAGTAGCAGTGATTAAGTCTCCATTGCCAAAACCAGTCACTGAATGAATGGCAGTGGAGATCAGTGGCTGGGAACATCCTGAAGAAGGTTATCAGCTCTCCCTACACTCAACACTCAGATGAAACCCCAGGGATACAAACTGGGTTAAGATAGAGCCTGTGTTCTGCTGTGAGGGGGTGGAAATCTGTTAGTGCAAAAATTGCACCCTGAGCTTTTGAGGGAAAGGTGTATGCAAATGTTTTCTAATTTTATCCCATCACAAGTGCACTGCTGCAGCTGACCTGTTGCCTCAGTCTTCAGTAAAGCCATTCTGTGCAATAAATTGGCACCCCACTAACTGTCTCAGTGCTTTTGCCAGCTCTGACAATTCAGATGTAGCCACCAGATTTGCGTCAGACAAACCAAATTCTCTGTCATCTGAGTTGTGCTTTGCCTGTCCACATCAAAGATTAGTGTTCTTGATAGTAATGATAATGTGAGTCAGTGCTGTAGCTGCTACCTCGGACCTGCTGTGCCCCCACACATCTTTCTTCTCATCACTTGTTACTGTTAAAACTTCTGCTCTGTTACAGGGATTATTCTGGGGAAACCCAAGAAGTCTTTTAGCAATATGAAACAGGTGTTTCCTGGATATCTGTGTCTTTTTTGTTCCTGAGTAATTATTTTGAAAGAGGAGCTGCTTAGATGCTCTTCCTCCCTTTCCTTTGCAGATAAATACTACTTGTCATCTGTCTTGACAAAGCAGTAAGGTGTGGGTTTGGACCCTCTCAGTTTCCTGCCCTGCAGCAGATTGCTTTGGCTGGTACCAAGCAAATGAAGTTACCGTGGACCTGGGTGCAGCTCAGGATTTCCACATGAGCAAACCTTTTTAGCAGGTTTTTGTCAAGAGTTGCAGCCTTGATGCTTCAACTTTATAAACTGCTGGTGAGTAGCTTAGCTACATCCTTAGAAGTTTAAGACTGGGGGAGCTTATTGCCACTGTGCAGTTTGCAGAGGCTTAGATCAGTAGAGTTCATCTTTCATCTACAGACCTTGCAGGCTGCCTGCACAGCCCTGGATCAGTGAGAACCATTTGGAAAGCGTTCTTGAAAAAGAATAATTAAGTGGTGAACTAAGGTCTGGGCTTGTGTGTGAGTAGAGAGGAGCTGACAACTGCTTTTTGCGAGCAACACTAATGGTAGAAGGAATCACCAGCCTCTAAAGCCCTGGCACATGAACTTTTCCTTAGTGGAGAGCCAGACCCCTGGATTTTACAGAATAAATGGCCTTATCTTATCAAGCACAGTACTTGGGGAGTACTTGGAAAAGCACAACATGCTGTTTTGTATTCTATGTGAAAGGGAATATTACTGCTACCAATAAATAGATGGGTTGTAGGATTGCAAGTCTCCAGCTTGCTGTGTGAAATTGCTCTGTCATTAAAGCTCTGAGTGGAGTTCCTCCTGAGTTACTTATCTCACTGTTGGCAATTCTTCCTTGGGCAGACAGAGACCTTCCCAGAGGGCCATCCAAGATCAAAAGCCTCCATAAACTCCTTACACCAGAAAACGCCTGCAGAGTGTTGTCTTCTGTGAAGCCAGGAGGAAAGGGACGAAGGAGCTGTTTCAGTGGGAGTGATTTGGAGAATAAAAGTCCAATTCCCAAATGCAGTGTCCAAGGACAGCCCCGGCACTGAATGCTCTCCTGTTTTTACAGGGTATAACATCACCTCAGCCTCCTCCCTTTATAGACTACAGCTCGGCAGCTATTACAGGTTTCAACACAGGGGTGTTTGTGAGGCAGCTGCCTTCACACTGGCTCCTTTGTGCACTTGCTGTTCCTACTACACTGTCCTAGAGGAAATTGGAGTTCTGAACCACCGCATACTTCTCAGGATGGTTCATTTTCCTGGTCCAGCTAATGGTTACAGGTTTGCATTCCATGGATTCCAGCACACTAAAGCCAACCTTGTGCATTGACGTAATTTTGAGCACAGAAACCTTCTCTTTCTCATAAATAACCATCAGTCTTGGCAATGGTGGGCTGAGTTCAAACTCAGTTTGCTGACCTTACTCTAAAATACGGTTTTAAGCAAAGTCTAGATACTGCTGTTGGTTCATTTGAAAGGAGAACAGTTTGGCAGTTGCAGCAAGGCAGGATTTGTAGGGGAGAAACAGTACCTTTTATTAGGCCAGCTGGTGTTGGGGGAAAACAGATGCGTGTTTACATATACAAGCGTTTCAAGTCTGAAATAGCAAACTTGAAGTTAAGTACACACTAAGAACTTAAGTACACGCTAAGAGCAGCAGCTCTAATTCAGTTATAAACTTAACTAGACTCACCACACAGGAAGTTTGAAGGACCCAGGGGGTGTTGGTACCTGATTAATACAGATCTCGGATGGTCCAGGTCACATGTTTAGCCCTACAGAAGATCTAAGCATTTCTAGGCTGCTGCTGCTCCTCTTACTGCGATGGTGCTATAAGCAGGGACCAGTGCTTAAATTTCAAGTCTGCGTCTAAAAAAACCCAAACCAACAACCTGATTTTTAAATGAATTATACAAAGGTTTTGGGACGGTAGTACTGAACCTCAGACTGCTTTTGGCTACTAGCGGAGAAAGTTCTCCTTGTTCTGGAAGCCCCGAAGTGCTCCTGTTTCATGTGAAGTTAAATACAGTCCATTAATTACAGGCTTAAGTGTATGCTGAGAGTCTCTTTAAAATTCACCATATTTCTCTAGAACTTTGGAACACTCTAATGTCTTATGGGCAGGGGGATCATAAGGAGAAGCTGTGCTATTGACTGCTGGGAAGAAAAAGCAAGTCACAGTTTCTTCACCAGTCATATCCCTTGCTTAGAGAATCACTGATGCTTTGTGGCTCAAAGATGAACTTCAGCTACTCCAGCTCCAACCCATTTATCACATAGTTTGTGTGCACATTGACCTCCACACCCCACACTATCAGGGTACTATGTCTGGGTAGCTCTGGTTTATAGTTCTTGATCTCACCCTTGTGGGCCAGCTGCAGCTGCCCTGGACCATCTGATACTGGGCAACAAGACATGACAAAACATCGTTTGATCTGATGATGACCCAGAGATTTGGGTTGAAGCTGTAGCATTGCAGCCCTGAACCCTCTTTGGTCACTGTGACTTAGTACAGCTGTCAAAGTGCCCTGTGCCACTAAAAGATTAACAAAGAGAATTGAACCATTTCATAACCTGACTGAGCTTTAGCGGGCTCTTTTCATGTGGCAAACGCTCTGGTGTTGTTTAAATTAACCTTCTAAAAACATTTGGTGGTTTTACTACCTCATTAACTGTAAAGAGCTGGTAGTGCTCCCCCTCCCCAGGCCACCCCCGTCGATTTTGCTGAAAATAGGGCATGTGCAGGTGTCCTTTGTCCATCCCAGAGCCTGTGTGGAGCCACTTGTTTGTACGATGGTGTCAGTGCAGTGAGGGGGAAGGTCGTTTTGCAGAGGTGACTTAACAGAGTAGTATCCCACGTCCACAGCAGGCATGCAGCTCCTGTAATAAATTTCAATCAATTTATTGCACATCGCTGACTTCCGCAATTTTATTTTAAATTCTGTAACCAGATCAAGGTCAAGGAAGCAGAAGATGAAAGGAGAGGGGAGGAAAGGAAGCCAGAAAGAGGGGAGAGGGGCAGGAAGGGGGAAGCAGGACAAGGAATGGTTCAGAGCAGGGTTTGAAGGAGGTGACCAGAGCAGAGCTCTCACACTTAAGAGACTGGAGGGATGAGCATTGCTCATTCAGATGAAGAGGGAAGGAAAACAAGCAATAGGAATAGGGGGTATTGCTTCCTTGGATCTTGTTTACAGTTATGTATTGGTGCTGTTTCGAAGCACTAGAGACACCGTCCATAGCCCTTGGAAATGTATAATTCTTTTTGTAGCCAGTTGCTGAGGATAAATACTTGTGGGCTTCTGATGTGCCAGAGAGCTGCTGCTGCAACAGGGAATTGAGAGGGAAGGGTATCCCAAGGCCATTTTTTTCAAAAGTGCTGTTACAAGACTTGACTGTAGTGTTGTGGTCTGAGATCAATTAAATATGCTTTTCATTTGATTTATGCTGCAGAGCAAGCAGTCTGGATCTTCAGGTGCTTCTTGAGGTCAATATGTTTTCTTTCACTGAAGAGTGTTTTGCTCGTGCTGAACTTGTTTCTCTGCAGCAATGTGAGATTTCATTTTAAATCCCAGTGGCCCTTGTAGTTTCACTCAGACATATATATGGTTAAGTGTTACTTAATCCATTCTCTCAAACAGATTTTTCTCCTCTGTCTGAAAGGGTTTGTGGTATCAGAAGGGAAATTGTAGGAACAAACTGCAGCCAAGTCTAAATGTGTGTAGGACAGGGTGGGCTCTGGCATCTGCCGTTTGACTGCTGAGATCGTGGTGAGTTGGTGAGTTGTTCCAAACCTACAGTGCTCTTTGTGATTGGGAAGCTCCACGTTTTGCAAGCATGGTATGTTTTGTGAGGAACTGAGAAGGCTGATGTGAAGAAGCTGGCTGGCTCCAGGAAACAATCAGATCTCATTATGTTGTTGGTGTTAAACCACCAGCTTCACTGAGATGCTGTTTCTGTGTCACGTTCATGGCGTGAATTGTGTGAGGACCACAGGACTTAGCATGGAACGGGGAAGATGAAATGTGGTGGCTCATGTTTTCTTTACAATGAAGCCTGAAAATGTCACTGTGGGGCACATTCCTTCTCCTAGCAGGACCTTACACTGACCCTGTGCCTTTGCTCACATGTAGGAGATTGCTGGTCCAGGTTTGTATGTTTCAAAAGAAGTTGCTCTCCTCGTGTTATTTATCACATGTATAAAACCAATTAGCATCTGGTGGATTTAAACCTAAACTTTCCTTTGAGGTTCATAATCCACAGAAGGAATTTGAAGGAATTTTCAGTAACTTCTCATCCTAATCCAAACTTGTTCATTAGAAGCAGCTTTCAGCAGCCGGTACCTGCACTACAGCAGGAAAGCAGAGCTGTTGGCAGCTCTTACTTTACGTTTACTAGCTTGAACTCTGTCCTCTGACAATTCATGCTGTCGTCTCTCTAAAGCTTTTCTGGTATTAAATACCTGCTCTGGGACATTTGCTTGCCCCTACACACTTGTATGGGGACCCAAGCTAATGTCTTTTCCACTTCAACATTCGACAAGGTCCATCAGGTTTAAGAACAGTGAGCAACAGTTTCATGACCCCAGAAAATAAAATCACAGATGATGGTTTCAGAAATGCTCTCTGTTTGGTACTGCAGGCATGTGGCTTTCTCTGAACGGTTTTGAGTGGGTAGTAGTTGAAATGTGAGGGAAGGTATTTGTAATAGGCTGCAAATAATTTGATCTGTGGGGTTTTTCTAAACTACCAGTAGGTAATAGCATTTCTGTAGAGATAGTCCATTGCAGTCTGGATCCTAGACAAACCTGACCCTAGAGAATTCAGCAATTCAGAGTTTTTCTTCATACTGAGTCGTATAATCATGAAGCCACTTTTGCTTTCAGAGATGAAAATGACAGTTCTCCTCTTTGTTTTAGGACACCTGCGACCTCTTGTATGTGGGAAGAACACTAGTAGAAAGGTGAAAAGATGGGTGTTAAAACGTTCACTCATAACTCCCCTGCTCACAGTCAGGAGATGCTGGGTAAGCTGAACATGCTCCGCAATGACGGCCATTTCTGTGATATCACCATTCGCGTCCAGGACAAAATCTTCAGGGCACACAAGGTGGTTTTGGCAGCCTGCAGTGACTTCTTCCGTTCCAAACTCGTCGGCCAAGCAGAGGACGAGGGCAAGAGTGTGTTAGACCTGCACCATGTGACAGTAACTGGTTTTATACCTCTTCTGGAATACGCTTACACAGCCACGCTGTCCATTAACACTGAGAACATTATTGACGTGTTGGCTGCAGCCAGCTACATGCAGATGTTCAGTGTTGCCAGCACGTGCTCAGAGTTCATGAAGTCCAGCATTTTATGGAACACTCCCAACAGCCAGCAAGAGAAGGTGCTGGATGCAGGACAGGAGAACAGCGCAAACTGCAATTTCACTTCTCGAGACGGCAGCCTTTCCCCTGTTTCCTCCGAGTGCAGTGTGGTGGAAAGAACCATTCCCGTTTGCCGAGAGTCACGGAGGAAGCGCAAGAGCTACATAGTCATGTCTCCCGAGAGCCCCCTTAAGTGTAACACGCAAACAAGTTCCCCCCAAGTGCTGAATCCTTCCACTTCTTACCCAGAGTCCAGAAATCAGCCTGTGGACTCATCCTTAGCTTTTCCGTGGACTTTTCCTTTTGGAATTGATCGAAGACTTCAGTCAGAGAAAGTGAAGCAGGCAGAGAATTCCAGGACTTTGGAAATGCCTGGGCCCTCCGAGTCCAACAGAAGAATCGCAGATTATGTGACGTGTGAGAGCACAAAAGCCAGTTCTCCACTTGTGATCGAAGAAGATGTGCGAGTCAAAGTGGAGAGGTTAAGTGACGAGGAGGTTCACGAGGAGGTATCGCAGCCCGTTAGCGCATCCCAGAGCTCTCTGAGTGATCAACAGACGGTCCCAGGAAGCGAGCAAGTGCAGGAGGATCTCCTGATCAGCCCACAGTCTTCCTCGATAGGTATGGCTGCTTTTAATGGTTGATAGAGGTACAAATGGGCAGGTGTGTGCTTGTGGTGTCACTGGAGGAAATTCACTTCAGGAGTTGTGGTTCTTTGCTTTTGTGAAACTGCATGGGTTGACCCTGTTTGAAATGTTTCATGTAAACCCCAGTGTGGAGACAGCACATGGAGAAGGGATGAAGGCAGCTAAACAGGGTGAGTGTGTTGGTAAACCTCCCTCACCTCCAGCTGCTTGACAGGGGAAAAGAATTACACTGCCCTTTTGATACTAATGTTGAGTCTGGCATCTGGGCAAGAACAACTCCAGGTACCAGTATAGGTTGGAGACTGACCTGTTGGAGAGCAGCATAGGAGAAAGGGACCTGGGGATCCTGGTGGCCAGGAACATGAGCCAGCAATGGGCTCTTGTGGCTAGGAAGACCAGTGGCATCCTGGGGTGGATTAGAAGGGATCTAATTAGTAAATAGAGAGAGGTTCTCCTTTCCCTCTACTCTGCCCTGGTGAGACCACATCTGGAGTATTGTGTCCAGTTCTGGGCCCCTCAGTTCCAGAAGGACACAGAGCTGCTTGAGGGAGTCCAGCACAGAGCCACAAAGGGATGGGAGTATCTCCCTGATGAGGAAAGGCTGAGGGAGCTGGGTCTCTATAGCTTGAAAAAAAGGAGACTGAGGGCAGACCCTGTGAATGTTGATCAATATGGCAAGGGCAGGTGTTAGGAGGAAGGAGCCAGGCTCTGCTCAGTGGCACCCAATGATAGGACAAGGGGCACCAGGTGTCAGTTGGAAGAGAAGAAGTTCCACATCAAAATGGGAGGAAATTTCTTCCCGGTGAGGGTGCCAGAGCACTGGAAGGGATTGTCCAGGGAGATTGTGTAGTCTCCTTCTCTGGAGACGTTTAAAACCTGCCTGGACTGTTCCTGGGTGACTGGATCTAGGGGATCCTGCTTTGGCAGGGGATTGGACTGGATGATCTTTCAAGGTCCCTTCCAATCTCTTAACAGTCTGTGATTGTGTGAAAAGGCATGAACGCAGCTGAACTGTAGATGAAATCTGAAAGGCTTGTGGCTGCAGCCGCAGAGGGATGGTGTGGAGCTTTGCATCAGACATAAAATCGTGTGTAATCATGACAGAGAGTCTTTGTAAGATTTGCAAAATAAGTGGTGGAACGCGGTCCTTGTAATGCCCCAGACGAAAACAAAACCACACAGTCATAATATTGAGAATCTTTCCATTTCTGTGGGATTAGGTTCTCAAGTTGCTTCTTCAAATATTGCCAGTGGCTGAGAGAAACCTTTTTTTCCATGAAAGACAATTTGAAGCCAGTTTGGGGTTTTTCTAGCAGGCTGTTGTTTATTAATAGCTAGTACTTAAAGGTTATGGTAACAATCCCTTTTTTCCTAGTGGCGCAGAGCGCTCTGCATGGCTTTTAGTGAGTCAGAAGGCAGAGGATTTTCAGTATTTCTACTTTAATTACCAAGATTTTGTCTAGGTCAGCTCTTTTGCTTTCAGTTCAGTAGCTCGACCTGTGCTCGGTAGACTTTATTTACTGCAAGATATTAAATAAAGCTGTAAAAATGGCAGATGTACTGGTCTGCTTTGTTTAAATAACATTTGCATGAAAGGCTGCTTCAGTTAATTACATAAATAAACTACAACAAAGTAAACACATACAGCCCTGTATTGCTCGGTCAGCGTAAGGCTCTGCCTCTGCAAACCAGGTGAGGGTTAGATCAGTGGATCAAGTGAAAGGGAGTTTTACCAACAATAAGTATCTCATAGGATCATCAAGGTTGCAAAAGACCTTCAAGTCCAAGTGCTTCTACCCCCTCCCTGAGCAACCTATTCCAAGGGCTCCCCACTCCTTCTGGAAAGACAGTTTTCCTAAGATCCTATCTGACCCTCCCTTGGCCCCTGCTTCCTCAGCCTCTACCCATCAGTCTTGTTCTCCAGCCCAGTTGCCCCTCTTGCAAGAACAAACTTTAGATTACAGATGTAGGGTGTATGGAACGTTTTGGAAGTGGCTTGAATAAATTATGACATGAGAGTGCCAGACTAGAACTAATATGTGTCATGACAGGTGCCTCTGAATGCTGTAGAGAGTCTTGAACACAGACTAGTTGGTAGAATATTCTGATACACAGGCACCTTACTGAGTTCTGCTGCTGCTGGAGCCTGAAATGATTCCTGTTGACAAGCAGTGAGTACAGCATGTTCTTCCTTAAAACAGCAGTGTAGAGAGAAAAAATGTGCTGGACCAGAGTCTTCGAGCACAAATCTGTTCTGTGTCTTCAAATATGTTTGAATTAGTGTTTAGTGGTCTTTGTGTAACTTTATAAACTGTGCTCAGAACAGTTTTATTCATGTTTTGCTGTAGAAAGAAGCAGTGCTCTGGCTTTCTATCCCGTACATGATAAAGCATGTTTTGTAGCTAGAAAGCACTTCTTTACCTCCCAGAAATGGATTTCCTCGTGCAGCAATGTAAGAGCAGTAAATGGAGGCAACGAGATACATTCAAATACAGCTTTCCCTTCACTGAACGTACTGCCCCTGTATAATTGCGTGTATTTATCTCAGTGTTTTATAGTGCGTTTATAAAAGCATTGCTGCCTCACTTGCTGATACTGTGAAAGCTCTTACTCACACTTTGGGCAATTTCAAGAATTGTTCATTTGCGATTTATTATGTTTTGAAGCACTTCGTACGATGGAAGGAGCCGTGAAGCAGGTCCGTGATAAATAAGTCATTATGGTTCCAACAATAGCTGTGTCTCAGAAGATATTTTCATAACTCATTAACGCTGCTTCCATTTGAGAGGTGAAGGCGTAAAATTAAACCTAAGAGCAGTTGGGTTTATTTTCCAGCAGACTTTCAGTCTTTCAGGAGGATAAATCAAAATGGAATTAACTTCTGCAACTTCACAGATGGCATCGCTGCTGAATTTCCCAAACAGAGTTTGTCAGCTCGTAGCAAAATTTAAAATGTTGATTCTGTTAACTTCTAGAGATGCCAGTTTCTTCCCATTGCTGGCCTCGTAACTTAGGTCATGTTAAGACAAGATTCTCTCACTTCAGTAACGTTTTGTAGAACATCCTGTTCTTTATAAGGGGCAGCCTTTTTTGGAGACAGTACCCCCCTTTCATTTTCTGCTTCACTTTCCATGTCTTTTTTTCCTTTTCTTTGATTCTCCATTTTATCTGACACTTGTCATTGCAGACCTAATAATACTTGATTTTCCTAGCGAGCTCTAGAAAGGGTCCCAGTCTCAGACTGCTTCTGTACCACTCTCTTAGACAGAATCTTTATACCACCGCAGTAAGAGCAGCTCCCACCACTATCCTACGCTTTGCTTATTCTCAAGATGGAGGTAACAGAATCCTAGAACCACACGGGTTGGCAGGGACCTCCAAAGGTCATCCAGTCCAACCCCCTTGCAGGGAGCAGGGACATCCTCAACCAGATCAGGTTGCCCAAGCCTTGTCCAGCATCACCTTGAAAATCTCCAGGGGTGGGACCTCAGCTGCCTCCTTGGGCAACCTATTCCTGTGTTCAACCCCCTTCCTGCTAAAGAACTTCCTAACAGCCCATTTCATTCTGCCTTTCTCTAATGTGAAACCATTGCCCCTCATCCTATCATTCCAGGCCTTAGTAAACAGCCCCTCTGCAGCCTCCTTGTAGGTCCTATTTGGGTACTGGAAGGTGGTGCTCAGGCTCCACAGAGCCTTCTCTTTCTCCAGGCTGAAAACTCCAGCTCCCCCTTGTAGGGCAAGAGTTCCAATCCCTGAATCTCCTTCCCCTATCTGTTCTCACATGGATTCAGTGATGGAGACAGTAGCTGTTCACCAGAGTTCCAGTGATGCTTAGTCTTCAGTTGTAAAAGCGGAAAAGGAGTCAGGACAGAGGGAGCAGTCCCCAGTGATTGCCACGCTGCTAATCACGTTTCTGTCATGACTGAAGCTCCTGATTTGCAAAGAAATGGTAGCAATTTGGATCCTTTGGAAATGGGGCGGAGTTCAATCATTCACTGCTATCATCACCTGTAGACTTCATCAGAGGGGAAGGAAGAATGTGAGGAGATCAGTCTGCTGTTCCCAGCTTCAAGAGGGAAGAAACCATGGTTTTATGTAAACAGTCACACATAACCAAACCAGAGGATTATTATATCAAGGGGGATGGTTGGTAGGGGGTGGGCAGCACCAGTTCTCAAAAGTGTTTTGATGCCATACTGCCAACTTCCATCCCTGGTAATGGTGACATCAGGCTACTGTAACCTTGCTCAAAACACCTCAACAAGGACTGAACAGCAAACTCCAAGCAGTGATGAGTGAGGCCCCAGCCACATCAGGTGAATGGAGTCATAGCTTTGTTGAGTGCTGCATTTCCCTTAGATTCAATTTCCAAAAGCCACTCGAGGGATGTTTGCTGGAATGTTGTTGTGCCAAGGAAAGCTCCGGAATGGTTCTGTGTGAACATCTCTGCTGCAGACAGATGTTTGGTCTCTTGTGCTGCGTTTCTAATTTCTCAAAGGGCTCTTCCCGTCTCGGCATCTTATCAATAAGTGAAGATGTCATCCACAGATAAATATGTGGGAGATTTGGAGCACAGAAGCAGTGTAGCGTGGCAGGATTCAACTTTATTGCTCAAGAAGTTTTGCAAATTGACAGAATAGTCCCCTTAGGTGTAGGTAACATTTCTGCTTTGCACCGTTAGTACTGGATGTGCTTTGAGAACGCTGGCTGTAATGAAGTGAATTCTTCTCATTTTCTAGATGTGCCATGTGCTTGCCCTTGAGCGAGTTGTGTGTTTAGGAGATAATCTGTGTAGCGGGGAGGTTGATTTGGTACACATAGCTTCTGGGCTTTCTAACGGATTTTCCCAAGACAGTTTTACTGTCTTACAGAATCACAGAATGATTGAGGCTGGAAAAGCCCTCTGAGCTCATCTGGCCCAGACCAGCATCTAATGTCACCCCATCAGGCCAACCAGAGCAGTAAGGGCTATAGCCAGGCTGTCCTTCAACACCTCCAGATACAGGGACTCCACCACTGCCCTGGGCAGTCCAGTCCAGGCTCTGTGCAACCTGCCCGTGAGGAAGGGCTTCCTAACATTCAGCCTGACCCTCCCCTGGCAGCTTCAAACCCTGTACTGGTTGCCTAGGAGAATTGCTCTACCCCCACCTGACTACAGTCTCCTTTCAGGGAGTTGTAGAGGAGAGAAGGTCTCCCCCACTCGAGTCTCTTCTCCAAGCTAGACACCCCCAGCTCCCTCAGTCCCTCAGCCTCTCCTCATCAGCCTTTCCCTCCAGTACCTTCCACAGCCTCGTTGCTTCTGTGGACCTGCCCTCAGTCTCTTCGTTCAAGCGAGGGGACCAGTACTCAAGGGAAGGCCTCCCCAGTGCCCAGTACAGAGGGAGAATGATGTCCCTAGTCCTGCTGGCCACACTATTGCTGATACAAGCCAGGATGCCATTGGCCTTTTGTGCCACCTGGGTGCTCTGCTGAGTCCTGATCAGCCAGTTGTCAACCACTACAGCCAGGTCCCTCTCTGCCATTGCCAGGCTGCTCTCCAGCCACTCATCCCCCAGTCTGGAGCTGCAGGGAGTTATGATTATCACCCAGGAAGCATTGTGTGCCAGAGATGCAGGAGATCAAGCTTTGTGTGCGTTTTACCTGCTGCCCCAATCCTGTTTGAACACTTACTTGCATTTAATCATCCTGTTTTTTCTTTGCCCAGGCTCAATAGACGAGGGGGTTACAGAGGGATTGCCCACACTCCAAAGTACCTCTGGCACTAACACTCATGCAGACGATGACGATCGGTATGTACCAATGCAAACTGTTCTGCAGCAAGTGCTGTGCTGTAATTAACCTACCCAGCCTTAATCCCACAACGTTTAGCTGTTCCTTCTCTGTGTTGATCAAAGTACAATCAGTGCCTGAAGGTTCAGATGCTCTAGAAGAATGCAGTCAGAATTGCCTTACTTGTTGCTTTTCATTTCCTGCCCATTTCCAGGCAACACCAACGAAGAAGAGATGCTCATGGTTCTGCTGCCTTGTATGAATAAATACGTTACAAATGTCTTTGCTGTGAAGGGGGGGAGGGTGGGTAGGATGTAGCTGCACACAAGCTAAAGCTAATGTAAAGGCACGAACGCAACAAAATGAGAACAAGCACCTAGCCTTGGCACCACCAGACATTGCTGTTGCCACAAACATTCGAGCAGGCAGAGCAGCCTTTTCTCCCAAACGTTCTATGTGGTTTCTTCCTGAGGTGCTGTGGGGCACTTTCTGTAAATATTTAGTGGTCTTCTGCTGCGCTGAGATGAGCGGTTTCTGAAGGCCACCCCTTATAAGGGAAAGCTGGCAGGGGAGACCAAGCTAAAATGAGTGTGTTTGGTCAAAGCTGTATTGTAGCTCCGGTGGAGCCCACTGATGGACCTGCACACACAGCTGGTTTGGCTTTTAGTGCTGTGCTTTTGTGTCAGGTGTGGCATGTAGCCAGCTCTTCCCTTTCTAAGCAGGGTTTTTAAAGTATTGACAAGGTTGCATTTGCACAGTGTTTTGTTAGACAAGTGGGTCTGAGGGAGAAGTGTGAACCTTTGGGAGTCATTGCAGAAACTGTGTCAAGTGAGACTCCCTGAAGAGATAACTATCAAGAGCTGCTCAAAAAGTCTTTTTCCTTCCATTTCCATCTAAAACTTGTCCCATTGGAGGATTAAACCTGAAGGGAAAATAACTGCCTAGCTAAGGTGTTTTTTCATTTTGTTTCAGTATCACACAGAGGATTTTTCCTATCTGCTAACAAACCTCAGTATGAAAATAATTCCCAGCACTTTAGATTTGAATTGATGGTAGGAGCACGTGTGGCATTACAACTAGTCCAGGTTTTTAAAGCTGCAATTCTAAAGTCAAGTGGCTTAGATGTCTTCAGCAGTGGATTATTCCAGAAATTTCCTCTGCAGTTGCAGAGCTTCAGCACAAACTGCTTAGAAGTTTCAAAATACATAAAGTCATAAAATTACAGAAAGCTTTGGAGTGGAAGGGATCTTCAAAGATCTTCTAGTTCTACCCTCCCTGCAATGGGCAAAATCCTTCAGGCACTGAAAAGTCCCGTGGAAAGAATGCAGAGAAGGAAAGAGTATTTGTTTTAGTTTATGTCCAAGTTTGAAAATAATTAGTCTCAAAATAACAGAAGCATCAGCAAAATGAACAGGAATTTGTGTGTTGTTTGTGTAACAATGAGATAACTAATAGGTGTGGGACTTCATGACAGTTGTAGACTCCAGAGCTGAAATTTTCTAGCAGGTGATTTATTTTCTGAATTCAGATGGAAGCACTAAGACTGTCCTTACTCTGTGCAACAGTTCAATGTATAAGATGGTGCTTTCAGGTCCTAAGTAGTGTTTTTCCTATGTTCTATGAGGATGGGACAGGGTGTGACACACAGTGACAGCTCTTCAAGCACTGGGGTTTTAAATTCCCATCTCAGGCACAGGCTGGGCACATCAGCAAGTGACTGGGCTGTCATTCACTGAGCAGCAGGCTGGGCACACCCTTCTGGGGCCATAAAATGAGATGATACAGAATTCTGAAGCAAGTCAAGCATTCAGCTCTGGCTGAATCAGATGAAAACTTAATTAATAAATCATACAGCTGGAGAAATTTTCCCTCACTTTGTGTTTGGTATTTTCTTTACTGCACCTTCAGTTTCAAATCTGTGTTGTGCGCTGCTTTATTAGTAGAGATTGTCAAAATGGCACAATTGGTTGCAAATTGATACTGAAAAAGATCTTTTTGATGAGGTATTTATTATACTTCTATTCATATAAAAGAGCAGAAGGCTGTTCCAGCGAAAGGTCTTTCAGTGTGCCATCCTTATCACCATGGAGAGAACCATAAATATTTCAAGACGTAGGATATCTGATCTCCTGAGTTTGTGCGTTAAATAGCAGCATTAATTGGCCCTCCTCCCTAATCAGTGTTTCATACACAGCAGGTCACGTGTAATTGTTGGAGTTTAATAGACACCCAGGAATCTGTTGTGCATTAGAACTATGGTTTTACAGTGGAGTCTGATAAATTCTTCCTCTGCGATTTCACATTCAGATTGCAGCACCCTTTTCTGGCCCAGTGGTGTCATTCAGCTGAGGCTGATATAATAGTTAGTCTCTGTATCAGTTTGTGTGTGCATTTAAAACAGAGTTGTAAAAGCTCTATTGTAACAGTGCTCTCTGATCCAGGATAATGAGAACCTCCACTTCCCTACAATAATTGCTGTTTACAAATGAAGAATGTTTCCAGGCTCAGCAAGCGGATTGGCACTCCTGTGTGTCAGTGGGGTTGTACCTGATTAAATGCATATGTAATCTCTTGGTGCAAAGAAGAATAACCTGTGAGTGGAGTATTTTAGCTTCACTGTGAAAACACATCTCTTTATCTAGCTGCTACACAAACACTTAGGGATGTTAGACCAATCTCAACTGCTCAGTGCTACCCTTAGCACAAACTGCACACCCTGAGAAATTGAGGCTGTGTGGGCAAAACTGAGCAGGGGCAGAAAACACAGCCGTGTTTCCAATGTAGTTCTTCACCACGCTGAAGCCCACAGTTCTGCCACCAATAGGTATTTCAGCCTGCCTGCAGTGTAAGGATGGGTAGGACACATCAGTCACTGGTAGCTGGAGAACCTCCTGATCCCCACTTTACCTGCTGTAAGCTGTCTCAGTGTGAAGCTTTTACATAGGAAACCCCGCAGACTTCTAAATTTCCTGTAGGGCGTTTGTCCCCGTAGTGCTTCTCCTTTCTGTTTCAGTTGCAGAGGAGCTGGCACCAAAGCAGGTTGTGAGGATGAACTAGCCTGAAAAAAATGGAAACAAAAGGAGAGCTGTAGCTCTTAATCGGTGCCCTAGTTTGTGTCTCCCTAGAAAGCTGTAGAAGCGTGATGCACTTGCGCCTCTTCACAAGCCCCTAACACAGGAATGAGGAAGGATTGCAGAAACATGTCACCAGAAGATGAGGTTCTCTATAAAGCAAGTTAATTGTGGTCATGAAAAACTAAATCAGACCCTGTGGTTAAGAACACCCTCACTGACTGTAGGTGCCTTGGGAGAGCCATCTGCTGGCTTTTTAAGACCCGAGAGGGACACTGAACTATATTCTGTCAGGATCAAGATATAAATTGGAAACTTTGCTCTTGCAAATACTCCCTTTAACAAAGATGAACAAGTCTGTCAGCATCTGTCTTCTCCACAGCTCTCTAGGAGCCTACTGTGTATAAAGAGAAATGAAGGACAATAAAAATTCTTCCTTAAAGCAAATATTATTCCAGTTCCATGTGAAGCCAGAGATCTTTGTGAGTTTCATAGACTGATTGATGCTGAACTCCTGCAGGAAACTTTGATCTTGTGTGTGTTGAGAGATACCTGGTGCGGTCTTTCTCTAGATAAATCTCAAAACTGGAACTTTTGCCACCAGGGCCCATCTCTGTGCTCAGAATTCAGACACCCAGTTCTCACCGCTGTGTTGGCATCCATTTCCAGAGTAGATGAAGGCAGTACAGATAATGATTTTAAGAAGATGGTCCTAGTTCTTACTGTCCTATGCTAAGCTGCTCTAGGGATTTCTGTATGATATGTGATTGTGCAAAGGGGCTGTTTCATCCTCATGAGTATTATGAGTCCACAAATCCATCCTAACCTTGAAACCAGTGATGTGGGCTTGATATGGAGACAGAGCTGCAAAGGCATTTGTTCAGTTAGGAGGCACATGCATCAGGAGACAGGCTTGTGCTTTATTCTCAGTACTTGTCAGACACTGCAGTTCAGTAAAACTAAAATTACACTGTTCTGGCCACCGAGTATCAAGGGTCAGAGCCATCCCCTGCTGCCAGTGACGTCTGATCTGCCATCAGGCTGTGAGCAAGCTGAAATGCCTATTGCAACAAAAAAAATAGAGACCTTTTTATGCTCAGGAAAGGGAAACCCCAGGTAAGTACAAACTCCTATTGTTGTTTTGTTTGTACCAGCAGGTTTGTTTTTATTTCACTGTGCCCTTTAGCAAAGCAGTTTCCTTGCCAGAGAACTTGGGTTGTAACACTGCAGTTCCTTTAAATGCTTTGTCGCTAGAGGCTGTGTGGGAGCAATTAGTCAGTTTTAAGTAAGTTACTTTGAAAGTTAAATTACTTCTTTATTATAGTCTGTATGCTGCTTCTAAACTACAGGCTTGAGCTACTCTCATAGACCCGATTGAATCAGACAAGGAGCAAGTATTGACTAATTTGGTGAATATTTTAAACGTAGAAATATGTAGCTGTGGATACTAGTGCTTGTTCACTGGACTTGGATCCAAATGAAAGTTAATCAGCTCTCGTTTCGTTTGTGAATAACACTGAAACTGCAAATACTCCTTTGCTTTTCAGTTTGCTCAATTCTTCCTCAGAGACTGTTTGCTGATTGTGAAGCATGGACACGCTTGTGAAAATGCCCATGCCTGGGAAAGAAAGTTCAGTTTGCAGCTGCTGCTTGGACCTGCTGCCCAAAGAAACAGAAGTCCAAGGTTATTCTCTGGTTTTGTTCAGATGTGCCGATTCCACGGCTCTAAGGCTTCAGTTCCAGATCAGACACGTTGCTGCAGGGGCAGCTATTCCCATAGAAATAGAGATTTCCACAGAAATGCAGAACTCCAGTCTTTTTTCTTCTTAACCCAGTGGGTTCAAGGTTCAGATTTCCACCAACAAGGCTTCTTATTTTTATTCCTCTAGCTTGCTTGTAAATCAGTGAATTCTTTCTTTGTAGTTTGGAGAACGTTCAGTATCCCTACCAACTCTACATTGCTCCTTCTACCAGCAGCACAGAGCGACCCAGCCCAAACGGTCCCGACAGACCTTTTCAGTGTCCAACCTGCGGGGTCCGGTTCACTCGCATTCAGAACCTAAAACAACACATGCTTATCCACTCAGGTAAGAGACAGCACTCTTCCCGGGAATTACCCATTTAGAGACTCTCAGAGGTTTGTTTGCTCACTGCACAGCAAATAGAGTAATGCAGATCACTATTAATCACCTGCCAAGAACTTGAGAGATGATTGGAGAAGGATTGAGCAGAGGAAGGTCTCGTTTAGTTCTTGGTTTGATGCATCAGATCTGGCTGATTGCTTTGCTTGTCGATGTTCTCTTTATAGCAGAGATTTGAGATGAACTGAAGTATGCTTGGCTTTTTTATTGTGCTGAAGAGGTGACATAGATGTGAGGAAGGATTTCAGTATAATAATTGTCTGCTGTGCTTTAAAATGCTTGCAGCTGTAAGAAAATACTGTGCCTTATGTCCTTGCCTTGAAGAATGTTGTATCCCTTAGATCAAAGAGTTTTTGGAGGGGTTCAGGACAACTGAATTGCTCTGATAACCAATTTAGCTACCACAGATAGTACAGGCAACAGCAGATTTGTGTGAACGACCTCTCTGACTCCCAAATCGCTGCATTCTCTTTGATTTCCAACCAAACTCCTGATGTGTTTGCTGTCAGTGTTTCTCAAGAGCCATCAGCCGTTACATGGCAGTAACAGTGATGCTGTAGTTGCTTTTTTTAATGTTAAAGGGTTACTGCACTTAAGCATTAACTCTTGTGGTTTAGCATCTCTCAGTTTGAGCTGGGCCCTTACCTGCACGTAAGGTACCATTTGGGGCAGAGCAGCCACAACTGGCAAGGTGAAATCCTTTCACTGTCAGCAATTACTTGTCAAGTCCCTTCCAGGTAAATGACCATACTGCAGGCAAGCATCAATAACGTGTTTAATATCTTAAAAAACAATCTTTGGGGGTGTATCAGGCACAAAACTATCCCAAACCAGTTGCCAAAGTCTTAACTGAGAGCATCAGGCTTAGCAAAGCAGTTCTTGGCTGACCCATCAACTGGCAACCCCTGGGCAAAATGGGGAGAGATTTGAATGACTGTTGGCAAGTAATTAACATGCAGAAGCAGCCCCTGGAACCTATAAATGTCAAAAGTGTTTTCAAATGGCTCGAGAGATTTTCCTCAGACTATCAGAGGAAAGAGAAGCCCTCGGACTGTACAGAAGCATGAGAAGTTGCAGCTCTAGGAGACAATATTCTGTGTATTAGCTTGTTTTCACATGCTTAGCGAGGAGTTTCAGAGTAACCTTAACTACAGCTTTCCCTGGGTAAAAGCCCCAATTAAAAGTTCAGCTCCCGCTTTTGACCGTAAGGAAAGCAGAGTGAAAGACTGGAGGAATTAACAGGCTGGGCTGAGGCACATTCAACCTTTTGAAAAAAAAAACCAACCCTTTTTTTATTCCTTGACAGCCCTATTATGAGCAGAGCTCCATCTTCCAGATTCTTGGCCTCATGTTTGGGTTTCCACATTTTCTGGAGTTCAGGCTTTTTTATTAAATCTTAACTTTTTGGCGATTCACTCTTCTGTGTTGTAACACTTCTGTTTGGGTGTGTAGGCAGCCACTGCAATGTTTTGCAGGGCTCTTATGTTGTAGGGTTTTGTTAGTGCCTGTAATGAATGAAAAATGAGCTAGAATTTCTAAATTAATAGGAGAGAAACAAAATGAGAGGCATGAGCCTAAACTGTCTGGGAGAGCTGTCTGTCATGCAAAGTTGCTGAAGGTTCTTGTATAGAAAGGTTCCCACGCAGTATAAAAGCTGCTGCTTCACCCTTTCATCACCATTGCCACTGCATTACAGGGGTGTCACGCCTTGTGCACGCCACCCCCCTGCCAGAACAATTGTCCGAGGCCAAAGGCAGCCAGCAAAAGACATTGCAATTAACGGCAGATTGGTAATTGTGTTGTTGGGAGGCAGTCTGGCACAAGAATCTGCTGAGATAAGTGAGCTCAGAGATAGTTGGAGATGACTGCTGCATCAGATACTTTTTGGCTGGGGCTCAGGACGTCAACCCTGGTATAAACCACAGAGGCTGATGTCCATTTTGAACCGTGGGGAGGAAGATGTGTCAGTGCTGTGGACAGGTCACATTGTTAAAAACCTGTTGGCAGTCGGTTCTGAGAAAGCATCTCTCCAGTCTCATTCTTTCTGCCATTTTAAAGTTCACCAGGGAATTTCTTCCTTACACCCAGCATTTCACTGACTGGCCGCAGCTGCTGTCCTGCTGCTGCTGTTAGGAATCTGGAAAGATTTTGCCAGTGACCTCTGGTTACTGAAGGTGAACCTGTTGTTTTTGCGCTCTCTTCCACAGGCATTAAACCATTTCAGTGTGACCGCTGTGGGAAAAAGTTCACCCGAGCTTACTCGCTCAAGATGCATCGCCTGAAGCACGAAGGTAAACGCTGTTTCCGGTGCCAGATATGTAGTGCCACTTTCACTTCCTTCGGGGAATATAAACACCACATGCGGGTTTCCCGGCATATTATCCGCAAGCCTCGGATTTACGAGTGCAAAACATGCGGCGCCATGTTCACCAACTCTGGAAATTTAATCGTTCACCTGAGGAGCTTGAACCATGAAGCGTCAGAGCTAGCAAACTACTTCCAGAGCAGGTGAGGTGCACAGCAAAAACCTAACAGGGAAACTTGCCTTTTAAATTTTTTTTATCCTTTTTTTTTTTTTGCTTTTTTTTCTCCGTAAATCATCTTTTCCTGCTTTCAGGGCAGCCTGCTGTGCCTCTCATCAGGTTGCCAGCTAACACCAGTCAAATTCATTCTTGCACCACTCTCTGTTACGTCTAATCTGTCTTACAGCGTATGAGCTATATAGGAGGGCACTGAAGGATCGTGTGACGTACAGGAGCTGCTTCTGGGCTACTTGATTTCTCTTTGCAGTAGTATCTATGCACAGGCTGATGGCGTTTGGCCGTAGCATTCTGTTCTGCCATCTGTGGAGTTCTGTGAATGATTTGCTATTCCAAATCTCATACGTAACCTGTCGCTTACGTAGGGAATAGACTCATTGCTTCGTGTTACGTATCTGCTTGATGGTGGATGTTGTGGAAATACTGCATGGCTCCATTCCCTCCCCTGTTTTCATTTTCTAGGTAACACATTCCTAAATGATCAGACTAAGAAGGTTTGGGGTAGTAAGGGCTGGTTGGTCATTTTCATATGTATCAGGGCACAGCAGACTTGATCTGTCTCACGAATGCCTTTCAGTGGAGAGTATTAAAAGGGCTCTGAGGCACGAGAGCAGCACTGTGTTCTCATTCCCAAAGAAGTGTTTGTAAACCATTGGAATTTGAGACAGAAAAATACCAAAGTGGCTGAGGGAAACTGGAGGAAGATGGATCTCCCAGCTCTTAAATTTATGGAGAGGCTGCAGCTCGACGTGTCTAAGTCATCTGTCTTCAACTGTGCAAAAGAAATGTATTGTAAATGTTACAGCATCTACAGTACCGTCCCTTGTGATTTCCAGGCATGATACTTCTCCCCCACAAAACATTTCAGCATTGTGTGCTACAGAAGTGATGCAGGATGAAAAAAAGGCAAAACAAACCAGTCAAGGCTTCTGCAACACAGTGTCACTTAAGGGAACAAGCGCCTGGTATCTGTGGGTTTGTGCAGTCCTTGTTCTTGGCTCTTGTGCCAGAAAAAGAGCGAAACCTCTATGGGGAAAGCACTTGATTGCTGTCATCAAATTAAAGTATTTGATTTTAGTTGTCTCCACATCTTCCTTTAGCCTGAATTTACAGACACTGGGTTTACTTTGAATCTGAAACAGTGAATGCTGCTGTCATTTAAGCAAAGGATTGGTACAAGGAGGAACCAAGCCACACAGCCATGCCTGTGGGTATCGGGTACTCACTGGCCTCAAGTACAGATTGCCACATCTGGTGCTCAAAATTCACAAAGCCGTTGTGTTTTCATTATGTGCTCGTGCTCTGAAAGTACTGCTGCAGAGTTCAGTAGCTGTTCCTTGGCTGACAAGAGCAAGCTACACAAGCGTTGGCTGGAACAGACCAAAGGAACCTCAATTCCCTTCTTTTCACAGCAGTGTGATCCATGTCAACACGTCCAACCACAACCTCCGTAGGTGTTCAGCAAAGCCTCCTGCTCCTACACAGGGCCTATAGGCTCCGTGAGTTGCCCTGAGCTGTTCCTGGGGTGATGCCCTGGGCTCACACCTGTGCCAAGGGCTGAACTCAGTTTTGGTTCTATTTTTAAAGGTTGAGGGCTCCCTTTTTTCAGTGAGTTTTGCAGTGCCATGCAGTGTTCCAGCCATTAGCTTTCATTATCATCAAGGTGTTGCAATCTATATAAACAGGAGTCACTCCATAGGAAATACGGGTGCACAGCTAGGTGCCTGTGAATACATTGTGTGTGTGTGCAGGAGAAATGGGTTCTGGTGCCTGGTGAAGGATGTGACTGTGATGATCTCCAGGCCATGTGAAATGAAGCTCTGTGCTCTCTGTGCGATACAGTGTCTAGCTTGTGTGCTGTAACTGATATTGCTGATGCCTGTGTGAGAATTGACATGTCTCTTCTGTCCTTTGCCCCTCTTCTAGTGACTTCCTAGTACCGGACTACTTAAACCAGGAACAAGAAGAGACCCTCGGGCAGTATGAGCTAGGGGAGCATGGCTTTGAAAGCAACTCTTCTGTCCAAATGCCTGTCATTTCACAGGTGTCGTCAACTCAGAATTGTGAAAGCACTTTCCCCTTGGGGTCTCTGGGTGGGTTGGCAGAGAAGGAAGAAGATGTGCCAGAGCAGCCAAAGACTAATGCCACTGCTGAGGCAGCCGCAGGTGACGCTCCAAAACCGGAGCTGTCTTCTATTACTATTGAATAATTCATGGTTTGGTTTCATTTTTGTTCTTTGGAAAGTGCCTGTGTTTGGTCCTGTACATTTTAATTTAATGTTTTTTAAAGAAAAGCGGGGAGATTTTCCCTTCGTAAGCTACGCTTTAAACGGAAAACTGCGACAGATGTTACGTTATTTTTCATGACTGAATGGTCACTTCTGTGAAAATATTTAAGACTGAATGCACAAAAAGATCTTGTCAGAACATTGTGGAAGCTGTGATGCACTTCTAAAGAAGAACAACTGATTCAGATCACTTTAACTATTTCTTCCGCAGTTAGAGCAGCTCGTTAAAGCTTCTCTTGGCTTCTGCAGACCCTCTGGTTAAGGGAAAGAAATCAGAGGGAACCTTTCTAAAATGACAAACAAAAGGATGCGTTGGAAATCATTATTGAACAGTTTGGAGTGGATGCTTTAATCTTCTGCATAAAAAATATGACACTTCCTATCTCTGTGCCTGCTGTTTTTTCAAGGTGCTTGCTGTAACCCCTGTCTTGGGAACGGCGAGCGCGTTTGGAACTAACAGTCACACGCTCTGTCCCTTTTTCCTCTCAGATGAATCAGTTTTGGCAAAGCAAGTGATGTCACACCAGGTATTCCTTACTTCTTGTATTCCAGTCCTTTTAGAAACTGCTTGATCAACCAGCCTGTCCACATCTGCCCAGCTAAGGTTACGTGTGGAAGTACCACGGTCAGAAAGGTCTGATGGTGCATCATGAATTGAGGATTATAGGAAAGAGTTTATACCCTAAAAGCCTGACAAATATCTCCTGACTGTATCTTTCTGTAGAAGGGGAACCACATAGGAAAAGGAGAGTTTTCCCAGAGTGAAATTCTCACACAGTGGCCAGGTCCTTTGTTCTGGTCACTTCCCTCTGTCTCTCATACTGTGTTTTCACTAATCTCCAAAAGCCAGCTAGAGGGAGTTTGTAGATGGGGAAGAAACGAGTGCGTTCGTGCACTCTTGCACATTTTTTGGTGTTTATACATATGCATGTATAGTTCCTCAGATTTTTATTAGCCTGTTTTGGACAAAACAACCTATTTATTCTCTTTAGAGGCCAACTTTCTAACCCAACAGGGGGTTGTTTACAAAAAGCCTATAGAGCAATGATTAATTGTTCCTGTTTCAAAGCGGCTTCAGTCCTTGCCAACTCGGTTTATTAAAGGCCATTACTCCAGCTACATGCGCAGCTCAAGCAAGCAATAAATTGAAAGATTTGCAATTTTCATTTTTCCATATTTAGAAAAAACTGCAAATTTAGGGTGTGGGATTTTTCAGAGCAGAGAGTCTTGTTTTGTTGAGGCTGTTTGGGCTACAGGGCTGCTTTGAAACCTAAATTAGGAAATCCATTAGGAGGGCTGTGATTTTCCTTATTGCTTCTGAAGTTAACTCCATGTTTGATGCCAAACGCCTGTTGCCTGCAGACGATCTGCTGAGCGAGTAGGTGTTACTTGATCTTAGTATTCCAGAGGCCTGATACAGTCCCTTAGTTTAGAATCTGGTTTCTTTTAAATTGTTCTTTTCTGTCTGGATTTTTTTTGTGTGGACAGGAGGAAATGAAACCAGTAGAGAAGGGTCACCCTGAAGAAACAGAAGACACAAAAGTCCAATTCTATTGCAAGATCCATTTGTATTCTGTTAGTTTAGGCAGCTCTGATACTCAGTAGGACTGAGTTGTTTCTGCTAATAGCCAGCCTCAGTGAGGGAGAAAAGTTTATTGGCCTTTGGAAAGAGCTTGAAAGGTTTCTGTGATTTTTTTTTTTCTCTGCTGTATTTTGGGTAAAAACCACACATTTTAGTTACACAGAGCAAAACCAGTTGGGATTTAAGTTCTTGCCAGATTACTGGGATGAAGTTTCTCCACCAGATCCAGAGGGTGTTTTAGAAACATGCTGCAAAGTTCTCTGCTGCAATTCAGTCTTGTTTCTCTATCTTTCTAACTCTTCTTAAAAGGGCTCAGAGGAGAAATTCTTCTTTTGGGTTGCTCTACTGTGAATTAGTCTAGTGTCTGTTGTTGGGCTGCATTTAAAGACCCAGTTCTCTTCTGCTTCTGATTTCTATAACTGAGAAAGAAGCCAGTGAGATGAGACAGTACGTTGTCCAGAGTTGTATCCTGAGCTACAGGGCTATGGCATTGAAGTCTTCTGGTTTTATCTGCCATGTGTTACTTACTGCACTCTGCAGGTCTGTGAGACTCCTTTGTGGCTTACATAGTGCAAACCAGAAGCACATTTCCAGCCTGTCCAGATGTAATAATCAAAGGTGGTCAGGTACAGATGGACATCATGATCTCTTAGAATCCTCTTTCACCCCTTGGGCATTTTGCTGAACAGTTTATTGGTGCGGAGATGTGCAAATACAGAGTAGATGTATCTAGGTACTTAACATTCAGTGTCAGAAGGCAGACTGTTTTCTGAATGCCAAAGAGAAAGGGAGAGGAAAAGAGAGAAAGAACTTTGCAGCTCTGATCTATATTCCTTGAACTGAAAAGAGTGTCATTAATTGTTACCTCCTTGGTCCAAGGCAAGCCCTGGGTTTCATCATTACAGGTTATCGTCTCAAGCTTTATCTTATTTCTCACTTTTCACTCAGATTCAGGCACAGGAACAATAGACTTAGAGGATTTGGGTTGGGTTAGGGTTGGCTTTAGTTGTTGGTTTCCCTGTTGGTAATTGTTTCTTGTTAATCCCTTTTCTCCACAGAAGTGAACTCAGACTAAATACAAGTATCATTTTACTTGTGTCCCCTAGCTTGCTGGAAGCATTGAGTTCACTGAGTCGCTGGTGTTCCTCACAGGAGAGAGGTGTAAAAACACAGGACATCTTAAAACAATCTCAGTTGCTAATATGCTTAGATTCCAAATTGAGCGCAATAGGAAAATAACTAGGCTCAAGGAAATTGCCTTAAACTACACTTGGGATTAAACCTCAAGCATCAGTTTCTTTCAGTACATTATTAGAGGGTTTGGAACTCTGGAGTGCATTTTCTTCTTTATTCTCCTTTTGTTCCTTTATTTTTTGCCTCCAGAAACCTTCTGTCACTTGCTATGCATTTATATTTCTTCTCGACAGGGACCATAGAGTAGTTGGGATTGGAAGAGACTAGAGATGATCTAGTTCAACCCCAGCTGGAGAACACGTTGTTTAATCCTATCAGATTTGAGTCTCTGCCTTTATGGAGACTTCACGACTTATTTGGGAAACCTGTAGAAGTGTTTGGCCACCCTCCCAGTAAAAAAATGTCTAGTCTGTTTAGATTTCTTGTATTTCAGTCTGTTCCCACTGCCCAAGGTGTGGCTCCATCTTCTTTGCCCCCTTCTGCCCACTGGTTTCACCCCCTGAGCCTTCTCCAGACAAAACAGCCTGGTCTCTCAGCCTGGCTGGCAGATGCTCTAGTCCCTTCATCATCTTTGTGGCCCTTTTAAGTTCAAAATTTCTTCTCCATACCTACCCCTCTAACGCGCTGCAGGAGTCTCTTTGTTGCTGAGCAGTCTCTGGCTTCACTCACAAAGCCAGTTAGGCCTTGTTTCCCATACCCCTCTCCTGTGGGGCACCGATTTTTGCACTCCATGGAAAAATCCTTTCCTCCCCCATTTCTTTTGCAAGCAGAGTGCCTTCACTACCACAGAGCTATTGAGGTTCTGCCCTATGCCGAGGGAGTCTGAGCAGGGCTTTCCTCCCTGCGTGCGGTGTAGAGCAGTCCATTTGGTGGGAGCGATGGGAAAGGGAGAGGATTTTTTCCTGATTTAACCTGGTGTTTTGGGAGAGGGGCTAAAAAATTCAGAAATTTCCTGTTTCCCCTCCAAACATGGAAGGAAAAGGAGGGATGATTTTAGCTGTGCGGGAGTTTGGGCCAAGTTGTAAGGGTTTGGTTTAGTTTTTGCTGCAGATACATAGCACAACCCCCCCCCAGAAATGAATCCATGGGTATCCCTGCATATTCAGTAAACAGAGCTCCCCATCACAACTCTTGGTTCCCTGTTCTTACACCATGTTGGGAAAGGTGTGTTCTCCTGGCCATCTGTCTGTCTTAACACAGTTGGAGTGCAGTTGTCAGGCTTGCAGATCCTATGGTCAAGTCTCTCATAGTGAGAGATGAGTAGACTAGGTTCTGGGAAATGGTTCTGGGTTGACATTTATCTTGAGACTGAAAGGTATGAATTTAAACTTTTTAAAAAAGTAATAGCTGCCAATGCAGTAACCTATATTTTATAAAGCTGTGATCCCTATATGTTCCTTACGGGATGGAATTGTATTGTTTTTAAGTTATGGTTTAAAGTTTTTATATGAGGGCTTCAGTCGCTTCTTGGTTGCTGGCTTTCCCCTCCAGCCCCAGGATGTGAGAGCACCGGGACTAGCGCTGGTCTCTCTCAGAGACGGAACCATGAAGCATTTTATATGCAAATAGGATGGGAGCTTTGTGCACCCTGCAGGGATGGAGAAGGCGCAGATGTAGGAGCACCCGTTGCTCCTGCATCCACTGCAACTTCCACACCATCAGAGTATGGAAAATAGCTAATTTTCATCGCGATGGATTAAGTTCGAGTTTTGCTTATAAGGAGAAAGCCCGGTTTTGGAGGGTTCTAATCTCCGGTTACAGACACACGTAATTCCATAGCATCTTGCTGACAGATAAGAGGGTTCAAGGCCGGATGGTGCCTCAGCCACATCAGAGGTTCCTGTTAGTAAACAGTCGGTTCAATGTATTTGAGGAAAAGTACCACACAAACAAGGACCCAAGTGATTTTGGGGTTTTTTTAATGCAACAGTGGTTTCTGCTCTGGGGTTTTGTTAACTGGATGTGTGCTGTCACAGCAATTCTGTGTCCCACAGGTCTCAAATATTAACCTGGTTGCACTTAAGAAAATAAATTGGTTTCTGGTGCTGCCAACCTGTGTGGCAACTGTACCTACAGTCTTCCTGAAGGTTGCTGAAGTCCCCAGAGGAGTGATTTTTGTTTCCCCATTCGTTCAGCTGCTGCATGCTTTTGATATTCTGACCTATAGCCCTGGCTACACAAAGTTCGTGGACAGCTTCTTTGCCCTGTTCCTGCAGTGCCTTCGCTCCAGGTGCTGCCCTATGGTGAAACCCCCCGAAGAGGGAAAAGAGTAAGCTGGAAGGAAAACAAACAAACAAGACCAATGTGAATTAAATTATTTGTTTGGCTTCTTTGTGCATTTTAGTAACAGTGAAACCCCCTTAACTGTGCCAGTCTCCGGTCACCAGCCGTATATGCAGTCGTCATCTCATCCACTGTACAGCTTCTCTTGTTGATGCTGGCCACAGCTAGATTACTTGGCATGTTTATTGACTTAACAGGATTGTTTTCTGGGTTTGGTTTTGTTTTTTAATGCATACGATGTTTAAATACACTTCACATTTTATATAATACTATCTGGCTATTAGTATTTTTCAGGAACCATAGTTCTTGGTGGCTATATATATTTTTGTGACTTTTTTTGTAAACTAAGTGCCGTTTCAACGTTACAATCATTTTTAGAGTTCTTGTAATCAATGTGAATATCATGGGTTTTCCAATCTGTTCTGAGCCTGTAGTGTTTGCTTTGTGATCATACGTGTCCTGTATATATTCTGTATAGTTACATTGTACTGAAATACTAGCTTGTTTGATATAAGAAAAGTATGTATTGGGTACCTTTTTGCTAGCCTGGTTGTTTAATCTTTAAAAAAAAAAGATGTTCTAAAAAGCAAAAAAAAAAAAACCAACCCCACAAGTTATCTCCAAACTGGTCCCATTAGAGGTCAAAACTAAGGGGGGAGAAAAACTAGTTTTGAGTGTCTTTGGATAGAAACATGAAGCTAAGATTTTTTCATTAAAATATTAATGTTTTATGGAGTACACCTTCGCTTTGTGTCGTTATTGAACCGTTAGTTTGTCTGGCAGTGCAGAAGACCTTGTGTGAGAAGGTGGGACTGTGCTGCTAGAGCTTGTGCTAAGAGGACAGGCTGAGCAAGTTGGGGTTGTTCAGCCTGGAGAAGAGGAGGCTCCCAGGTGACCTTCAAGCAGCTTTGCCATAGCCGGAGGGGGCTCTAAGAAAGCTGGGGTAGAGCTTTTGACATGGGCGGTAGCGAGAGGACAAGGGGCAAGGGGAAAGGATTCCAGACTGGAAGAGGGGAGATGGAGGTTGGACATGAGGAAACAATTCTTTCCTGTGAGGATGCTGAGATGCTGGAACAGGTTGCCTAGGGAAGTTGTGGCTGCCCCATCCCTAGCAGTGTTGAAGGCCAGGTTGGCTGGGACCCTGAGTTACTTACCCTAGGGAAGGTGTTCCTTCCTCTTCAGAGGGGTTGGAACTGTCCCTTCCAACCATTGCCGTTCTGTGTTTCTTCCAGCTTTTGCTTATCATTATTCTCCACATAGCTGAGTACAAGGAGAGCTCACTGTTACCGAAGCTGCTGTTGGGAGGAAGGTAGTTCAGAACAAAAAAAGCGTTAATAAATGATTGGAGAAGTCAAGAGTTAAGAATAAAGTGCCCATTTCTGTCCTGTTTTCCGTTGTATATCACAGTTCCTTTTGTTAACGTTCTCTTTTAGGCTGCATTCTGCTAAAGCAGCGGGGTCGGCTTTTGAAGGGGCTTGGATGGATGGAAAAGCAGCCTGATCACATTAGCCAAAGCAGAAGATGCTTCAAAAGGGCAGTAGAGGCAGAGTTACTGTCATTGCTGCTGTGAGCTTCCAGGTAGTTATGAAACAGCCTTAGCATCTCGGGACTTAAAACACCTCTGATGTTCCTGGCAAGCTGGGCAGCTAAATTCGTCTGCCTCCTACAGACCCCCCTGAGCTGGAATTCCGGCTGGATCAACACGTAGCTAGGGTATAGGTGGGACAGTGGAAGCTTAGCTGAAACAGCTCTAGCTGTGCCCAACAGGCTGTGTGAGTAACGGGAGCAACGGTGTGATGATGTTCGATGTGAAAGGAGGAATGGAAGAGCATTGCATGGTGAACAGCCACAGCAAGCCCTGGGCAGGGGGCTGGGGGGTTCCAAATCTTGAGTTCTCATTTCCTGAGGAGCTTACATGGGGACACAAGTGTTTTATCCAAAGCGTAACTGCAAGAGGGAGCATCCTTGGTGCTTTTTCTCCCATAAAAGCAAGAATTTTTCCGTACTGAAGGCAGGCAGAGCCGGTGAGGAGCATTCAGTGATGCTTAGCAGAGCATTCCAAGCGCAGAGCCTGCATGACTGTATATGAGCATGTGCTATCCCAGTGCTGGGTGCAGCAGGGCTGCCCAGCTCCATACCTTTGATGGATATCAAGGTTCAGGCTTGTGGCTGAAGCAGATCTTTCCAAAGCACAAGCATATGTTTAAGTTACAGCGTGAAACATCTTTTAGACATCCTTAACACAGCGAGCCTCTGCTATTGAAGTTTTTCTGTGGCTTCCTTCTAGCATTTAAGTGTTTTATTCCTGGCAATAATGAAATGCAGTTCCTTTTGTAGAGAGCAGCTGAGCTGAGATTGAACTCAAAGCTACTGAAAAGAGTAGAAGCAAGGAACAGAATTCCCCCAGGGCTTCTGCACCTTCCTTGCATATGAGATACCCTGGTGAAAATGAACCTGCTAAGAGAAACCTGCCTTGGAGTGTCTGTAAAGTGCTTTTCAAAAGCCACTTGTGCATGCTATACCTCCAGAGTACTGAGCAGATCTCTGTCATCACTATCCTTGGAGCAGAGGTTGCTGTGAGACACTTTGGTGAGCAGAGCAGGGCTAAGTGTGAGTGTGTTAGTCAGCTGTGGCTCAGACACATGGGGTTCAGACATGCTGATTTCGGGGAGCTGTTAGCACTTCTTTCAAAGGAGACAAGCATGCTCGACTTGAAGATTGGCACTTTATGATAGTAGCCCTGGTTTTAGAATCATAGATTCACAGTGTTGGGTTGGAAGGGACCTCCAAAGGGCACCCAGTCTAACCCCCCCACAAGAAGCAGGGCCAGCACTCACCAGACCAGGTTGCCCAGAGCCCCAGCCAGCCTGACCTTGAATGGCTCCAGGGATGGGGCGTCCACCCCCTCTCTGGGCAGCCTGGTCCAGGGATCCCCCACCCTCAGATCACAGTCTCACAGTAATGACGAGGCTGGAAAAGACCTTAAAGATCATCCAGGCCAACCTAAATCCAACCAAGTAACCCTAACATCTGCCATCTAGCTCCTGCCACTCAGCACTTCATCCAGACCAACCTTGAACACCTCCAGGGACGGTGACCCAACCACATCTGTGGGCAGCCCGTTCCAAAATCTGATCACTCTTTCAGTGAAAAACCTTTTGCTAATGTCAAGTCTAAACCTCCCCCGATGGAGCTTAAGACTGTGACCCCCTTGTCCTGTCTCCAGTGCCCAGGGAGAGAAGACCGACCCCCGCCTGAGTACAACCACCGTTTAGACAGACAGCGATTTCTCCTGTCCAGCCTCAATAAGCTCTTTTCCAGCTTCAAACCATGACTTCTCATCCTGTCGTTCCCCGTCCTTGGGAACATTTTCCTAGTTGCCTTTTCACAGATCCTTCAGAACTAGGCCACAGACACCCAGAGTGAAAACCATGCGTTTGAAAACCACTCTGAAGGCTGAGTTAATTGCCTTTGATCATTAGTTGCCTTTGTCTCAGTCACAAGGTCCCCTGGTGAAGATTAGAGAGCAGCTCCTGGGGTATCTATTCGTGTATCAGCCTCTGATGGCTGAAACTCCAACTCTTCTCTCTAGACTTTGCCATTAATGCCATTGTTCGGGGGGTTCTTTGCTCAGCAGTGTTTTGTGTGACTGCACCGCTACCACTCACTGCTAGACCACTGCCCCCCCCCCCCTTTTAAATCCAACCAAATAGGATTGATGTGGGAGGATACATCTGCTGCATCTGGCTGAACTGCATTCCCAGCCTCCTGTCTGCCTGCACAGAGATGCTCGAGCCCTGTGTTTTGTAATCTTCCCATCCTTTTAGAAGGTGGCAGCTTTTTCTCACAAAGCTCTGCCTGTTCCCTGTCCGCGCAGGCGTGCACACAGCCTCCGTGCGCTCACTCAGAAGGAATTTCAAACCACGACCATACAAAAACATCCATAGGCCAGCTCCTTCCTTGCTCTTTCCCTGCAGGAACAGCTGGTATCAGTGTCCTTTTCATGGTTGGTTCTCATCAGATGAAGCAGGTTCCTGGCTTCAGCCTCCAGCAAGAGCCTTGCTATGCTGTCAGCTCTTCAAACTACCCTCGGGTTGGGTGTGAAAGGGACAGGCATCATACCTTCCAACCTGAACCGTTCGATGATTCTGCAGTTGCCTGCAGTCACTAAACCGGCTTCTCCTTCCCAGGGAGGCAGGAGTAATGGCCAAAGCATTAGCTGTAAGGAAGCAGATTTATTTTGTGGTCTCAAGAGGGGGTTTTATGGAGAGGGGGAGTATTGATGGTACTAAAGCATATTTTGCTCTGTATGGGCTGACTCCAGAGGGACCTTACAGCGACCTTCCAACCCCTGGAAGGGGCTGTCAGAAGGCTGGAGAAGGCTGTTCCCAAGGGCAAGGAACGATAGGATGAGGGGTCATGGTTTGAAGCTGGAAAAGGGCAGAGGGAGGCTGGACAGGAGGAAAAAGGTCTGGGATCTGAGGGTGGGGGATCCCTGGACCAGGCTGCCCGGAGAGGGGCTGGAGGCCCCATCCCTGGAGCCATTCAAGGTCAGGCTGGCTGGGGCTCTGGGCATCGTGGTCTGGTGAGTGATGGCCCTGCTTGTTGTAGGGGGGTTGGACTGGATGCCCTTTGGAGGTGCCTTCCAACCCAACCCATCCTATGATCCTATGCTTTTCCAGATTATTTTTAAAAGAGATCAATGTCAGCTACCAACAGGTTGCTGTTGAGCGTGAAGGAACATCCAATCCCCGTGGGCAGTGTTGAGTTACACCACAGCACAGTGCAGTCCTTAATTATTTGTTAGTTCAAGCGTTTGTGTCTGTGCAGTGTAGCCTGCAGACTGCCTGGGGCCCAGGGTAGCTGTGAGTGTGCCCCTGCCTCCAGAAACACAGAAGATTTAACGGGAATGTGGATCCCTGGAATTCTTTGGAGACAGGGAAGTCTCCCAGGTGAGTACACAGCTGAGTCAACCAGAAGTGTTGGAAAGGAGCAAGGAAACCACAGTGTGTCTGTGGGCTGCTGGAGGAGGTGACTCAATCCCAGGATCATTTCTGTGTGTGTAAGTGTCTCACACAGCCCATGAGAACAGATCTCTCAGGGTTTGGTACTGCACCAGTGCAGGGTAACAGTCCAACCGGCTTCAGAAGAGCAAGGTAGAGCACAGCCCAGTCCACTTAAGCCTTGAAATAATCTGCCCCTGCAGAACCGTGTATAAACTGCCCCTTTATATTCCCCGCTTCGTGAACTTCACTGCTGCCAGTTGCATCTCTGACTCAGCCCAGGGTTCTTCAGCTGTTAACGGGGCGCACACAACTGTTTGTGGAGAGTTCTGTGCGTAAACAGACCCTTGCCCTTCGTAAAACAAAACAGGAGAGAAAAGACACCAAGGCACAGGACTAATAGGCAACAGAGCTCAGAAAAGCAAAACATCTCTCTGGGGTAGGACTTGATCTGCCCACAATTTAAACGAGAAAAATAGCAGAAATCCTAACCAACCCTTTTATATAACTGCAGTGTCGCAGCGATGGGTTTCAGCGTTGACGTGACACAATTATAAACAACAGTTATGCAACTGCCTCCTTGATTGAAGTGAAATTAATACCGAGAAAGAAAGAGCCAAACAAAGAGAAACGGCTTTGGGTTGACTTGTTACGGCTGAAATAAAGAGCGAGCTCAGGTCAGCCCCTTTTTCCAAGGGGAGCGCAAGCCCGGGGTGAAACATCTCCTTGAAAACAAGAGACCGAGTGAATTACTTTTACAAATTCTATTTGTATTACAGACAGAATTTTGTTTCTCTTCCTACAGCCCCGGGGTTTATTTTTAATCAGTGAGATCATTCAGTGTTTTAGCCTTCCTTTTCCTTTCAACCTCTTTGCCTCAAACCCGGTTAACACTTCGCATCACCGGCTGTTGTGATGGCAGCGTCGCGGGTTCACGCCACCCCAGGAAAAGGCCCACAGACAGTGTTTCCTCCTCCTCCTCCTGGCTGGCAGGTGTTCACGTGGGGCTGAGCAGAACCCAAGGTAAATGCTGTTCGGTAGCACTTGAATTCACCTCATGAAAACCCCGAGAATTTCTTGCTCTAGCTGGCATTGTCAGCAAAACCCGAGTCCTGCCTCTGCTGGGGAGGGGTTCACAGAATCAGTGTCAGGGATTGGAAGGGACCTCGAAAGATCATCCAGTCCAATCCCCCTGTGAGAGCAGGATCCCCTACATCCAGTCGCACAGAAACAGTCCAGGCGGATTTTAAAGGTCTCCAGCGAAGGAGACTCCGCAGCCCCTCTGGGCAGCCCCTTCCAGGGCTCTGTCCCTCACATTGGGAAGAAGTTTCTTCTCATCTTTATGTGGAGTCTCCTCTGTTCCAGCTGACACCCAATGCCCCAGATTGTGGCTACCTCGTTTTTTTAACTGAAATTCCTTCGCCCAGCAGGTTCTCAGACACTGGCACAGGCTGCCCAGAGCCCTGCTGGAGTCCCCATCCCCAGAGGGATTCAACTGATGCGTGGACCTGGTGCTCAGGGACAGGGTTAAGGGTCTCCTGGCAGTGCTGGCTTGGGAATTGATGATCTCAAAGGCCTCTTCCAAGCAAAGAGCCTCTGATTTTCTGTGGTCTGTCAGACAGGGGCAGGATGCAGTTACTGTTCACTACCATTAATGGGTCTGCGCAGCCGTGAGCTGACCTGGAATTAATTTGCCGTCATGAGGCAGGAATATGTGGATCCCTCCTCAAAGAAGTACTGTGGCTTTGCTGTTGCTCCAGGACTTAGAATCATAGAATCATTCAGGTTGGAAGAGACCTCCAAGATTATCCAGTCCAACCATCAACCCAACCCCACCCTGCCCACTAAACCCTGTTTTCAAGCACCAGATCTCATTTTCTGAACCCCTCCAGGGACAGCGACTCCACCTCCTCCCCGGGCAGCCAGTTCCAAGCCCTGACCACTCTGTCAGAGAATTTCTCCCTGATTCTCCTGTTGATTCAGGCAATAATTGAACCCAGGAATTAAACCCCTTGTTTCTTTGCTCCTCCTCACCTTTTCTACCCTGAGTGGTAGGAGCCAGAGAAGCCTCAGGATTGTTGCTTCAAGTGGGAGAGGAGGACACGGATTTTGGAGGCTCCTACTCACGCTGGGTTTGCCACACATCCCACCGACGTGTGTCTGCTGTGAGGCATCCAGGGAATCCACTGCGCTCCACGCACAGGTTCAGTGAGCAAAGTGCCAACAAAACCAGCAGATCAGTCTGGTGAGGAGAAGCTGAGGGGGCTGGGGGTGTTTAGCCTAGAGGAGGCCTTATCACTCTGGATATCCAGCTGAAGGGAGGTAGTGGTTGGGCTCTTCTCCCAGGCAACCAGTGCCAGGATGAGAGGGCAGGGCCTGAAGCTGCCAGGGGAGGGTTGGATATTAAGAAGCCCATCCTCAGGGAAAGGGTGCTCAGAGCCTGGACTGGACTGCCCAGGGCAGTGGGGGAGTCCCTGTGTCTGGAGGTGTTGAAGGACAGCCTGGCTGTGGCCCTGAGTGCCCTGGTCTGGCTGCTGGGGTGATGTTAGGGGCTGGGCTGGGCTGGAGGAGCTCAGAGGGCTTTGCCAGCCTTGATCATTCTGGGATTGTGGCACCACACCGGTCATCGGTGCATGCTCTGCCGTAGTGAGCTGCTGTGCTCGATTCCCTGCCAGGTTTGCCACAAGAAGGCTCGGGACAAGCAGCTTCAACCTTTGTTGAGGGGGAAAAAGCTGCTGGATTTCCAGAGGCCACTTGTTTACACTTGTTTTTCCTGGGCCAGTAGCTCAGTGCTGGTGTTGGCCTTGGTGTGCTGTTGAGTCAACAGGGAGTGCGGCTTCTGTAGTGATCTTGTCCTTGCCTGCCTTTCCAGCTTTCCTCTGTCTTGCTGAGGGAGCAAGGAAAAAGTAAAAGCTCACATGGCCTCTGACATCTCTCCAAGCCAGAAATAAAGCACCAGGAGGTTAAATTTTATGTTTTGCTTAGCCTTCCCCTCTGGAGACATGAAAAGAATTAGAGGAGTTTGATCTATAGTGTGGCTGGGCAGCTGTGATGGGTCTTTATTAGAGTCTACAGCAATCAGGCTAACACAAACCAGAACCTTTCCCTGTAGCTTTATAACCCTTTAAAAAGTGATGGATGTTTTGCAGCAGGAGTGGGGGGAAGTCAGTAGGTGAGGTCAAACTGCACAACATGATAACCAGAACAATTAATAGCACTTAATGTGAAAGAGCGAGCTCTTGGCTCCTCCGGTATGATACCATTTATAATGCAGGACAGAGTGCCGCTAGAGCATGGCTCTGCTCTGAAGAGTGGCCACAGGGCCTTCAGTACAGTGAAGCTCTTCCATGACGATGAATCCTTTGGCTTCCTGTGATGTCTTCAGTGTGTTTTTGCTGCTGCTTTCACCCCTCATTGCCCAGCACTATGGGAGCAATCGCAGCTCTGGGGGAGGGAACTGCTTTCCTGTCTTGGAGAACTGGCAGCTGAGCTCTGGTGGCAACGGTGCCTTTTCCCCATCGGTTGCCATTTGCTCTGAATCAGCTGCAGAGCTGTAACTGGGCACGGTCTGGTTTTGTCTTTATTGCTAGCACTGTTGCCAGAAAGCCTGCAGCTTGAATTCCCATCTCAAAGTGGGTTTGCAGGACCCGTGTTCTGGAAAAGCCTTTCTTTTGTTTGCTGGCCAACACAGAGACTCTGAGCTGGATGTTGGAAGAGACAAAGAATCTAACAGCACAGAAACCGACTTTCTCCTTCAGCACCTCGGCTGTTTTGATCCGTTAATTAACCCGAGACATTCCAGGCTGAGACCGCTGGGGTTGTTCAGCCTGAAGAG
>VZRI01008980.1:78574-96393 GCA_013397515.1 Upupa epops
GCAGGCTGGTCTGGTGAGTGCTGGTCCTGCTTGTTGGGGGGGGGTTGGACTGGGTGCCCTTTGGAGGTCCCTTCCAACCCAACCCAGTCTATGATTCTAGTGTTTTCTAGGTAGCTGGTAGTACACCAGGCAGCTACTTAGATCTGCCCTTCCTGAAGCCATAGAAGAAGGAATCACATCTCAGCAGGAACAGGGTAGAGCCGCAGCATTTCAGTGGTTCCAGTGCTCTCAGACCAGCACAGAAGTGTTCTAACGCTCTCAGAGACTGAGTTCCTCATGCCCTTACTATATTTTATAGAACTTCACAAAACTCACTACCGTGTTTGGGGTTTTTTTAACGAGGGTGTTAAACACATCCTCCTGCCCCAGTAAAACCAACTGTATCCTAAACTCCTGAAGGGAGATTGGGCGGGGGGGGAGAGGGGCTGAAGAATTGGAGTTCTGGTTTTTCTAAATATCTCTTGGAAAGAAAAATGAGTGGATTCCTGTAATTATCCCCAAAGCAAGAGTATAAACCCCCACAAAATTAGAAACTAATTTTCACTGCGACGTTTCCTTTACAGCGTAACTGCCGTTCTGAGTCGGCAGCTCATTTGGAAAGACAGGCGGGTTTTTACCTCTGGTTTTTTCACGTTGCCTCCTGAAAATGGCTCTGATTTTTTCCCTGTCCTGTACCTGGCTGTTAAAGTTTTCCTCCTGGCTCGCAAGGCAAGGTAGTTTCCGATCGTTAACATTTTTCACAGAGAGGATGCTGTTCCCCCCCCCTTTCACTGGACTCAGGCAGACACGGGGAGCCAGCGCTGCCTGACTTCCATGCGAGTCATGTTTGGGAGGTTGGCTTTGGGGAACAGACCCCGAGATCCCCCTGTGCTGGAGGATGGCAGCCCCCAGCGCAGTGCATCGCCAAGGGCAGCTATCTGCAACCCTTGCTCAGCTGTGCACTTCCACTGCCATAACCCAGGAGGAAAATGCTTGCTCTCCCTATTGATAGCAACCAAATAGGATCCTATGAGCAGGGGGGGCTGGACCTAATGAACTGTATTGAGCAGGGTGTCCACTTTTGGGTGCCACAGTACAGCACAAGAAGGGCATTGAGGGGCTAAAGCAGGGCCAGAGAAGGGCAGCCAGGCTGGGGAGACGTCTGTATAACAGACGCTGTGAGGAGAAGCTGAGGGAACTGGGGTTGTTTACTTAGAGGAGAGGAGGCTGAGAGGAGACCTTATAGCTCTCTACAGCTACCTAACAGGAGGGCTGGTGCTGGTCTCTTCTCCCAGATTACTAATGATAGGATGAAGGGAAATGGCCTCAAGCTGCATCAGGGGAGGGTTAGATTGGATCTTAGGAAGAAGTTCTTTCCTGAGAGAGTGGCTGGGCACTGGACCAAGCTGCCCAGGGAGGTGGTGGAGTCCCCATCCCCTGAGGAGTTTAAAAACCAAGTAGCTAGAGCACTTGAGGCCATGGTCTAGGGACTAGGGACCTGCTGGGTGAGAGCTGGGCTTGGTGATCCTGGAGGTCCTTTCCAGCCAGGAGGATTCTGTGATTGTATGAACATATTGGCAGAGTTGAGATTCCTGTCCTGGAAGATTCCTGTCCGCAACCAGCAGCCTTATCCTAAGCTCCTGCAGCCCCAAGTGAGAAAGAACAGATCTTGCAAAGTAAACCCAGTTCTCCCAGCCCTCTGTCCTGAAACAGGGCAGTTGCAGCTCTGCCTAACCTTGTGGTGAATGAACTTGAAGTCTCTGAGACGAGGCTGAATTTAGCTTGCGTTTCTTTATCTCCAGAGGTGTTTCATTAGCTCAATTACAAGTGACATGTTCCACTCTGTGCTGCTGATTGAAAAACCTCAGCCAGTCTAAATCCCTCTCCAAACAGAATCCGATTAACCTCTTACTCTCCTTTTCTTTAGTCCCCCCATGCCTCATGGCTGGTTCATGCCTTCCAAAGAAGAGCACGTTCAGCCACCCCAGATGCAGCTGAGGTGTCTGCACTGGATTTTCTCGTTCGGTTTGGCTGCGGTGGATGCTCTTACTGCTCAAAACTTAAGAGTCTCTGGGGTTTTAGCGAGGGTTTTGCACAACCCACCATCGCACAGGCATCTGTCCCTGGATTTGCTATATAGACTGGCCATGCCTCACCATTCCCATCTGCAGAAGACAGGCAGAAGGGTTGAACACGTTGGATGCAGACCGTGTAGCTGCAGAGACCACCCAGGGACACGAGTGCTGCGGTGAATGTGCTCGCTAACCGTTCCCTTTGCTTACAGGAACTTTGATGCTGCTGAGCATTGCTTTGTAGGTGGTTGAGGTGTCTGGGTGTTACACTGGCTTCCTGCTCGGGGCAGAGTTTTGCCCTAGATCCATTAATGTTTTGGCAGCAGCGCTTCCTCACTGCTGTTGTCAAGACAGTTAGATGCTGAAGTCATCAGTAAGACACGTAAAACCCTAAATGGATGGGTTGGATCACTGACCTACTTTAACATACGAGTCTTGCACAAGCCTGACCTTCTCCCCACGATCCACCCTGAGACCTCAGCAGCACGAGGCATTTCAAAGCATCCCGCGCTGTCCCAGTCCTGTGCTGAAGCGTTAACTAGCAGAGCGGCGAGCCCATCCGCTGGGGCCAGGAGCGTGATTTGGAAACCCTGAGCGCTCCATTTGGCCCCAGCCTGGCTTTGCAAATCCACACAAACATCTCATTTACTTTTTCCATTGAATCCCAAGTCCGTGTCCCGAAGAACTTGTACTCCCTGTGAATTAGTGGTAGGATTACAGCCGGAATTCTGTCTGCCTGCGTGCTCAAGTGCACTCGCAATCTGGGTTGGGATTTAGGCTGCAGCAGTCGCTGGGCTTTGGTTTGTCAGCAGACGGTCGTATTTTAAAGTAGTTCTGTGCTCAGAAAGCTCTTCCCCCGAGCATCACTACAATAAATAAGCAATAAAACACAGAGTGTGGCACAAACATGCTGTCAAGGACCAATGAGACCCAGAGTCCCACCAGAACAGGTTACAGCAGAGCTATGAGGTTACACCCCATAAACTGAGGAAGGTAGTAACAAATAGAAGGACTCAGGCTCTTCTCTGTCTGCTTGTCTGTGTGCCTGCTGGAGCTGCTGTTGGAAGCACTGCTACAAATGACACTAACATCTATCTCATACCTGTCTTGGCTTTCACGTGGTACTGGCCTGGGTTTGAGCAAGCACATTCCCTCACACCCTGACTGGTGCTGGCACTGCCAGCTGCTGCCCAGAGCGAGCCGATGTGCTGCATGGGGCAGACTAGAAAAACAGGGACCTGCCTTGGGCTGGTGACAGCTCCTGGATTGGTGCCGGGCTGGGAGCCAACGCCGTGTTCTGGTGGGGCAACGCGGGCGGATCGTCCCGACAGCTGCGTGTCTCAGTGAGATACGTTGCGCTGTTGCTGAGTGATGGAACAGGATGGATGCCCAGTAACGTGGGAAGGCAGCGACGAGGCTGTACTGAACTGCAAAGTCAATACAGAGAGAACTCGTCTGGTCAGGTTTCCCACAGACAACTCTTTATTCTTTTAGAGCAGCATCTCTCTAAATCCTCCTCTTCTGGTTTTCTTTCACCTTTCCTAAGCCGAGCATCCTTCTTTCCTATCTTCTGCCCTCTAAAGCCCGTTCACACCAGTGGTCTCAGCAGCTGTTAAGCAAAGTGCTCATCTTCCCTCATCATTGAAAAGGGATCCCTCGTCATCAAAAATGCATCCCTCGTCATCCTCCTTGTCTCTTCCCCACAACCCCAGGCAGCTCAGGGCTACTGACTGCTAATTGAGCTCTGGCAGTTTCTCTGCTCCGAGCTAACGTGTCTGAGGTTTACACAGCAGTGGGCTTGATCCCAGCCCTGACCTCAGCCAGCCCCGAGGTGCTTTCCCCACCTCTGAACCAGAATGAGACACTCACAGGTGAGTGGCTCCTTGGTGGGAACCAACCCCATCCCTGGGTGCTTTGGGCTGTTGGAAATCCACACAGCACTGCTGCAGCTCCAGCCTGTTTCATCATTTACCAGTCTCTGCTCCTGGAGGGGTTTTGCTCCTGTCTATCCCCTTCAGAGGTGAAGTGCTCCCCCAGCAAGGTGACCCTGTGGTTCTCCGTGCACCCAGTTTACGCTGTGCACGAGGGAGTTTGATGGCAGAGCCGAGCAGGCGAAAGCACACGTAAATCATGCTGGGTTTTTTTTCCCCTGCTTTTACTCACAGTTTTCTCTCCTGTGAGTGCATGCAAAGCACAGCCCCGCTCCCCCAGCCAAGGAGCCTGACAGCTTGTCAGCAAGAACTACCATGGGTCTGGAGTGACTGATTTACACAAGTAAAAGCACACGTGCCAAGGCCTGGCAGCAGCTCGCTCCTTCTCTTTCCTTTTTTTCTCTCTAACCACTTGGCAACCCTCTCTGTTCTCCTTCATCCAAACTTTTGCCTTTTATAGTCTTTGAATATCACCTTTTTTTTCTTTCCTTAATGTATGGAGCGGTTTGCCCTCCCTCCTCTCGCAGCCATTTGCTCTCCTTATCTCAACTGGCCATGGGACAGGAGATCTTGGCTCCACTGCAGGCTCTTCAGGACTGAGCGAACACAGTCACAAACCCCACTGCTCATGGGCTCTCAGTTCTGAGCATAGGAACAGGGGCACCAGGACTTCCCAACACTTTTGGACCTGTGCTCAGAGCTCACCTGTTCTCTGAGTGCTTGTGCTTCAGCTGTGGGAGCGGGGCCAGAGGAGGCCACAGGACTGCTCAGAGGGCTGGAGCCCCTCTGCTCTGGGGACAGGCTGAGAGAGTTGGAGCTGTTCAGCCTGCAGAGGAGAATGCTCCAGGGGGATCTTGCAGCGACCTTCCAACCCTTGATAGGGGCTGTCAGAAGGCTGGGGAAGGCCGTTCCCAAGGGCAGGGATCTACAGGATGAGGGGTCCTGGTTTGAAGCTGGAAAAGGGCAGAGGGAGGCTGGACAGGAGGACAAAGCTCTTGAATCTGAGGGTGGGGGATCCCTGGACCAGGCTGCCCAGAGAAGGGGTGGAGGCCCCATCCCTGGAGCCATTCAAGGTCAGGCTGGCTGGGGCTCTGGGCAAGCTGGTCTGGTGAGTGCTGGCCCTGCTTGGTGTCGGTGGGTTGGACTGGATGCCTTTTGGAGGTCCCTTCCAACCCAACCCAGTCTGTGATTCTATGACTCCTCTGTCCTATAAGAGCTCACACTGGTGCACTTATTAACCCTGATTCCCATGTTCTCCACATGGACACTCACGTCAATAATTACTGTATGTCATTAATAAATACATCTGTCTGCACATCCAAGTGGGAATTGTGACACGTGTGTGTACACAAACTAGTACGAACTGCTCTGTTTAACCACGTGGCCTCCTCTGGAGATTCAAGCTGGATCATGAGCAAGGGTTTCTTGACTCTCTGTACCCCACTGCAGCCCGTTTTCAGGTGCAGCCTGTACCCGGCTGTGCGGCTCCTCAGACAGCAGCATTCCTGGGCACAGACAGTCCCTCACACATAAGCTTATAGATTTATGATTTGTTGTGAGAGTGGAAAACAGCTGCTGCAGGCTAATCAAATACAGCAGAAGATTTAATGCAAAATATTGAAAAACACTGTCTGGTAGGAGGGTGAAATTCTCAAGAACATGCTGGGCTCATGGCGTGGGGCCAGCGCAAGAGGATTTGCACCTGGCCATGAGCAGCGTCAGCAGCAGGGCTGGAGGAGGCTGCTTCACCCTTCGAGAGCTGCCAGACACTTGGGGTTAATGTTCCCGGTGGGTTTGGTCCTGCAAAGAAGCTGCAGGAGGATGAGACGGTGATAGGACAAGGGGCACTGGGTGCCAACTGGAACAGAGGAGGTTCCCTATCAATATCGGCAGGAACTTCTTCCCAGGAAGGGTCCCAGAGCACTGGAACAGGCTGCCCAGGGGGGTTGTGGAGTCTCCTTCTCTGGAGACGTTCCAGACCCGCCTGGTTGTGTTCCTGTGTGACCTGGTCTGGGTGATCCTGCTGTGGCAGGGGGATTGGACTGGATGACCTTTCGAGGTCCCTTCCAATCCCTAAGGATTCTATGATTCTGCAGGGGCTCACTGTGTGGCTGCCCAGGGAGGGCTGGTAGGAAGGAGCAACCCACCCTGAGCCCAGCTTTGCAGCCTCTTGGCAGAGCAGGTTGGAGTTGTCACTGCTGGCTCATGTCAGCCAGTCTCTGTGGACAAATGCAGAGCCTGTTCCTCTGGGGCTGTCAGTTCAGCACCTTTCACCAGCTCTCTCAGGCTGCAAAGGCTTGGAAATAATTAACTGCAAAGGAAAGAATTTCAGCTCAAGTTTCTGCCGACTGACGACACGGGCGATTTATGATGCCACGAGAAGCTCAGGCTGGGATTATTTCACTGCAGCTCCCAACGCTGCTGCTTGGCAGCCTGGTGACTGGGCTGGAAGTGACTGAACGAGATTCATATCTTGTGGAGGCGACTATAAACTTCCACGAGCCTGGAGTTCGGGGGCTCAGCTTAGCTGAGTATGGACTAGAGCTGCTTGCAACATCCTCATCTCCCTTTCCTGGTGCTGGTAGGTGGGACTTGTGAGCACAGCTATCCCCTTTCCCACCCAGCAGCTCACTCCGTCTTTGAGCCCACAATGGGCTGGGAGCATAGTGCAGGATCCATCCTCAGAGTGTCCTTCCTGTGAAGCCGTGGCTGGGCAGCCTCCGCAGGTTGGTGCTGGAAGATGGAGTGAGCAGCTCCTGGGTGCAAAGCAGAGGGAACAGGAGCCCTGAGCTGGGGGCTCAGGTGTCGCCACCGAAGGACAGGTGTGGTTTGTTTGTTCTTCCCTGCTCTTGGTCGCCAACGGGAGATGAGAGGCTCCTGCTCCAGCAGTGGTTTCAGCTGCAAAATGAGATCCCTCCTTTGCAGTGGCTGGTTGTGTGTCAGCTCGGAGGCTCCTCAGCAAGTCAGTTCCTGTGAGCAGCCTGTGTGAGCTGAGAAATCAGATTTTCTCAAGAACAGATCCACGGGGCAGTCAGGCCAAGCTGATTCTGCACGTGCCTGGCTGCACAGTCTTCAGCCAGCAGCTGGTCTGCACCAGAGCTAAGGCCGTGAATACCCCTAGGCTGCCAGTATCTCCCTGTTTATACTGGTTGTTGTGCCATCCTCCCGCGAACAATGCTGTTCAGTCTGCTCTTTGCAGGGAGACACCACCCACACCTCTCTATAGTGGTGACCCACCAGCTCTGGGACTGCTCTCTGCCAAGGAGCCCCTATTCCCTTTCTTCGTGGGCAGACAGCCCTGGGTGGCACTAAGTGCACACTGAACCGTGCTGTCGGGGACAGGAGCAGCATCTGTTCCTGCCAGATGTTCCGTCATCCCCTTGTGGTTGGGTTTGAGGACAGGAACCCCCTTCAGCTTTGTGAGGCACCCACTGTTCTCAGATGTCCAGGAGAGTCTGTGGGGTGGGGGGAGAACTGGCTTTGAGTGACACCAGCAAGGAATAGAGGCAGAGGTTTTGTGCTTCTTGGGAGAAAGCTTGAAAGGCCTTTGAGCTCTGGCTAATCTTCACTGTTCCTGTGTTTTCCAGCAGGAGAAGGAGAGAGCAAGAACAGACAGAGGCAAGAGAGCAGAGCTAAGAATTCGAACTGGAAGCCTTTCCCTTGCTCAGGCGAGCTTGGCAGAGTCTGTCGTGGCAAATGGAGCTGGATGCAACAGAATCCAGGCTTAAGCTTGGCTCATAGCTTAGACCCAGCAGAGCCTCCTTAGACCTGCAGGAGCTTTGTGAGTAGACGAATGCACTTCAGCCACTGAAGAGACACAAGTGCAGCTGCTGAGTTCAGCTGTGGCTCAGGGCGGAGGGGAGCTGAGCCCTAATGTGAGGCCTTTTTGTGCAGAGCCATTTGAAGTCTCCGAGTTTTCTACAGGCTTAGTTTCTTCTTTCTCTGGGGCTGTTAGAGCACCCCTCCCTGCTCCCAAAACACCGGGGGTTAGCACCGTGTGGACTGAGGACCCTCTTGGTGTGTGTCCATCACCAGCTGCTGGTGGGAAGTTGGAGCTGTAGGGTTCCCATTTCTGATGGAGACACTTCTGAGAGCAGTGATACCTAACCCAGACATGGCCTGAGGAGCAGAGGTAGGTGACCCTGGGTTCAACCAGGTACAGAGTAGAGCAAGGCTGGAGCAGACTCCTGACCCTGTGTAGAGCGGTGCAGGAAAGATCTATCCCTCCAGCACATCCCTTCCGTTTCGATCCGCTGAGGGAAAACACTGCTCAGCCCCAAATTTTCCCAATCGACCGACAGAAGAGCCTCATTAAACCCAGTCCTGTTCAATTCCTGATGTGAAATGTTTTGTTCCTGACGGTGAGTCAATGATCTTTCCAGTCCCTCCCCCACAATAAACAAGTGCAGGCTGAGTGTGGTCCAGAGGAAAATGTGAGTTACACATGTCCTGGCCACGTGTTTCGCCGGTACCAATGATAACCATATGGTGGCTTTCAGACCCCAGATCTCCAACAAGGAGAAGCGTTAGCAAGAATCAGCTCGAGCAGAGCACATAGGTAAGCCAGCTCTGCCTGGAGCCGCCTGCATGTGTCCAGTGAGCACCTTCCTAGCCTGGTGTGGTCATGGTGTCTCCTTTGGTGGTTCAGCTGCTCGTAAGCTGAGAGGAACTGAGACACTCCAGGAGCGTAGGAACCCTCACATCACAAACTCTAGTCACAGAGCCCACAGCTCCTGTTGCTCCAGCACTTTGCTAGGGAAAGTGGGGGATAGTTCCCATTTTCTCTGTGAACACAGAAACTGTTTTCTGTTTGGGGAAAGGATAGTGGAGAGCTTGGGGAAGGGCAGAGATGAGCTTTGGGCTAGTTTCAAAGTTTAAGGGCAAAGCAAGTACAACAAGCACATTATCAGTTAGGCATCTCGCTCATTTAGGATGCAGACGTTACCATCCCTGGCTAGAACAGCCCATCGAGTGCTTGTCAGGTTGGAGGGCTGTCATAGAAACAACCCACCGGTCCCAAGACCAATGCTGGAACCACAGCGTGGAGCAGGACCCCAGAGAATGCCAACTGCCATGGCACTGAGTGGCACCTTGCCACTGAGCTCGCAGATTCCTGTAACGAGTTAGCATCACCAGTCACTGCAGAGTAAGAAGGCTGCATCAGAGCAGAGCAGGTGCAGGAAGGAACTGGAAACAAGGTGGTGAAGAGGGAGCAGCACTGATTGCTGAGCACTGTCCTGTTCTGCACTACATCAGGTTGCTCTTGAAGAGGGGCAGGCTCTGCCATGCACGGGCACTGACTCCCTGCATCCCGTGATGTCTGTATTCTTTGTGGCACCCTGTGGTCTCCTTCCCTCTGGGGAAGGGTAATGGCTGGACTTGATGGTCTTACAGGTCTTTTCCAATAGAAATAATCCTATGGGGAGCAGCCTCTGCCAACTTGTGATACCTGAAAGCCAAAGGCTTTGAGGCCGGTGTCCTCCTTTCCCTTCCTCTGGGCTTGCCTTGGCCTTTGCTCAGTGTGTGAGCTCTTCCCAGGCAGGGTTCCTCACTCCTCTTTGAAAAACGCTCCACACCTCACTCACCTGCCTTTCTACTTCTTTATTTGGAGCTCCTAGAGCAGCAAACAGGAGGAGGTTCATTGATCACTTGTGGTGTAACAGCTCAGCTAGGTAACCTTGATTAGAGCTGAGCTCAACGCTCAGCGCACACAGGCTTTTCTCAGGCAGCAGTTCACAGGAACTTGGCAGAGCTCTGCCTGCGTTTCAGAATCCTTGTCCTTTTGCTAGATGAAAGCCCTGCAGAAGGATTTGTTTTTCAGACAGAAGGCAAGCCAAGTTGGTGATTTCATCCCAAGGCAGGCTGTGTCAAGCTGGTCCTATTCAAACACGCAGGAAATCAACCCTGGAGCTCGTTCAGAAATGAGGATGGAGAGCGGGGGTAGAGGAGGGGGGCCCTGAGGAGGACGAGATCTTGCATTCTGAAGCCGAGCTCGGAACAAGCAGGGAAGATGCCTGCCGTCAGCTGCAGGGACCCGTCCTTTGCCCACAGAAGGGTTAACTGGCAAGGTTCCAAGCAGCATTTCTTCATCTCCAGCTCTTCCAAGAAGCTGTCCCATCTCTGTCCTCACAGCGAGGGCCATGAGCAGCATCGCTCTGATATGGGGTCAGGTGGCTACTGCAGACGGCAGTGAACGTTCCCAGAGACCCCCCACCTCCTCCCCGTCTCAGTGCAGTTGGGGTTGTTGGGTTAAAGCAGTCACTGTCTAATTAAAGCAGTGACTCTGCAACAGCATTAAGGAGGATTGTGAGGAGAGGGGAGCCTGCTCTGTGCACCAGTCAGGAGACAGAGGTAGAAAAGGGGCTCCTGTGAAGTTGTTCTTTACAAGCTGTTACAGTGATCTCCATTAGAACATCTGTAGAGCAGCTCCTGAACTGGTGGTACTGGGGAGGCAGCAGAAGGCTGAGCTCAGAACATTTGCTCTTGGGTGCATTACAGAATCTCAGAGATCAGTCCTTTCCCAGGCACAGGGGAGGAAAAACTAGCAGGATTTCATCTGCTGCTTTTCTGCAGCCACAGGCTTGCCTGTTGATGGGTGAAGGTGTCACTCCACCAGAGCCTCCCTTGTTGTGCGGCAGTTTGAAGACAGTTAATCGCTAAGGAATTTAGGGAGAGAAAGCTGCTCAGGACGTGTGTGTGAGTGTGAGAGTGTTTAATCCTCCATCCCTAAATAACATCTGCAGGGGCTTCTGAGCCAGGCAAGGCAGAGCTTGCTGTCACAGCTCGAAAAAGCTCCGAGCTGCCCCTTCGCTCTCACTGTCTGCAGCAGAACCTCAACGCGTCCAGCCCTTCCTTTCTAGCAATTGCTTTCATGGATCCAGATTTTTTGTGGTTGGGTTTTTTTTTCAAAGCTGAGCGCTTTCTGATGTGAATAATCCCAACAGAACGTTCGCAGCTTGGCCTGGAGGACTGGGAAAATGCAGACACCGAAAGCCAAGGCAGTTTCTGAACGTCGCTGCTCATTAGGTAGCTGTTAACGTTAGCGGCTGGTGCTGGAGTCTGCCTGCGCGGGCTGGAGGCTGAGGAAATACTGTTTGAACACACTGGCTCCAAGAGATGCTGTCAGACTTGGGGAGCATCTTGTGGTAATTAGGGGAATTCATCGCCCTCTTTTCTCCAGCAGAGGGGTTGTTTTCTTTCCCTGATCGTTGATTTTTTGTCGTTGTTTGTGAAATAGACCCTTGACAATCTTATTTTCTGCTGTCTTCTGCGCCTGAAAGGCTCCCAGGCAGCACCCAGCCTGTGCTCACGTAGCACCTTCTCTGCTGCAAAGCACCTGGCAAAGAAGCAGTTTGGAAGTAAACGAAGAGGAATCTGCAGCCCTGGACTTGAAACCCAACACAGAGCTCTAGACCCTAATTGCCTCTCCCCTTTCCTGCCATATGGCCTCCCTCCCCATTTCCCAGCCCACACGGGTACATCTGCTCTCTGGATAGGAAGCCCCTGGAAGCCCCCAGTGCTCAGAGCAGACCAGTTCCTGCTTTGTCTCTTCTGTCCTAAGTACTGCCCTGAGCTCTCCCCAAGCGCTGCTGTTTGAGTGCTCTGACTTAGTCACGAAAGGAAAGGGTTGAACTGGAGCAGCCAGACGATGCCCCAGGGCAGAAGTGTCGTCCTCTTTCTGCCGCTCATGCCAAAGGCAGGGTGATACCTATCTTCCCCAGCTCACTCCCCCAGCAATTTCCATCTTCTCACGACAAGACCCACTTCACAGAGTCTTTTCCAGGTCACCTTCAAGCCCCCATCCGTTTTGTTTCTGGAAAAGAGCCCGTTATTACGGTTTCACTAGAAGCTCTTTCTGCAGAGCTCGTTTGATGCCAGGTTTGACATGCAGTCCATTTCCTTTCCATTCGGGGTCTATGGTGTTTAGCTCAGCACATCTCCAAATAAGGCTTCGGCGTGCTCAGCGCGGGTCTCTGCGCTCGCTCCACAGACCTTGAGCAGTGACAGGGTTATGTTAACCTCTCTGCTTCACTGGGCACGTTTGTTCCCTCAGAATCAACACAGCAGCTGCAGACACTGACATCTGAAACAGTCCTGGCTCGTGTTATGGCACAGAGCTCTCTTCGGGCTCTGTGGGTTGCGCAGAGCTCCCTGTGAGGACCACGAGCCAGAAGAGCAGGTGCTCAAGGACGATGAACCCTTCGCTAGGAAAACAGAGGTTCTCAGGCTGTTTTCCTGCTGCCCTCCAAGACAGAGCTGCGTGGGAAGGCAGGAACTTGCCAGCGGCTGGGGAGCTGCCCTGCATTTTGCTCATGTCCTTAGCCACCCAAAGATCCCCAGAGGGCAGACATCTAGTCCTGGCATCAGGACTTGCACAGAGCCAGGAGCTGAGCACAGGCTAGTTCGGCTGGCTGGCTGGCTGGCTGGGTTAATGGTTGGACTTGATGACCTTAAAGGTCTTTTCCAATCTAAATGACTCGATGATCTGGGAGCCAGCCCACGGGACAGTTGTGCATGTCATGGAGGAAGTTGCTCGGGCAGCTGGCTGGGGTGGCTGGAAGCTGGGGGTGGGTGTGTGTGGTGGGGGTGAGGTGGGTTCACTTCAGGCCAGGGTTAGCTTGGGACCAGGGCCAGCTCAATCCCAGTCTCCCAGTTAGGCTACACGAGTGCTACCACACTGCTGCTGGGGAAGGAGACAACCATCTCTCTCTGAGCCTGAGGAGATTCTCCTGCCCTTCCTGAGGAACCGGGAGCTTGGAGAAAAGGAGAGGAGCTCTATAAACAGGACCCGTTTTATAGGAGGTGACTAGTGGGGACCCTGGCTGAAACTCCTCTGTGTCAGACCCAGCAGATCCTGTGCTGCTTTTGGGATCCTGAAGCTGGCAACAGATGGGAAACACAAGGTGGGAGGGGAGTGATTGAAGTGGAGGTGCTCTTTCTGCTGGGGCAGAGGGAATAGAGCTCTGCAGTGGCTGCACTTCTGTCAGAGTCACAGCTGGGGAGCAGAAAGCTCCAGGGTTGCTGCTGGAGAGGAGATGAGCGGACACGTGGCTCAGGTTTTCTCCAAACCTTTACGTTGAAGAGGTAGAGGTTGTCTAGAAGAAGCCTGAATCGAGGCCATTGTTGGGGCCCTTGAGTTTCCCTTCCTAGCTCTGCCAGCTGCTTAAGCCCTTCCTGCGGTGGCCAAGGATCTAGAAGGCCTTTCCTCTTCTCTAAAACAGGACATATAACAACAGGTATCTGGCTTGAAGAAGCAGGTTTTGGTAGAGCTGCTCTGGTTTACAGCTGGAAGAAGGTGCTGATAGGACATCTCGAGCAAGAGGTGCCCTGGGTGCTAGGAACATCATAGAATCCCAAGCTGGCTGAGGTTGGAGGGGACCTCTGAGCCCATCTCCTCCAACCCCCTGCCAGGGGCAGTGATGCCTCTATCCCAGACTTGGTTGTTCAAGGTCTCATCCATCCTGGCCTTGAACACCTCCAGCAGGGAGGGGGCAGCCATAGCCTCTCCAGACAATCAATTCCAGAGTCTCTCCATCCCTGCGCTGAAGAGCTTCTTCCTCAGATCCAGTCTGAACCTCCTCTCCTTCAGTTCTCAAACCATTTCCCCCTGTCCTAGCACTGGATCCCATTGGGAAAAGTCCCTCTGCAGCCTTCCTGGAGGTTTCCTTCAGGGACTGGAAGGCAGCTCTGAGGTCCCCCTGGAATCTTCTCTTCCTTAGACTGAACAACCCCAGCTCCCTCAGCCTGTCCCCATAGCAAAGGGGCTCCAGCCCTTGCATCATCATCTCTGTGGCCTCCTCTGGCCTCAGTCCAACACTTCCAGGTCCTTCTGATGTTAGTGACCCCAGAACTAGGTGCAGGGTTGGAGAGGGGGTCTCACAAGAGCAGAGTAAAGGAGAAGAATCCCCTTTTACTGGTGAAACCTTTCATGCAGCTGCCACGAAAGCAGAGGAAGGTCAGGGGAAGGGTTTCCCTGTGGGAGCTGCTGGGGCTGCCTGGCAGGTGGGGCTGGAGGGTGAGGGGCTGCTTCGCTCAGAGCCTGCGCCCCAGTGTCAGTGCTGGGCTCTGAACGGTTTTAATTTCATTCCTGATTCCATGTGCAGGGCACAGATCATCAGAATCAGTGAGCTGGTGGCCCAGTGGAGACAGCAGCTCTTGCCTGAGCTGTAGGGTGAATAACAATGAGAAGCAGTGGCACGTTTTGGGATCACCGCTGCTGTTCCCGATGGATGAAGCTCTACCACAAAAAGGGGGGGTTTCTTTCAGCTTCACCTGTTTCTCAGCTCCCACGAGGTCAATTTTCATCCAACTTTCCCCTTTGGGAGCCAAATACTCAGAGGTGGTTGCCCAGCACCTCTCTGTATTGGCTGTGTGATGGAGAACAGAGTAACCCAGCAGCATGGAACTGGGCAGCATCCCCTGCCCGTGCTGGGTTGTCGCTCTGGGGGTCTCTGAATTAAGGGGGTCTGTGTTACATTCCTGGGTGAAGTCCTGTGGCAGGGCTAGGGGAGAGCTGGGATGGGATGGGGACACAGTGCTCACGAGGACTGTGTCTTCAGGAGTCACTTTTGCGGTCTGATGGAAGGAATAGGTTGCCATGGCTACCAGCCTCCCCATCCTGGACTGCCAAATGTCTTCTCTGCAGCCTGGGGCTTGGAGCAGGATTCGTTTGGTACTCTATTCCGCTTTGATCCCAACACCCTGCACGTCAGACATACCCACCTCAGCCACTGCCGGGACAGCTGCGTGTGCTTCCAGAGCCTGTGGTGCTCCCAGCGTCTCGCTGAGCCCTCTGAACAGCAAAGTGAGAGGAAGAAAAGTGACCCACAGCTGTGCTGAGGGATGCAGCCCCCTGCTTGAGGGTCGGGCGGGGATGTGGGTTGACTAGATGGGTCTGTGGGGTGGCTGGGTGGGTCTGTGGGGTGGATCTGTGGGGACTCATCTGGACTGTCTGTGGATTGAGGGGCTCGGTACAGGTGTTGCCTCCTCTGGAAGGACTTCAAGGGATCAGCAGAGCTCTGTCTTCTCTCTCAGCTGTGTTTTACATGCTCAAACCACTCTCTGCGCCGTGGAGGTCGGTCTCAAAATCCTTTTGGCTTCAATCTAAATGTTTGCCCTCCCTTTTGGCTTCCAAGGTCAGTGGCCAAAGCTCCAGTGAGAGGGGAGTAGGATAAACAGGGCTCTGGGTTGATTCTCCAGAGCTAGGGCTGGCTGGCAGGGCCTTGGGAAGGCACCTGAGCTCTGAACAAGGGCTCCTGCCAGTCCTGCTGGGGATCCAAGGGATGGCAGTGAGGGGGTGGCAGTGGGATGGCAGGGGGGTCACAGCAAGGGGAAGGCAGGAGAATCACAGTGAGGGGATGGCAGGGGGATCACAGCAAGGGGATGGCAGGGGGGTCTCAGTGAGAGGATAGAAGAGGGAATCAGAGAGAGGGGTTGGCAGGGGGGTTCACAGTGAGGGGATGGCAGGAGGGTCTCAGTGAGAGGATGGAAGGGGGAATCACAGTGAAGGGACATCAGGGGGGTCACAGACAGCCACACTGCAGAGATTGTTGGAGCAGGAGGAGGGTGAAGAGCGTCTCAGAGGAAACATGAGGTCATTTCCCTTTTAACACAGTACATTTCAGAGATACTTTAACAATTAATCAATATCCAAATGTGCAGCCCATTACGGGGCTCGGCAACCTGTTATTTCATCATCTGACAAATGGGAGCCTGCCTGTGCTAATGGGATGGGTCCCTGAGCTACAATTAAGGTTGCTCTCACGTGATGGCGAGTGATGACTCGCTCCTGCCTGCCTCTCTTGAGATGAGGTCAAACACATTTGCCATTTATGGGAGATATTCTGCCAATTAAGATGACGAGGACACAAGGAATCCACTTTTGCTTTCTTTATGTTGAACTTTTTGAAGTTAATAGTCCTTACAAAATCCTGGGAGTGAGGGGTGCGGGAATCTCTCCACATCGGCAGCCAAGGGTTACAACAGAGCCTTTGGCCACTGCTGAGCCCCTTGGTAGCCCATACTGGAACATCTGGTCCATCTCACAGTGGAAGGTCAGCCTGAACAGCTGGGCAGCAGCATCTGGTCACAGTGGCAGCACCAGTGCCTGGACTGGGGGGGACTGTACAACTGCAACTGATGTGCTGAGCACAGAGCCGGGAGGTCATCCTGACTCTGCTGGTCACTGGAGATGCTGGAGAGGGAATCAACTGCTCTAGGGGTGGCTATTGGTGTCACGGCAGTGTGAAGGCATTAATCATTTAATTAGCATTAATAGGGCAATTATTATCTTAATAAAATGCCTGGTTATGACAGGGCAGTTGTGTTTGAGGTTTAACAGCTGCAGCAGCCCGAGTGAATCGCATGTTTGTTAATCCGCGGCGAGGAGGCTGCTCCACTTCACGGAGGGATGTTTATTTAACATGCAATAAGTGTCTTAGTGAATCTCTATTAAAGGCAGATGTGGAAACCTTCATCTGAAGCCTTGCAGAAGAGAAGGGAGACTGTTCAATTCATAAAATCCTTTCTAAACACTGCGAGCTCCAAAAGCCAGCCGGTGCCAAAGCAAACTGTATCCTGTGAGCTCCGTGCCAGATGTCTCATGTGGGGTAAGCCCGAGGTCCAAAGAAAATAAGATCTGAAAGGAACAGTTTGGCCATTGAATCTCTCAAGCCCAGCCTATATGAAGGGGTTTCGTTTCCATTCAGGAAACACAAACCTCTTCTGGATGGATCCAGTTCAAAGTGTGTTTGCTGAACAATCCTTCCCAGCAGCCACGATGCTCCGCAACACCTACGCCTGGGAGCAGAAACTAGATCTGGTGAGAAGGGTTGGGACTAATCCTAAAACCTCTCACTGGGCTTCTGAGAGAGCAGAGACAGTGAATATGGCTCCATATGAGTGAACAGTGCTGCAGCAGCAAAGCCAGGAGGATGCTGGGCTGCACCAACGACATCAGCAACAGAGATGGAGTCATCATCCCGCTCTATTCAGTGCTGGTCAGACCCCACCTTGAGTCCTGTGCCCAGTTTTGGCTCCTGCTACATAAAGAAGCTGTGAACAGGCTGGAAAGGGTCCAGAGAAGGGCCACGAGGATGATCAGAGGGCTGAAAGCCCTGCCATATGAAGAAAGGCTGAGAGAGCTGGGTTTGTTCAGCCTTGAGCAGAGAAGGCTCAGGGGGGACCTCATCCCCAGGTCCCAGCACCTAAAGAGTGGCTGCCAAGAAAACAGCGACTCCCTGCTTACTAGGAGCCCTATGGAAAAGACAAGGGGGTTTGGGTCTGAGTTACTGCTGGGGAGATTCCCATTGGAGTCCAGGAGAAAATCCTTCCCCGTGAGAACAACTAACCTGTGGAATCATCTCCTGGGGAAGGGATTGATTGCCCTGTGTTGGGCAGTTTTCAGACCCAGCTGGACAGGCTGCTGGGACAGTGAACTTCAACTCTGGTTTTAGCTGGAGAGGTTGGACTGGGTGATCCTTGAGGTCTCTTCCCACCTGGGACTCTGTGAATTTATGAATCTATGTAAAACATAAGTGGGGTTGGAACTAGATGCCTCTCAAGGTCCCTTCCTAACCAAACCATTTTATGATTCTAAATGGGTGTCTGGGGGTGTTTTGTGTGGCCCTGACCAGTGCTACCCTGGTGTTGGGCACCCTAGGTGCTCTGATGGGCTACTTGGCCACAGATGAGATGAAGCTGTAGCCAACCTGAGATTATTCTTCTTGTGTCCTCTGTGGATTTAGGTACCTCACGAGGGCCAACAGCATCCGGGGAGGGGATCAGAAGGGGGATACTTGGCAGATGGAGAGAGGTTCTTTTCCCCCTCTACTCTGCA
>VZRI01008980.1:96460-108972 GCA_013397515.1 Upupa epops
CTGGGTGCCAGCTGGAACAGAGGAGGTTCCCTATCAATATCAGCAGGAACTTCTTCCCAGTGAGGGTACCAGAGCACTGGAACAGGCTGCCCAGGGCGGGTTGTGAAGTCTCCTTCTCTGGAGATATTCCAGCCCCACCTGGCTGTGTTCCTGTGTGACTTGGTCTAGGTGTCCAAGTTCTAGGTGTCTAGGATCCTGCTGTGGCAGGGGGATTGGACTGGATGAGCTTTTGAGGTCCCTTTTGATCCCTAGGGAATTCTATGATTCAACATGCTCTGGGCAAGCTGCTCCAGGATCTTGGGGAATTAACCTCCTGGAGACTGAGGTGGTGCCCCTGGGAGCCTGATTTCACCCCAGACCTCACCCATTTCTTTCTGGGAGCCTCTGAGTGCTGTTTAGCAGGTAGCTGCGTGCTCATGTTGCCTACGTTCACAGACGTTTGGACAGGAACCAGCTCTGCACTGGCACCCCATGGCACTGATGAACTCAGTGAAGAGGAGGGATCCTGTGGTGATGATTTGGCACTGAGTTCCTGCAGCCACAGGACTCGTGGTTGGCTCAGGCAGGGCCCAGCACAGGTACAGACGAGACAGGATGCAGCTCGAGCTTCTCTGAGTCTTCTGCCAGCTCAGCTACAAATCCAGATGGGTGACCTCTGATGCCAACCTCCTACCAACTCGGCTTTCCTTTTCCTATCCATGAACCCTCCTGCTGGGTGAGGGAGTGACATGCAGCCCCGGCAGCCTTCAGCATGTTGAGTGAATCGCAGCCATCAGAGAGGGACCAGTGCTCCAGGCTCCTGGGAGCTACTGCCAGCCCTGTGCTGCTTCCTCCAGGGAGGAAACGTCATCTCTGGGAAGCGTATTTGCTGGGCTGAAGCCTTCTGCACATCTGTGTGAGCTCACCTGCCGGAAGAATAACGTCTTGTGAGATTTCTCGTTACAAAGGTGGTGCTGAAGCACCATCATGGCTTAGAGAAGGGGCTAAGAGGATTCCCCGAGGCCATCTGATGAGGCAAGCTGGCGTAGATGCTGTCTCTGATCCAAGAGAGGCTATGCAGATCTTGTATAGACAAGACCATCTTCTCCCTCACCCATGAGTCCTGGTCTCTCAAGCTTTCCAAGGGCCTTGATCTAGAGGAACAAGCACAAGGGGAGGGAATGAGTTCATCTCCTCCACGTTCCTGGCTGCAGCAGGGCTGTTCCTGTGTTCCCCAGTGCCGTGCTGGGGCGATAAGCTGGCTGTGGGGAGAACGGCCTGTCCCTTCCCTGGAAGAAGAGATTCATCTGAACCTTCCTCCTGGGAGCAGTCCTGGGTTGGAAGCTGAGATTTTCCTTTTCCTCTCATCCCATGACTGCTGGGGAATATCCAGTCCCTCGCACTGCCCAGGACAGTTCCACTGTGCACAGGGTTCCTGCCTTTTGGCATCTGTAGGCTGGCTGGTTCCACTCTTGCACTTTTTAGCTGCTTGCTCCCAGATCGGTGCCTCCAGCCCTTAATAATTCCATTTTTTGGTGGTTTAGCAGGTTATTGCCTGCAGGAACTGAACGAAACAGCAAATGACAGCTCTGCTGCTTCTCTGACTGGCGACCGTGGCTGTAGTTGTGCTGTGGAGCATCAGCCCCTCCAAAACACCTCAGGAACGAAAATGAAGTGGATCCCCATGAGCTGATTTCAGAAGTGTCTACGTTTGGTGTCTGAACCAGTCTGCTGCCTTCCCAGCCCTACCAACCCCATTGAAATGAAACCAAACTCCATCAAGCAAAAGGACAAAAGCTCCACAACCACAGGATCACAGAGTCACTAAGGTGGGAAGAGACCTCCAGGATCATCCAGTCCAGACATCAACCCAACCCCACTCTGCCCACTAAACCCTGTTCCCCAGGGCCACATCTGCTAGCTGTTTGAACCCCTCCAGGGATGGTGACACCCCCCTTCCCTGGGCAGCCTGTTCCAACCCCTGAGCACTCTGTCAGGGAAGAGATTTCTCCTGATGTCCAACCTAACCCTCCCCTGGCACCACTTGAGGCCGTTTCCTCTTGTCCTGTCGGTGGTTACTGGGGAGAAGAGACCAACTCCCAGCTCTCTGCACCCTCCTTTCAGGGAGCTGTAGAGAGCAGTAAGGTCTCCCCAGTTCCCTCAGCCCCTCCTCATCAGCCCAGTCCTCCAGGCCCTTCACCAGGCTCGATGCCCTTCTCCGGACCCCCTCCAGCCTCTCAATGTCCTTCTGTTATTGAGGTGCCCAAGAGTGGCCCCAGTACTCAAGATGAGGCTGAGTACAGGGGCAGAATCACCTCTCTAGCCCTGCTGGCCAGACCATTGCTGGTGCAGGCCAGATGCCATTTTGGCCACCTGGGCACACACTGGCTCCTGTTCGGCCACTCTCAGTCAGCACCCCCGGGTCCTTGTGCAGCCAGCTACAGTGAAACTCCCATTTCGCTGGCTCTCCTTCTGCCTCCCATTCCCAGCTCAGGCAGCTCCCCTGAGCTCCGCGGTGCTTGCCCAGGGCTGTTGTATACGAGTGTTTAACCAGTGTTTAAACAGCCCTAAGCCTGTTTATTTACTGAGGCTATAAATTATCTTGAAAACAGAATTCAGCACCCCGCAGATCCCGTGTTTGAACAGGCAGGCTGGCGCTCTGCTGCAGTGACGACAGGAATTGACCTCCTGGCTGCTCAGCCAAGGCTCTACAAGGCCAAAGGTCCTATGTGGCCACTTGTTGCCTTCAGGAGGTCCAGGCAGGCTTAGAGTGTTGGTTTCTCATGGTGGATTTGTCCACTGGTGTATTGGAGAACACAGCAGCCAGCATAAGTCTGTGATGGATGAAACCTGTGTTCAGATTACCTTGTGCTCCTGGGATTTGCTAGGGGATGGATGATCTGTCTAGTCCAGTACCTTCCAGGCAGCAGCTGTCTCAGAAGGACACACAAGAGGCTGATATTAAACCAGGAATGAGCTTTTCCCACTTGCCTGTAGGAGCTGAGTCTGTTTCTGAAGCTGAAAGCTTTTAACATCCAACCCAGCAGTGTCCTGCTCAGTGGTACTGGGGTCGTTTCCTTGGCTGCCGAGTTTTCCTGAGGCTTCAGACTTTGTAAGTAACTGGGAGGATTTGTCTCCAAACACACAAACATCACACTTCCACTTCCATTCTGAGACTTCAAATGTTTGAGCCTGAGGATGTGACCCATCAAGATCAGCAGAAGCCTGACAACCCTTTACACCCTTACAGAATCACAGAATCACTAAGAAACAGAAGGGACCTTGAAAGATCATCCAGTCCAATCCCCCTGCCACAGCAGGATCGCACAGGAACACAGCCAGGAGAGTCTGGAACGTCTCCCTGGGCAGCCTGTTCCAGTGCTCAGGGACCCTCCCTGGGAAGAAGTTCCTGCTGATATTGATAGGGAACCTCCTCTGTTCCAGCTGGCACCCAGTGCCCCTTGTGGATGGGTCTGACTCACCCTGGCAGGTGAATAACCCAGCTCACCTGCTCTGTGCTGTGAGCTCTCACCTCTGCACATTGCTGCAGCCACAAAAAGCAGAGATGGGAAAGATCTGAGGTCATCCAGCTCCTCCACTTTCCTGCTCTGAGGGAAGGCTTGTTCCCTGCACTCGATTTTCCTGTCCTGGCTCCAGTGCTCAGTAACTCAAGCAGCAGCAGGGCTCTCGTGGTTTCCCGGGGTAGCCTGGCAGCATTCTCACTGTGAGAGCTGTTTTCCTAAACCTCCACCTGGCCTGTTCCCCTTCCTGATTCCAGCTCTGCCCTGCAAGAGGGACCAGCGCAAGGCTCACCGGGTTAATGGGGTCAACGCTCACCGAGCTATCGCAGCACTGAGCGCGTGGCAGCCGCTGGTTCCATTTCAGGCTCTGCCGGTGCCTTTCCCGTCGCCGAGAGGCCAGGTTGTATTCATTTCATGATTTTGGGTACACGCTGAGGCTTTTCCCATGGATCGCTTTCTTATCCTGCCGGCGCTGCCAGAGCTGCAGAACCAGTAGCTCCGCTGAAGGCTGAAGTAATTCTTGAAATATCGTCTGTTAAACAGATCGGCCGTGACGGGTTAAAGCCATTTTCCATGAAAGATGAGTGGGATCAGACCTTGGAGACGCTGGCAAGTGAGAGCCCAGCCCGCACAAGAAGGGGGGAAATAAATCCTGGAAGCGTGGCCGTACAAGGGACAGAGCTAGAAGCCAGCCCAGAGGGCCATCGCTAAGGAGATGCCAGAAATGTTTCAGGCAGGGTGGAAAGCTGTAGAGGTCTGTGGCAGCAAAAGGGGGCTTTGGGGGGGGTTGTTGAAAAGCCGTTTCGTGGTTTATCCCAAAGGAGCAGGGGGGTCTTCAGCCTTCATTGTGTAGCAGAGGGATGGGTGCTGCACTGATACCTCTGCCAGGGAAGTGCAGGGTGATCATAGAATCATAGAACCACTAGGGATGGGAAGGGACCTCGAAAGATCATCCAGTCCAGTCCCCCTGCCACAGCAGGATCACCCAGACCAAGTCACACAGGAACACAGCCNGGAGGTGCTCTACCTCCATCATCTTCGTTGCTCTGCGCTGGACACCCTCCAGCAGCTCTGTGTCCTTCTTGACCTGAGGGGCCCAGAACAGGATTCAGTACTCCAGATGTGGTCTCCCCAGTGCAGAGTAGAGGGCTGCACTCCCTTCATTTCCACATGCCCTGCTCTGCCCCCCATACTCTCTGCAAACCCTGTTCTCTGGGAGTCACAGAATCACACGGAGTGGAAAAGCCCTCTAAGATCACTGAGTCCAATCAAGAGTCTCTCGAACCTCTCACCACCACTGTGGCCACTCTGGGCTGCAAACCCACAGCCATGACTAATGGGAACAGAAGGAACCACCTTCCTCGCAGCCTGATTCACCGGATTCACTCTGTCCTCCAGGAACGTGTGATGAAGCAGCTCTCACCGCTGAGATCACCCTCCTGGCAGGGCCCAGCCGTGGGGTGAGACCCACTCATCTGGCAGCTCAGCGCTCACGGCCGTCTCCACGGCAACATCCCTGCTCCTCTTCTCTGGCAGCTCTGTGTGTTCCTGAAGAAGCTGCCACCCCTCTCACTGCAAGTGCAGCACATGTGGAAGAGCTTTACATAGGGTCGTACGACCATCAGGGTTGGAGAAGACTTTCATGAAGTCCAACCGTCCACCCTACAACTCAGCTGCACCAGTGGGCTATCACAACACTGCTGCCTACAGGAGCCCTTGGGGATGGTGTTTCCAACTGAGAGCTGCTGTCAGTCCACTAAGGGTGTCCATGGTGTCTTTCTGTCCAGCTGGCTGCCCTCCCTGTGAGCTCTTCAGGTCAGCCTGTGTCTGTGTATGAAGAGGCTGTGCTGCCTTGAGGGTCTGTGCATCACTGGCACGGGGCACACAAGAGTTTGCCCCAGCTGAGCGGTCCCAGGGGGACCGACCAGTCCTGCCGTCGTTTGCAGTACAGACAACCCTCAGATTTATCTAATACAGAGCCCAGGGTCTGGTGATTCCTTGCTGGGGAGTTTCTACTTTGGGGTGAGCAAGGTAGGGGAGAAGCTCCATGTGCTGCTTGTGTGAAAGAACCTCCCTGCTACCCTGAGTGTGGATCAGAGGACTCTGCCCAGATTTGTCTGCTTCAGAATGGATGTTCAGGGCACATCTGTGACCTGGGGGCCATCAGTGTGAAGGTAGCTAGAGACCTCAACCTCTCGGAAGGAGTCACAGTCTCACAGTAATGATGAGGCTGGAAAAGACCTTAAAGATCATCCAGTCCAACCTAAATCCAACCCAGTAACCCTAACATCTGCCATCTAGCTCATGCCACTCAGCACTTCATCCAGCCTAACCGTGAACACCTCCAGGGACGGCGACTCAACCACCTCTGTGGGCAGCCCCAAAAAGTCACTGAGTCAAAAGTCACTGTGATCTCGCAGCAGCTGAATCACTTGACAGCTGAAGTTAAGGGGGGTGACGGTAAGAGCTGCCTCAGCCAAAGCCTCTCGTGGGTGAGCGGGTGCTCCTGTGTTACAGCAGCTGCTGTCAGTCCTGCCCCCACTGTCAGCCCTGGCAGGGAAAGCACTGGGCTAGGCACGAGCTTCACCACACAGATGGTTTGGTTGGCTGCTCTGTGTTGAGCTACTGGGAACCTGGTCCCCTGGTCATGGTACCTGGGCAGACCCCACTCCCAATGCACTGCAGCCCTGGATTTCTCCTGAGATGTTTCCCAGCTGCACCAGACCACTGGGACAGCATCATGAGCTCAGCCAGGGACTCTGTGGTGGCAGTTGCTGCAGCTGCAAACAGTTCCCTAAGGGGCAGAGGGGAGAAGAAGCATTTCCCTCTCACTGTTGGGGCAGGTCTCCTGCATGAGTCAGGAGATAGAATCATAGAATCACAGAATCACCAAGATTGGATAAGGCCTTCAAGATCATCGAGTCCAGCCATCCACTCTACAACCCCCAACCACTACCTCATCTCCTCAAACACCCTGGCTGCCCGGTTGTTGAACCCCTCCAGGGACGGTGCCTCCACCCCCTCCCTGGGCAGCCTGTGCCAAGGCCTCCCCACTGTTGCTGGGAAGAAGTTCTTCCTAAGATCCAACCTGACCCTCCCCTGGCACAGCCTGACCCCAGCTCCTCTGCTCCTATTGCTTCTCCCTGGGACAAGAGGCCACCACCCGTCTCACTGCAACCTCCCTCCAGGTAGTTGTTGCAACAGAGATGGGAGCTGGTTCGTTGAGAGGAAGAAGGAAGGAACCTGCCCTCCCAGAGCCCCAGTTCAGCAGCACATTCTGGACTGGGGTCACTGGGCAGAGAGACCAAGGTATCCACTGAGCTCTGAGCCGTGCGAAGGGCTTGAGAAACCACAGGTAGAAAACCAGCCCGATGGGCTGAGCTCATTGTTCTTGGAGATGTTATGGAGACAAGCCACATCCAGCCCTGGCTGCTCTGCTGCACTCCAGATCCCTCTCTCCCCCCTCCCCACGGGCAGGCAGGGACGGACATGTGGGAAACAGCTCCACGGACAGACGGCAGCATGTGGAGGGGTTCTGCCCGCTGGCACGGATGTGATGGCAGAGCAGCGAGACAAGCAGCTGATTTGAAGGGCCAGAGATCACTTAGTGCTTGTGAGCCCTACAGTGATGGGGGGGAAGGAAAGGATGGGCTCACTGAGCAAGCACTGTCCCTGGAGGGGTTCAACAGACGGGGTGATGGGTTAGTGGTTGGGGGTTGTAGGGCAGGCAGTTGGACTTGATGATCTTGAAGGTCTTTTCCAACTGTGATGATCCTGTGATTCACAGGACCCCTCCTTTCCCCTGTCTGGGGCAAACTGAGTGCAAAGGAGTAGGAGGAAGTGTTTCATGCGCCAGGTCCACCCAAATGAGATGGGATGTGGGGCAGGGTGGGCACGGAGTACCCCAGTGCAGGGGTTCCTCTCCGTGCAGGGAGAAGTGGGACTGCCCCAGCTGGGCTGTGTGAGGAGGTTTCCAGGCCATGAGGGGGATGTTTGCTGCCTTTGCCTCATCAGCTGTAATTCCTCTCCAAGCCCTGATTTCCTGGTGGTTTGCCTCCCCCAGCTCATCCTTTCCCTTTTGGGACTGGCTGTTCCAGGTCTGACCCACAAGCAGTCCTGCCTGGGGTCAGTGCCTTCACTTCCAGGGGGCACAGCCTTTCCTGCCCCCTATCACCACCCCAATAGCTCCAAGCACTGTGAAATCCTCTCTGCTCCTCGTTCCCTGACCTTGCTATTTGCCTTGGCTCCCCAGGGTGAGGGGGTCGCCCCATCGATGACAGTGGGTGCCCCCATCTCTTTGCTTTTCTCACAGTTTCTAAGGCGACCGGTGCAACCAGACACAAACGCCTGACCCTCTTCTGTTTGGGGATGGGGATCAGCTTCACCTCCACGCTGCTGCTGGATTAGAAACATCCCTGCTAACACTTCCCAGTCTTCACCCCCACCAGTGCAAACTGGGGCTGGCTTTGTGTTGGCAATGCTCTGCAGAAAGGGAAATGCAGGGGTTGAGGTGCAGCAACCGGTGTCCTTTAACTTGTGTGGGGTTGTTTCTGCTGCAGAGGAGGGGGAAGAGTTTGAGAGCTGCTGGTGGACTGGGGGAAGGAAAAATAAAGTCGAGTGGCTGTTGACCATCAGCAAACTCTTCGACTTGGCCCTTTAACCTGAGGACTGGGACTTTCCAGGGTGATTCAGAGCTGCTTTTCCCCTGCAACTTGCTCATCCCTGGCATCTAGCAGTCCAGGCCAGCTGCTGTGAACCCCAGTTCTCCATTCAGCGCTGCCCACGCTGGTTTCCCCTCCCTGCCCACTCACTCCTCGTTTCTCCTCTTGGCTTCTGCCCTTGGCAGAGGTGGCTGGGGCTGGCACCCTGGGACTTGCCCCTTCACAGCTTCCCTGGACCTTCTTGGTGATGCTGCAGGAGCCCTAGTGCCTTGGCCAAGAGGGACACCTAGTGGGGTTGGGGCTCGAGGAGCTGTTGGGTTGGGGGGGGGGTTAGTATTTGCATTTTCATTCATTTACTCCTACTCCTCGCAGGTTTCTGCAGGAGCAGCAGCTGAGCTTCTGCAGGGGTCCTGCTCTGCCGGTGGCTTCAGGGCAAAGTGGACCTTCGGTGGGACAGGTCACCCGTGATTTTCTCTTGAACTGGTTGAGGCTTAGTTCCCCTGGTGCTCTGCAGAGGTGCCTCTCCTCCAGCCAGGGGATGTTCTCTGCCCTAATCATGGCTGGCAACTAGGCTGGTCCCTGAGAGTCGAGCTGGTGGCCACCACGATGCTGGAGAAGCCCGGGGAGGACCAGTGAACTGATCCTGTGGCAGCAGAAAGACCAGCGTGGCTGGGATGAAACCCTGCTCTTGGCACTGCTCCTGCTCCCCCTCAGAATCCAGGAGGCCAGGACAAGGCTGGAGGGCTGCAGTCAGACACTGTTACCCCCAGCACCTCCTGGCTGTAGCCATAAGCCCTTATCTGATGGGACGTGTGTCCACGGGGGTTTAACTGCAAACTGGGACAGCACGGATTCTGGCTTTGCCAGCTCAGTGCTGCAAACCACTGCTTGTGGAGCAATGGGATCCAGCTCAAGCCAGCACCTACCTGGTGGAGCCCGTGCCCAGTACTACCTGCAGCAGCTCAGGGGCGACCTCGCCTCTAGCAAACCACTCTTAGCTGAGTGCCCCATGTTCTGCTGCTCACAAGCAGCCTCTCCTTTCACAGAGGGTCTTCCTTCGGTTCTGGAGGGTTGGAGAGCAGATTTGGAGCCCCTCACCCTGCAGCCAGTCAGCTCCTAGCACAGTGCTTTGAGGCACCTCCCCAGATACCACCGTGCAGTCATTTCAGGGAGACCAAACAAGTGTTTCACACAAATGGAGTGCTGAGAGCTCAGCCAGAGCAGAGCTGATGGGATGCCCAGTACCAGCTGAGGGTCCCTCCATATGTTGGCGTTGTGTGGATGAGGGTTCAGTGGTGACCACAGCAAACCAGAAGTAAAAGTGCCCCCTACCTCTGTCTGCAGAGAGCTCTGAGGCACAGACCCTCCTCCTGAGAGCTGTTACCACTGAGCTGGTGGCTTGTCCAGGGTGTAAGATAGTAGTGCAATGAGACCCTTCCCACGAGCAGCAGGAGCAGCCCAGCCTGTGCTGCACACCAGTCACACCACCAGCATCATCTCAAGCCCAGCAAGGTAATTTTGGGTGTTTTTCTACTTCTTCCTCTAGGAACCCCCTGCCCACCCCCAAAGGGAAGCAGCACACAGATAACTCAGCATGGGGGCCTTGCTCCTGCCAACACTGGGGTGGGCGAGTCTGCTGGGCTGTGGGGTGACTGTTAACAGGTTTCCAGGTGGGAAGAAGCCTCAGGAGCTGCTTAGTGTGATGCTCAGGCTCTGAGGACACTGGCTTTTGCCTTAAGGTTCCCAGAGCAGCATCGTGGAGCTGCTGTGCAGGGCTGAAGTGTTTTACTGGGAGGAGCTCAGCCCCCCAGTTGGCACTGGGGGTTTCCTGGGTGTGGAACACACAGGAGGAACCACACAACCCAGTATTAGAAAATATCCTGGTTTATTAGAGCATCTCCACAGAGGGTTTTACAAAAACAAGGTATTTACAGGCAAGGAGGGGCTCGCTGAACTCAACTGGAGTGCACTCGTGTAGGGCGAGGAAGGGGCTCCCCAGGAAACAGGGAGTCACATCAGCACATTCACTGGTCCCAGTGCCGCAAGCAGCTCGACTTCAGGCGGCTGGAGTTTAGCAGATGATGCTACGGTCGGCCACGGCGCAGGGTTAAGGCACAGCATGGTGATGCCAACGGGACAGTCGCTTCCCCTAGGGTGGAAGCCACGTTTCTCTCCTTCAGGTCCACAGCCCTAGACTCAGCCTGCCCAAAAGCCAAGAGGAGACACCTAGGGAGGGATCTCCCCCCCAGCCATGGTAAAAACTCCCTTTGCCCCCCTCCCCCTGGCAGAAGGCTGGCGAAAGGGGCACGGACGGCCATGTGGAAACAAACACAGGAGATAGAACACGTTCTGGCTGTTTGGGTTTGACCCCGTCCCAGTGAGATTGCCTCTAAACACAGAGTGGTTGTCTTCTTCCCTTTTTGTTTAACTTTTTATTGAAGCTGATGTCTGATCTGCAGTGCCCAGCCGCGTTGGTGGGGGGAGCTGCACTGATTTACCCACAGAGAAATCAACGGCTGGAGTCTAAGGCTAAACTGGACCACCAGCTCCGGCTGTTTCACCCTGGGCACTTGCGGCGAGGTAGAGGGAGGGTTGAAGTTCACAGTAGAGGCTGGTGTGACCACAGTGAGCGTCTCCAGCCAGCGCTGCACACAAGGTGTCCGTGTCCATGCAGGGACCAGGGTGGCCTCAGAGCCCTGTCTGCTGTTTGATCCAGTCCCGCAGGCTGGTGAGGCGGCTGTAGACTCCAGGTTTGTTTCTCTGGGCGCAGCCATCCCCCCAGCTCACCACTCCGGCCAGGAACATGCGGTTGCTGGGTTCCACACTGACCAGGGGTCCGCCGGAATCTCCCTGCACAGAACAAATGGCATTAGTAGGGGGACCTCCAGAAAGGCTGCAGAGGGACTTCTCCCAGGGGGATCCAGTGCTAGGATAAGGGGAAATGGTTTGAGACTGAAGGAGAGGAGGTTCAGACTGGATCTGAGGAAGAAGCTCTTCAGTGCCAGGGTGCAGAGACTCTGGAATCGACTGCCCAGAGAGGCTGTGGCTGCCCCCTTCCTGGAGGGGTTCAAGGCCAGGCTGGATGAGCAACCAAGTCTGGGTGAGAAGCATCACTGCCCATGGCATGGGGTTGGAGGAGATGGGCTCTGAGGTCCCTTCCAACCTCAGCCAGCCTGGGATTCTGTGATTAGGATGATGCGTGGGGTTGGTGCCTATGTGACCAAGCGATAAACTGAGTAAACCACAACATTTAATTACTGACTCCAGCCAAAGGCACAGAAATACCCCAGGTCAGCTGCTGTACAAGTTGCTGCCCCATCATAACCTGTACGTTCTTGATTCAGGGAATGGTCATCTGAAACAATCAATTAATTAGGGCCATAAAACTCAGAGTGCCAGAATAACGAGCTAAACCAGCAGTCTGTCTCACTCTAAGGTGTCAGCAACACCCTGGAGTTGGTCACAGTGTTCTCCTACCTGGAGAGATGCTTTGGAGTCTCAGTTGTAGAGACTCACAGACCACCAATGTGGGACTAAGTCCTGCATTGACACCATTGGCCGCTCACACCCTTTCCTAGCTGCCTGTTGTCCCACTCCAAGCGGATCCCAGTTTGGTTTGGTGTGTGGAAGCACCAGGGGCTGTGCTAACAGCCTGTTGTCTGCCTGCCCTACCCCACAGCAACGGCTCCGTGGTGCTGCCTTACCTGGCAGGCGTCCACACCCCCAGTGAGGATCCCCACGCACATCATCCGTGGTGTCAGCTGGTCTGTCAGCAGCTCGTTGCACACAGTCTGGTTGATGAGGCGGATTTCAGCCTTCTGCAGGATGGAGGCTCCGCCGCCTGCGAGGAGGGCAGGGGAGTGTGAGACAAAACTCTTGCAGCGGTTTGGAGCAGCATCTCCCTCCCCAAAGCTTTGTGATGGCTCTGAGTGACCAACTAATTGCCAGACAATCCCTGCTGTCACAGCTGCCCCTCCCAATGCTATTTTCCCAATTCCAGCAGGACCAACAGCCTTGGGAGTCTCATTAGTTTCCACTCCAGGGAGCCCAAGTCACTGAAACAGTGTCTGGCCTGGCCTGCTTTTCCTTAAGGTCACAGACTAGGTGCTGCAGCAGGTCCAGAGTGGGATAAGGTTGGCAAAGGGTCTGGACAACAAGAGGAAAGGGCCTCAGGCTGCCCCAGGGGAAGGTCAGGTTGACCCTGAGGAAAAACTTCTCCCTGGAAAGGGCCCTCAGCCCTTGGCACAGGCTGCCCAGGGAGGGGGTTGAATCACCATGCCTGGCCGTGTTTGACAGTCAGGGAGATCTGGAGCTCAGGGACAGGGTTTGGGGGTGGGATGGGACAGCTGGG
>VZRI01008980.1:109095-203142 GCA_013397515.1 Upupa epops
CTGAGCACTCTGTCAGGGAAGAGATTTCTCCTGATGTCCAACCTAACCCTCCCCTGGCACCACTTGAGGCTGTTTCCTCTTGTCCTATCGCTGGTGACTGGAGAGAAGAGACTGACCCCCAGCTCTCTGCACCCTCCTTTCAGGGAGCTGTAGAGAACAGTAAGGTCTCCCCAGTTCCCTCAGCCCCTCCTCATCAGCCCAGTCCTCCAGGCCCTTCACCAGGCTTGGTGCCCTTCTCTGGACCCCCTCCAGCCCCTCCATGTCCTTCTGTTATTGAGGTGCCCCAAACTGGTCCCAGTACTCAAGATGAGCCCTCGTGAATTCCAACCTAAACAATTCTATGATGCTGTGGGAACACACCTGTGCAGCCCCACATCTGCCAGGCCAGCACTCACCTCCTTCCACAGTTGCTCCCCAGCCGGTCACCCACATGTCCTTGCCCACAGGGAAGCTGTGTGTGACATCGGGCAGGCAGATAGGCTGGATGACAGAGGAGAAGGTGACAGGGCTCTGCAGCTCCATGACAGCAACGTCGTAGTCGTAGGTGTAGTCGTTGAAGAAGGGGTGGGAGATGATGCGCTTGATTTTCCGCATTTGCACGTTGGCCCCGTTGCGGTTGCCCTGGTCGGTCAGGCCCAGGTAGGCTGTCCACAGGCTGGGATCCGAGTACCTACAGGAGCCCAAAGACAGGGCAGGATGAGCCTAGAGCTCACATACACTGCTGCTCTCTGAGCCCTTCCCTTTAGAGTAAGAATGGGGTTTTCCTACTCAGCTCAACCAGCAGGAGTGCCCGGCACGGCTCCAGCCTACCTGATGCCCTGCAGCTGGAGGAAGCAATGGGCCGCCGACACCAGCCAACTGCTTGAGATCAGCGAGGCCCCGCAGATGTGGCCCTGGCCCTTGGCGTGCAGGCTGACCTGCCACGGCCATTCGCCCACATCCGAGTTCTGCCCGCCGACGATCCGCGACTTCCGTGTGTAGGAGCGGATCCCGCAGTCTGGGAAAGGAGAGAGGGGCACTGGGTCACTCCTGTTCCGTTCAACACCTCCCCTTCACAGAATACCAGAGTGTCTCTGGATGTGAGAGATCTTTAAGATGATTCAGTCCAACCATCACATCAGTGCCACCAGGTCACCCCTAACCCCTGTCTCTCAGCACTATCTGCCTGTGAAATCGCTCCAGGGATGGGGACTCCACCTCTGCCCTGGGCAGCCTCTTGCAATGTCTGACAACCCTTCTGGTGAAGAAATTCTTCTTAACACCCACTCTCATTCCTTTGGGGTTGTTCAGCCTAAAGAGAAGGCTCCAGGGGGACCTTACAGGGACTTTCCAACCCCTGAAAGGTGCCGTCAGAAGGCTGGGAAAGGCTGTTCCCATGGGAAGGGAATGATAGGATGAGAGGTCATGGTTTGAAGCTGGAAAAGGGCAGAGGGAGGCTGGACAGGAGGAACAAGGTGTTGAATCTGAGGGTGGGGGATCCCTGGACCCGTGGAGGCCCCATCCCCGGAGCCATTCAAGGTCAGGCTGGCTGGGGCTCTGGGCAACCTGGTCTGTTGAGTGCTGGCCCTGCTTGGTGTAGGGTGGGTGGACTGGATGGCCTTTAAAGGTCCCTTCCAACCCAAGACAGTCTGTGGTTCTATGATTGCCCGTGTCAGGATGTGCCATCAGCACAGGAGCCCAACGCTAAATTCATTCAAATCTTTACTGGCCAAGTCCAGAAATGTGCACACAACCCCCTGTGCAGAGTCCTGGTCTGCACAGACACTGTGAAGGGCACGGGCAGACATGGAGTTTCAGGAGATGGTTTAGTGATGGAGTGTTGTAGGGCTTTATGATCTCGTAGGTCTTTCCAACCGTGATGATTCTCCAAGAACACAGCCCGGCTCTTTCCAGACCCAGCCATTGCACAGAGAAACCCAGGGGCTCCCTCTACCCCATTCAAGTGCTTCTCCAAGAGGCCCAGAAGCCCACAGTCCCCTGCCCAGGGTACTCACTGCAGTTCTCCTCATCGGAATTGTCTTCACAGTCCTGCTCCCCGTCGCACTCTGGGTTCTGTTTGCTGATGCAGTGCCCGCTGCGGCACTTGTAGGTGTGCTCGTTGCAGGGCACCGTCGTGTGGCCAACTGCAGGCAGGATGAATCGAGAGAGGTTAGCTCCAGCACCTCCCTTCCCCATCCCCAGGGCATTCCCACCCCCAGAAAACCCACTGAGCAGAGTCCTCCTTCAAGGAGGGGGTCACATTCTCACCGTTGCTGCAGCTGCCCTCGTCGCTCCCGTCCCCGCAGTCGTCTTTGCCGTTGCACTTCTGTGCCTCAGGCACGCACTTGCCGTTGTGGCACTTGAAGCTGTCAGCGGCACAGCCTGGGGAAGGAGGGGTTCCTGAGGGGTTGTGGGGTACAGACCCCGCTCTGCCTCTCCCCCTGCCCACCCGAAACAAGCAAAGCCCTGCAGCTGCCACACACAAACTTCTATTCCCTTGCCTTTCCTTCTCTGAACTGCACAGGGACACTGATTCCTTCCCTGAACCCAATGTTTCTTGTTTATTTCAGATCAGAAAAGACCCTTGAGATTATCAAGTGCAACCACCAGCCCTGCTCTACAGGTTTCTACTAGAGGATCACCCCTAAAACGGATCCCCCAACCCCACATCTAAATGACCTTTAAACCCCTCCAGTCATGTGGACTCAGCCACCTCAGGCAGGCTGTTCCAAGCCCTGACTGCTCCTTCAGTGAAAAATCTTTCCTGCTGCCCAGCCTAACCCTCCCCTGGAGCAGCCTGAGGCCGGTCCCTCTTGTTCTGTCACTGATGACCTGTGAGAAGGGACCAGCACCCACCTCTCCACAGTGACCCTTCAGGTAGCTGTAGAGGGTGATGAGGTCTCCCCTCAGCCTCCTCTTTTTCAAACTTAAGAGCTCTAGCTCCTTCAATTGCTCCTCATAAGATTAATTCTCCACAACCTTCCCCAGTTTCATTGCCCTCCTCTGTACCCACTCCAGCTTCTCGCTGTCTCTCTGAAACTGAGGGGCCCAGAACTGGACACGGTGCTCAAGGTGAGGTCTCACCAGTGCCCAGTACAGGAGGATGATCACCTCCCTGCTCCCGCTGAACACACTATTGCTGATCCAGGCCAGGATGCCATTNTAAGAGCTCTAGCTCCTTCAATTGCTCCTCATAAGATTAATTCTCCACAGCCTTCCCCAGCTTCATTGCCCTCCTCTGCACCCACTCCAGCTTCTTGATGTCTCTCCGGTACTGAGGCGCCCAGAACTGGACACGGTGCTCAAGGTGAGGCCTCGCCAGTGCCCAGTACAGGAGGATGATCACCTCCCTGCTCCCGCTGGACACACTATTGCTGATCCAGGCCAGGATGCCATTGGCTTTCTTGACCACCTGGGCACCCTGCTGGCTCCTGTTCAGCCACTTGTTGATTAGAACCCCCTTTATTAATGGCTGGACAACTCCAACCACTCCTCCCTCAGCCTGTAGAGCTGCAGGCAGCTGTTGTGGCCCAAGAGCAGGACCCAGCACTTGTCCTTGTTGAAGATGATTCCATCAACGCTGGCCCCCACATCCCATCTATTCAAATCCCTCTACCCCAGGTAGGGAACCTCCCTGCCTCCTACACCAGGCATTTCTCGTTCCCAGCCTCCATCACCCCACGGCCCCTGCAGGGGGTTACTCACTGCACTGCAGCTCGTCGCTGTTGTCGCCGCAGTCGTTCACGTTGTCACAGACCCAGAACTTGGGTTTGCACCAGCCATTGTGGCACCTGAACTGCTGGTCAGTGCAGGCTGGAAAGAGACAGCGAGAAATCAGGGGAGAGACCCACAGAGGGCAACTGTGGGGTCACCAGCCAGCTGGCCACCACTGTGCTTGCTGCAGCATCATGGGGAAACCCAGGGTGCTGGAAACTACCACAGCAGCTGGGTCTCTCCTCATGTAGTACGTGGCTACAGCACAGATTTCCCCTTCTCTGGGGGCCAAAAGCTGTGGGAGAGCTGCTGGGGCAGTGATGGCTGCATTGGTGTCACAGAGCAGAACAGCCAGAGGCAACAACCTGGGCAAAGTGACTGCTGCAGCCAGCAGGAAACCCCTGGAGTTCCCCGATCGTGGGGCTGCAGCCAGGGCAGCCAGACCCTATTCCTCAGAAAACAACCTGGGAATGAGATCCCAGACCAGGGGATCCTACACACCCCAGACAGCTCTGCTCATCCCAGAGGAAAACCCGCACAAACCAACCCCTCCTGTGCATCCCATGGGTTTTCCAGAGGTGCTGCTGGCCCCTGCCTGGCTCAGCAGCAGAATCAGTCCCTTTACCCCACCCAGCTCAGCGAAACCACAGCAGCCTTGAGGACTTCATAGAAAAACATGATCCCAGCTGGGAGGGACTGGAAAGGGAGGGACATCCCACTGGGAGATGGCGAGATTAGCCCACAGCTCCACTAGGAGAGGATCCCAAACCTATCCCCACCCCAAGTGCCTCTTACTCCAGCACCAAGGTGCATAACCCAGAAGAAGCCCCCAGACCGCTGGGGAGACCCCATGAGCTGAAAAGCAGCAAAAGGACTCACTGCAGGATCTCTCATCGCTGCCATCGACGCAGTCCAGCCACCCGTCGCAGCGCATGCTCCTGTCGATGCAGCGGCCGGTGTTGCAGGTGAACTTGCCGGGGCAGGCTGAGAGGGGGCAAAAGGGATGAAACAACCTGTGAACATCCCAGTCGTCCCCTCCCCATCCCTTCCCCAAAGCATATGATGCTCCCTGTGTCCCTGTGTCCAGCAGCCAGAGGACAAACCACCTCTTTCCTCCAGCAAAGCAGGAATGAGGAGGTTTGCAGGACAGCAGAGCATGCAGTGCTCCCAGTGCTCCCCCAGGAAAGCAGCTTTCCAGTTTACATGGCAGCTGCCAGACCTCGGGCAAACCAGTCCCCCCCACAGCATCAGGGTTTTAACTCACGGTCACTGGAGTCGTAGGACAGGTACTCGGCAAGGAAACCAGTGTCTGTGTAGGACTGGTCTGAGTGGAACCGGACCTCTATTTTGTTGGTAGTGCTGGCCACCACAAACTGGGAGCGCTCCCCACAGTACCTGAGGTGAGAGAGAGCGCAAAGGTGACCAGAGTGTTGTAGATCTGCTCTGAGCAATCTTCTTCCAGCCCTGAATTACCCACAGGGACACTTCACACAGAGTCTGGGGGGCAGAAGACAGAGCAGGGCTGGTGCCAGCTCAGGCTCCTCACACAGGACCTCCTGCCATTGGTGGCATCACAGAATCATTGAGGTTAGAAGAGACCTCCAGACCTGTCCAACCACCACCCCAACCTCACCCTGCCCACTAAACCCTGTTCCCCAAGGCCACAGCTACCCGGGTTTGAACCAGTCCAGGGATGGTAACTTCGCCTCTCCCTGGGCAGCCTGTTCCAACCCCTGAGCACTCTGTCAGGGAAGAGACTTCTCCTGATGTCCAACCTAGCCCTCCCCTGGCACCGCTTGAGGCCGTTTCCTCTTGTCCTAAGGTTTGTCCCGGTTGCAGGCACCAAGCTGAGACCTTGGACACAACTGGGACGGAGTCTGTCCTTCCCTTACGATGCCTGTGATCTCAGATCCACAGTGTCCCTGGACCTATGGAACCTGCAAAGCTGCAGCATCCATCCCACCACTGCAGATGCTGAATTTAAAGCCCTATCCCTGCCCTAAACATTGTGCAACCTCTCTGCTCCCTTCCCCAGTGCAGTCTCCTTGGGCCAGCAGCCCTCGGGTTGTGTAATGGCAAACAGTGAGTGCAACAGCAAATGCCTCACAGGGCACCATGCAATCCCCAAACAATGGGGATCTGCTCGTTCAGGCAAAACCCCAGCAGATGTTTCTGCCTTCCTGCACAGCAGGTGTCTGCACAGTGCTTGGGGGGTTCAGCTGCAGCACGCGACGACCCTGGGGACCAAACCCCAGGACTGAGTGCCCTGCTCCCCTCTCCTCCCCACGGGCTTGAGTTAAGAGAGCAGGTCAGACCCAACACCCTCCTGCCCCAACACATTCCCAGGCATAAGGAAAGCACAGGGTGCCCCACTGCTGGGGCAGAGAGCATCCAGCACCTACTTTGTGCTGTTGATCTGGACATAGTCCTTGGAGCAGGAGCTGACAGGGATCCCGGGCTCCAGCACGAAGAAGGCGTTGAACCGCACCTTCACGTTCTTTTTCGAGGGAACCTGCATGAGGAAGCAGAGACAGCAGCACCTTGACTTCTGGAGCGCAGGAAACAGGGGTAAATGCTGTGGGAAAAGGTTTGGGGGGAGGACAGAAGCCGACTGAAAAAGGAATACAGTCCCTTGAGGAAAAGGGAGACCTTTGGAAGGGTTTTTCCTTCCCCAAAATCCCTGCAGCTCTCACTGCTGGGCACTCACTGGGGTTGCTGACAGCCTAATTAAAGCAGGAAGAGCTCATCTCACCTCGATGTTCCAGACGCAGTCCATGGCTGGGGGATAGTGTGCTGGGTAATAGGGAGTCGTGAAGGTGCCGCTCTCTCCTTTCAGAGTCCCACCACAGGCTGGAAAACAAGCGGGAAGACACAAACAGGTCAGGGATGTGAGAAGATGTGGTTTTCCAAAGTCTTAGCTGCCTCCTGCCTGAGGCTGGAGAGAGACAGGAGCCACGGGCTCTAACGCGGTTAATTCGGTCTCTGGAGAGAGCAGCTCTGCTCTGAGGCTTGGAGAGAGCTCAGGAGATCAGTCAGGTGCTTTCTGCACACATCAGGCTGTGTGTCTAATCCAACGTAATTCTGGGCTTGCGCTCCTCCAGGGATCTCATTACAGTGGCCAAGAGCCCCAGGAGCCATGAGGTGACCTGCTTCCAGACCTCCCGGCCCTGGCAGACTGACCACAGCAGCACCTTCACAACAGCAGAGAGACGCAGGGGGAATGGGCTGGGGTCTCCACTCACCTGTCACCTTTGGGAGCTGGAAGAACTCAGCCTTAAAGCCAGGGAATCTCCCATCCTTGTTGGTAACCAACATGACCAGCATGACGTTCTGGGAGGACAGGAAGGTCAGGTTGTAGGAAGGGGCATAGTTCCCACAGAGCCTAGGACAAAACCCACAGGACATGAGTCTCCTGCAGCACAGACCCCACCTGAGCAGAAACTAGAGCTCAGCCACCAGCAGGACTTCTCCCTGTACCTCACGGGCACCCTCACCTGACCAAAGCGTGGGGCTCCACGGGACTCAGGGAGTTGTACACCTTGATGTAGTCGCTGTCATCTGTGCACTGCTCCAGCTCCAACGTCTTGAAGGTCAGGCTGATGACGGAGTTGACATCTGCCCTCAGAGCCCAGTAGCAGAGTGCGTTGTTGGGGTACGGACTGTTGGGGAAGCCTGGGCTGGTGAAACTGGTGACCTCCCCTTCCTTGGCGTGGATGGCAAAGATGCAGCTGTCTGCCCAGGAGAGGAGGGGAGGGTTAACAAGGAGAATGAGGAGGTTCTGCCCTGCCTTAACCCGAGAGTTAGCACACTGGGGGGAACCTCTTGCAGGGAGCACCAACCCCCATCTGCAAAGCGAGGGGCACTGTGGAAGGGCAGTCAGGGCCACCCACTACTGCCTGACCACAGCAAGGTCTGCTCTGCAGTCCCACCAACCCCAAACCAGCTCCAAGCAGCATCCAGAGGTGTGTGAAACACCTCTCCCCAGGCAGTACCCATCCCATAAGGGACATCACCACCCCAGTGAGGTCTGGGGTGCAGAGAGGTTGTGCCAAGGCTGCAGAAGAGCTGTACTTACTGTCCCGAGAGGAGTGAGCTATGCTGGGGTCCACAGCTGTGGGAGAAAAAAGAGTGTGTGGTCATCTCTGGGCTGTGGAAAGTCCCTGGGAGCTGCAGTGATTTGGCCTCACAGGTAGGGTCTTCCTCACAAGCTGCCAAGGGCAGGCTGCTCCCGCCTGGGCTCTGGGGAGCCGGCGGATCAAGGTTTTGCTTGATTCACTCCCACCCCTCCCAGCCAGGCTTAGAGGAGAGCTCAGACTCCTAGAGCAAAGGGCAGCAGGTCCATGCAGCCTCTCTGTGTCCACCCAGCTCAACCTGGTGCCTTACCCCCACCCTGTCAGGGGCACCCAGGGCAGGGCTGTGACCCACAGCTTCTCCCTCCCATGACATCCCCCAAAGGCACTCACGGAAAGCGACGACCGACTCCACCTTCAGCATGGGGTTTCTGAGCCGGGGATTCCACCTCTGGACCAGGTTCTGCTTGTCTGCCATCGCCCTGTCCAGACTCTCCTCCCGGTACTTGGGCACCAGGAACTCTGACCAGTAGTAGGCATTGATGCTGCCTTTGTTTCCGCCGCTAAAGGGGGGAGAGCAGGGACAGACAAGGGAGGGCTCAAGCATCAGTGAAAGAAGGGAACAAGCTACATGAACATCCCTTTCTGGAGGACAGCGGTGGGCGAGGGAGAGACCCAGTGACAGGGCAGTCACACTGTGCCCAGCGAGGGCCCCTGCCAACACAGATGGTCCCTTTCAAGGCTTCCAGGCACCACCCACTGCACCTGGTCTGGTGAGAGGTGTCCCTGCCCATAGCAGGGGGCTGAGACTAGATGATCTTTAAGGTCCTTTCCAAACCCAACCCAGTCTGTGATTCTGTTACTCACAGACTCCACCAAGCCTGGATTTTCCCCAAGACATCACCCCCAGCACAGCAGTGAGGACTGGCAGCAACTGTTCGCATCCAGGTCACTTTTCGCTGCCCACCCTTCCCCATGTCACTCAGGGTATCCCCATCCCCAGCAGCCCATGAATGAGGCTATGTGGCTGCTTGAGACCCCAGCATCACCCTCATCCTGTCCCAGACTGGGGTCGGGCAGCACCCAGCACCCACCTGAAGGCAGTGATCACCGTCACTCTGTGGTAAGGGCCGATGTCCGCATGGTTCCTGTAGATCTCCTCCACCTGAAAGGTTTTACAGAAGGGTGTTGAGGGTGTCTGGAGGTGAGGAGGGAGAGCTTTAAGCCTGCTATGGAAGATCAGGGCAGGTACCTGGCATCCCTGGCTGTGGGAAGCTGCAGGTGCTGGAGAAAGGGAGGGAGAACTGAGTCCCAGAAGGACCCAGACCTGCTCAGCTCACCCTGCTCCTCCCCAGGGGAAACCCAACAGACCCTCGAGTCTGGGGGAAGGCAAGAGCAGCCATGGCTTCAGAAGGGAGAGCAGAGACCCTCCTGTCCCATCCACCAACCCTGGGATCTGCCCAGGCAGCCTCCTGGCTCACACACTGGGTTGGGAGATGCCGTGGTACTGGGCTGGAGCTGCGATGTCAAGACCCAGGTCCGAGGCAGGTCCCTGCTCTCAGCCCAGCACGTCACAGCAAGAGGTAGGAGAGCTGAGAGCAGTGAGAAAGCTCCGAGGTGCCTTACACACAGAATCCCCACAGCCATGGGGAACAGCAAAGAGTCCTTGGAGGAGAGGATGAGGGCTGCAAGGAACCTCTTACCGTGCTCTTCACCTTCTTGGCCAGCATAATGAACTCGGGCGAGCTGGAGTTCTCATAGGCATCAAGGAAATCCCAGTTCAGGACCCGCAAGTGGCCGTTGAAAACCTTATGGACGGGCACGTTCCTGTCTGGAGGGCAAAGGACAGAGTCAGAGAGGCTCCAGTCAGGGCTGGGGCTGGGGCACAGCAGGTGCTTGGGAACAGCCATGGGGCAGGGCATCCATCCACTGCCTGGAGCCTTCCCAGAGCCATCGACAATGTCAGATAGCGAGTCTCTTCTCCAGGGACACGCTGCCATGGTATCACCCCACACCAGTACCCCCCAGCCATCACACTCACATTTGAAGTGCCAAACCAGGAGGCTGGTGACAAGGAAGACGATCAGGAAAACGATGACCGTGACGGTGACAACCACCCTCCGCTTCGGGCCATGCTTCTCCATCTTCTTGGAGTTCATGGCAGGGAGGAACTCCACCCCTTCCTCCAGGTTGTTCATGTCCTGGGGGAGGACAGAAGGCAGGATGGTGGGGAGGCTGTTCCCAGAGCTGGGTTTGCAGAGGTCCAAAGCACACACACCTGCAGCATCGCTACCTGTCCGTGGTAACTCCCTGACACTCAGCACAGCATCCCCCCCCAGCAGGACCAACCCCAGAGACCTGTGCTCTGTCTTTTCACACTCTCCTCGGTCCTTCTTGGCCTCAACACGAAGCCATCAGCTCAAGCAAAGCCAAAGGCAGGGCCACACACACAGCCCCATGACCACAGCAGGAGCTCCAGGATCCCTGCCTGCTGGCAGATGATGCTGCAGACAGGCATCCAGCCCACAGCAGGCTGGTTCTGGGGTTGGTGTGTCACCCCAGCACGTGGCCCATGGCAGGCTAGAAATAGCAGAAGGAGAAACCCAGCCACTTCCTCCTGACACCTCCCTGCTTGTCCCCAGGGCCACGGCAGCACCCCTGTCTTCATGCCTGGGGTCTCTGATTTACAGAGATAACCTGGAAACATCAGGAGGAGCACACAGGGCATCACCACAGCCCAGGAACGAGGAGTAACAACCCTCTCACTGCCATCCCTACCCCATGGTGGGTGATGAAGAGGAAGGTCTCTGCGGTAGTACCAAGCCCTTGGTGCCCTGGGGCTTCACACCCACACGATGCAGGGTCAGACACTGCCTGTCCTCGCCAGTGGTTCAGGTCACAGTCCCCTAAGTGTCAGCAAAAACAACCAGTAAAGGGGGCTCCGTCACTAGCTGGACCTCTGAGCCCCCCATGCTCCCCTGCAGACACAGGATGCTCTTCCCTTATTCCATCCCTCGATGTGCAGGAAGCAGAGTGCCTCCTTCCCCTACTCCTGCTGCCCTTCTCTTCACCTGCTCTGCCCTCTCCTCCTGCCCTCCACGCCTCCCCACAGCCTCTCCTCCCTGTGGTATTCGCCTGAGGCCCTTCACAAAAGAAGGGGACGTGGCAGGCACCTTACCCTACCTTTTGCAAAGGGCTTTGTGTGTTTAATCCAGCACACACACCCCACAACACCCCCGACACCAGAGCAGCCGACCAGCTTCCCCAGAACAGTGCCAGTTCATCAGAACCAGCTCTCCACCACAGGAGGAGGCAGATTCCTCCTTCACAGGTGGCTGCTTGGGCAGAAAGAAACCCACCAGAAGAGCCATCTCTAAGGTGCCAGGGTGACCCTATCACCAACATCCAGCAGCAAGAGAAACCACCTCAAAAGGTCTCGATGAGGCTTCTGCCCACACAGAGGCAACCTGGGGGCAGCAGAGAAGGAAGATGGTGCCTCTGCCCACACAGCTGGCAGCAGGAGGACAGTGTCTCTGTGTGCTCTGAGTAACGAGGTCTGGGTCCAGCCTGTTAAACCTGGCCTTACCCACACGCTCCTCTGTTAGGCTGGACTGAACCAGGTGCGGTTCTTACCTGCACACCTCACACACCAGAGCCCCAGGGTTATGGGGTGGCAGCAGCAGCAGAGCACAGTGAAATGAAGTTTCCCCCAGCTAGAGCAAAGCAAACCCTGGTCACACACAGGGTTTGCAACAGCGCCTGCAGCCCTCTGCAAAAGACCCCACAGTCAGGTTCATCCAGTTGCCAGACAACAGTGGGGCTGAGCTGCAAGCAGAGAACTCAGTGACGGCAGGATGCTGCGGCTGCTGCAGTTTCACATCCTCTTTGGGTGAAAGGTTGTGTCTTGGCTGAAAGAAAACTCTTAGACGGGACCAACAGATCTGATTAACTCGGGGGACAACAGCTCCCGTGGCTGCTGCAGCCAGCAGAGGAAGAATCATAGAATCCTTAGGGATCAGAAACGACCTTGAAAGATCATCCAGTCCAATCCCCCTGCCACAGCAGGATCCCCCAGACCAAGCCACACAGGAACACAGCCAGGCAGGTCTGGAACATCTCCAGAGAAGGAGACTCCACAACCCCCCTGGGCAGCCTGGTCCAGTGCTCCAGTACCCTACCTGGGAAGAAGTCGCGGCTGATATTGAGATGGAACCTCCTCTGTTCCAGCTGGCACCCAGTGCCCCTTGTCCTGTCACCAGATGACCTTGAGCAGAGCCTGGCTCCATCCTCCTGACACCCACCCCTCACAGATTTAGAGACAGGAATGAGGTCCCCCCTCAGCCTCCTCTTCTCCAAGCTCAAGAGACCCAGCTCCCTCAGCCTTTCCTCATAAGGGAGCTGCTCTCCTTCCTTCATCATCTTCATTGCTCTGCGCTGGACACCCTCCAGCAGCTCTGTGTCCTTGATAAAGAATCATTGAATGGTTTAGGACCCTGAGGAAAATTGACTGCCTGATCTACAGACAATTCCTCTGCTCTCCTTGGGAAAAAGGGTGGGAAAACTTAAATCTGTGAGAACCTGCAGCATCCCTGTGCCAGGCTGTCCGTGCTCCAAAGCCAAGGTGGCCAAACACCCAGACACCACAGGAAATGAAGAGCGTGGGGGGTTTTTCCCTTATCTCTGCTGTAGAGGAGCGGCCACAGACACTGTTACTCACCAGAATTACCAGCAATTAGAGGCAGAGCTGAGACTGGACACAGAGGTTTCTCCCCCTGCTTTCTCTTTTACATTCCACATCTCGTTCTCCTGCACCCTTACGTTACACCGTGATATTCCCCAGCCAGCTCAGACACTCATGTGAGGCTGCTGGGGAGATCCTGTCGCAAGCAACTGGCAGACCCTGAAAACTTCTCTCAAATCAAGGCAGAGGATCTGAAGCAGCCCTGGAGCTCTGGAGGATGCTGAAACAGCTCACACCCAGGAGGTTTCTGATGAAGCCCCACTTCCTGACCTCCGAGTAAGAGGCTCAATCTTCCCGCACCCAGCACAAAACCCTGACCTCAGCAGCAGCCACGCGCCTCTGCATCCCCTCCTGCCACCGCACAGGAGGTCAGAAAACAAGCACAACCAACGACAACTGTGATCTCCTTTAGCTAACGGCCTCCGCTCGGCTCCCCAGCCAGCCTGAACAGCCAGCGGAGGCTCTGAACACGTGTCCTGCGCTCACCTTGTCCGTGACGCCCTGAGAAACCATGAGTAGCCCAGAGTGACTCAAGCTCTGACTCTCTCGCTCTGCTTGAGGAAAAGACTCCGATGGCCGTCATTAGCAGAAAACCTTCCTTGATATTCTCCCCACCTTAGTCACAGGTTCGGTTACTTCCTCGTGCTCCTCCTCGCTCAGCCCGCACCGTCACGGCAGGATGGGAGGTTTCTGGTGGCAGCGTCAGCCCAGCTGGTGTGACTGGGCAACCACGCAGTGCCCTGGCAGTGCCACATGCCAGTGCAGTGAAAGGCTCACACAGACCTCGTCCCGATTCTTCCACACCTCAGTTTTCCCTTGGAGTCCCAGCTTTGTGAGGAAACTGGGAACAGGAGCACTTGTCGATAGATTTATACAGTCCTTGGAGACCTCCTGCCCCAGCTCCTGCGTGCAGAGAGCTCAGAGCAGCCCTGCGCCCACAGAACCTCCTGCTCCTCCTCCCTAAGCTGGCACACGATGTATTTTTAGACAGCAGCCATCCTCTGCCAGACTGGACAAACCAGATGCATGAGTGACTAATTCTGTTAGCACGAGATTCAGCAGGAACACGGGGATGGCGAGAACAGCCGCGGCCGAGTCCAGACTCGGTAGCCTTACCCTAGAGCAGAGGCACCTTCTCGTTCAAGGCAAGGTCCACCTGGGATCAGCATCTTCCTGATGATTTCTGGTTTATTTGTTGGTTCCAACATGAGGTGCCCCAGGCACCGAAAGCCCTCATCAGCTCCTCTCTCCTCCACGTGCTTCCATCTCTCACTCAGCATCTGCATCTGGTTCACATGGAACGCTGGGGCTCCCAGCCAGTGGTTTCACCTGCCCCTTGCCACTGCTGCCACATTTCTTTGTCCAGCACAAGGCAGTTAGGAGATCCAGCCGCTTCCCTCGGTGTTTATCACATTCCAGCCTCAGCTCGTTAGCCACAGTGGCTACTGAGGACACAGAAGATGCAGCCAAGGCAGCCTCACTGCAAAGGACCCACTGCCAGGCATTAGGTGCATGGCCACGAGAAGGAGCCTGTGAAATCCATGGGATGTCTGAGCTGAGCGGAGTCACTGGACGACGTGGTGAAGCTCTTGCTGGGTAATTACACCCTGCAGATCCCAGCCTGTATATCCAAGAGGCAATTCCCACCTCTCTCCTGCAGCCACACCTGCCTCAGGTTGTGTTCAATGAAAACTAACCCAACCCTCCCAGGACAAGAGGAATGGAATCCATCAGGCGGCTCGGGATGCGGCCAGCAAGGCAGGCTGAAGGCTTGGGAGACCCCCAGCCACTGAGACCAACAGGGTGGGCTTGTGCAGTGCACAAAGGTTTCCTGGATCACTCCGAGAGCTAATGCCAGCCTTGTGCTGCTGGCATGAGGGGAAGCAGCCTTTTTCCATAAGAAAACCCCAAGAGCTGCTCTCCAACGTGGAGTTCAGGTCCAGCCACACAGCTCTTGAAACCAGCTCCTGCAACTCTTGCAGGAGAGATCTGACCAGGAAGAGATGTGACCCAAATGATCTCCTCACTTCTCTTCCTGATAAGAAATGTCTGGAACCTCAGGGCTGAGTTCCATCAGGATTGTTCATGCCCTGCCACCCCAACACAGGCAGTAGGGCAGCAAAGAAACTTTGCCCGGGTATCTTCATCTTCAGCTCCTTCTGAAGGGCAGTGGAGTTATAAAAGGGTGACATCAGAGCTAATGAGAGAACTCAGAGCAGGAAACAGAGGGCACGGAGTGCTCCAGTCTGTCTGCCTTCCAGGCACCCAGGGCAGAAGCAATAGCGAAAGACACCAGTCACACTCCCCTATCTCACACAGCAATTTCGAGCTCAGCCCTCCACAGCTCTCAGCCATCTTGTGACCTTCCTGAGTCATACGAGAAACCAAATTCCTGCCAGTTTATTACCAGAGTCTGAAGTTGATGTTTGCACAGCAGAGCATCATCCTGGCTGGCTGCCCCACGCTGGGCTGGGCGTATCGGTGCCACTTGCATCCTGCTCAGAACCAGACACCAGGCTTCTCGCTGAGCTGTGACAGAGATTTTCACACCTAACACTCAGTGGTTCTCAGGGTTAAGAGGGAAATCCCAAGACATCTGGGTGACAGAGCCCTGGCAGTGACTGCCCAGAGAGTTTGTGGAGTCTCCTGCTCTGGAGCAGTTCAAACTCAGCCTGGCTGTTCCTGTGTGATCCGAGATCCCTGGCGTTGTACAGTTCTATGACTCTAAGGTACCTGCAGGGCTGCCACATGTAGCTACGAGCCATGAAATTCCTCCCAGCAGGAAGCTGCTGTCCCGAGAGCAGAAGGGAGCCCAGCCGTGGACACAAACAGCTTATTTCAAACGCCTCTGCCGGCACAGGCGGTTCTGTCTGAGCAACAAAACCACCCTCCAGCAGCCCAAGTCAAACCAGACCTTGATGAAACACTCCACACACAACATTTCACCCACACTCCTGACTGACTCTCTGAGAGGCCAAGGACATTTGAATCATAGACCCATTAGGGATCAGAAGGGACCTCGAAAGATCATCCAGGCCAGTCCCCCTGCCACAGCAGGATCACCCAGACCAAGTCGCACAGGAACACAGCCAAGAGGGTCTGAACGTCTCCAGAGAAGGAGACTCCACAACCCCCCTGGGCAGCCTGGTCCAGTGCTCCGGGACCCTCCCTGGGAAGAAGTTCCTTCTGATATTGATATGGAACCTCCTCTGTTCCAGCTGGCACCCAGTGCCCCTTGTCCTGTCACCAGATGACCTTGAGAAGAGCCTGGCTCCATCCTGCCCCATGTTCAGAACAAAAAATAAGGGAAACACCAGCATCCCTGACCTGGCAAACCCATCACCATGAGCTGCCTCCAGCCTACCATCCTGTATTGCAGAGCAGTGTCTGCAAGGCTGGCCCAGGTGGCCTTTGGATGGAAATGACATAGTGCACCCTGGGCACAGCAAGAACCTTTGCTCCCATCCCTTCCCCACAGCCAGGCCCTCAAAAATGCTCTCACTGCTCTCTCAGTGGCTTCACAGAGGGATCTCTTGTTTGCTGAGCAAAGGTCTGGCTCTCTCACCATCGGCCTCAGCCTTTTTCTCATCTGCCTTCCTTATTCTTGTTTGCCTTTGGCACCAACAGCAGCAAAACTGGCCTGAGCAGCAGCTCACCCACCAGCCACTACCCAAGAGAAAAGCTCTAAGCCCTTCCAAGGAAGAGGATGTTCCCAACAACCATCCTGGCTCCTTTCCTGCCGCAGCCATTGCGAAAGGACTCACGTTAGCTCCGCTGTCACATTTATAGAGAGCCAAGTCCAACGACGGTTTGTTCACAAAGGACAAATTCCTCAGGCTGTTTGCTGCCAGCCAGCCCAGTTCGTCTGTCACCAGGGAAGCCCTCCCTGACCAGACCAGCTCCTCTTGACCCAGTGCAGGGACAGAACTGGTCCAGAAGCTGGGGAAAGGACCTGTGATGCTGCTGAAGGCTCTACTGCAGTCCTCAGCCCTGCTGTGAAGCCATTCCAGTGCACAAACTTGCCTTCTGCCAGGAGCACAAGCTGGGCAGGGAAGCTCACCCTGCTCCCAGCAGTGTCATCCTGACCCAGGCAAGGAACAAGGAGCTCCAACTGAATGGTATCAGCAAGAGCATCTCCTTCCCACTCCTGGCAGTCAGCGAGCCCTGACACAGGTAGAGGTGAGGGAAGCCTTGCTGTAGGGTAGCTTTCTGCTGGTGCTAAAAGTGCTGCCTCCTTCACTGCTGCCAGACAACAACGGCTAAAGCCAGGCCTGGAGACCAACAGTAGTCAGGCGAGCTGGAGAGCTGCCACGCTTGACCCTAAAAGCCCAGTTTTGGATCAGCAAGGTGGCACAGAACGAGCTCTAGAGGTGCCACCCCTAACCACCCAACAGGAAAAGCCGACAGCAGCTTCAGCTCGGAGCAATAGCGCCTGGGCTCATTACCGAAGCCTCAAAGCCCTCGGTTAAAGCCAGAACTTCCGACGGCCCCAACAGGTTTAGTTGGATCCTGTTGCTAAACAACCCAGCCCCACGCGTTGAGCAGCCCAACCTCTGAGGAGCTGGCCTTTGCTCACAGTCCCAGTGCCCAGTGAAGCTGAAATCAAAACCCTTGGAGCGGCAGCAGCCAAGGAGACCGAATGCCAGCACAGACCCGTTCCCACCTTCCCAAAGCTGGTTTCTCTTTCTCCAACCCTGAGCGCTGCCAGGCTCAGGGTGGTCCCCTCAAACCTCAGAGGAGATGGAGGTGGATGGAGCAGGACTCGAGATGCCCAAAGGATCCAGAGCCGCCCCAGCCACTCCTGACCCACAATATCCCCAGAGAGAGGAGCGAGTGGAGGATGAGGAAGCCCAGCAAAAGGCCGATTCCTTTTTGGGGAGCCCCTCTGTGCCCCGGCCATAGCTCTCACCTGTAGCTGGGCGCTGTACCTCATGCTGGCACCAGTGGCCGTGGGGTCGTGCTCCATGACTAGAGTGGCCGTGGAGCGGCTCAGGCCGCCATGGCGCGGGCTCTCTTTGCCTGGGCACAGCTCAGCTCGGCTGGGCACAGTGCCCAGCTCCTCCTCTCTGTGCTCAGGGCAGGTGCAGGGAGGCGGAAGCACCTCGCAGGTCCCCCAGCACTCCCCTGTCCCACCTCTTCTGCTTCACTGGCCTTCTGCAGAGAGGTTAGAGATGATGTGGTGGCCAAAAAGCTGTGTCCAGAAGCCCCACACAAGCTCTGTGCCCATTTTGCCAACATGTTTTGCCTTGAATAAATGAAGCCAAGAAGCAGCTGCCTCTCTCCAACATAGGGCACCCCACAGCCAGCAGCAGGGATCGCCAGCGCCCCTGTACACAACAGCTCTAGGGCAAAGCTTTTTGCACCCAAGGTCTTCTCCCTTCTCAGGTGACAGCAACCATCAGCTTTGAAACCCCCCCTGTACACAGAGCACCCCAGGACAAGGGGCTCCCCAGAACATCCAGTACTTGCAGGGACAGCCAAAGCAAAATATTCCCTTTGTCCCAACCTGGAAGCTGCTCCCAGATGCAAAACCGCACAGCAGGGATTCCATGTGGATCCTTCCTGAGTGCCCCAGAGGGGAAAAGGAGGAACCAGCAGCCCAGCCCCGGGTTCTGAGAACCTGAGAGGGGATTTTACTACAGAAACCTGTATGTCAGTCTTTACCCCTCATTTCCCCCTTCTTGGAAAGGTGCCTCCCCACACCCCTGCAGTGCTTAGATTTTGCACATTCAAGAGTAAATGAGGGTTAAGGGTGGCTGGATCATCCTGAGAAAGGATTCTCCCTGTCTTCCCGTTCCCCAGGAACATTCGAGGGCTGACCTGGCCATCCCACTGCTGATCTGAACCCTCTTCCACCAACCGTATCCAGCCCTGGAACCGATTTTCACCTTATCTGAACAAGAAACTCCCCCGAAAGCCGGGTTTGCAGTAACAGGAGCTGCCTGCTGATCCCCACCCCGCGGGGGAGATGCTTTTGTTTTACTGGGAGGCCTTTGTTTTACTGGGATGCCTTAGTTTCCCTTTGCCCTGAAGTGTCCCCTGTGGAGCCCAAGCTTTGTGTCCCCTTTCGCAATTGTTTCTCTGGGGAAATAAACAGGCAGTGTCAGGTCTCTGACCCTGCTCCTTTGTCTTTAGGTGGAAAATCGAACTAACTTCTGTGCCCTGCAGCCAACCACCTGGCACTGCCCTCCCAGCTCCCCCAGCAGCTGCCAGAATCCCCCTACTTGGCTGGGCACCACCTAGCAAGAAACATCTCTGCATTTAAGGTTTTCCCCTCTCAGTTAGTCAGCAGGCCGAAACCAGCCGGCTCGCAGCTCCCTACTGATGCCCAGCCCTGCCCAGCGCTCCAGTTGCAGAGCCACTCCCTGCCTGGCTGGCTGGAGCTGCCCCAGCCCGGCTCAATACCCCAGGAACACAGCGTTTTCAGGCCGAAAGCAGCTCGTCCAAGCTCAGCTACTCACTGCCCTTTGTTTCTGCGCATTTCTCCTCCTCTGACACCAGCTGGCCTCCTCCGGGCAGGTACCAGGTGCCCTGGAATGTGGCACCAGGAGGGTGAGATGCAGACTCACTCCCCGCCCCCCCCCTTGAGGCTTCGGGTGTCTCCTGCACAATCCACAGCTCCTGGTTTCACAAAGAGCTCCTGGTTTCACCCAGCTTTTCCAGTCATCCAGGCCACCGAGAGCTATAAACTAATTAATTAACTGGATCTTTGAAGAAGAGGATGCAACCACCGCGGGGAACAGAAAGAGACAGCAACGAGGGGCTAAATAGACGGTATCATCTAGCTGGGAGGCAGCGGGGCCAGAGCCCTGAGCGAGAGAGTTCAGGTTTCTCTTCTGGGAATTATCCTGTGGTCCTGTCACCACCACAGATGAGGACCCTCTCGTTCTGTCCCAGAACATCCCAGCAGCGATTCCCACGTGCAGACGGTTCCAGTCTGCTCAAGGGATGCTGAGCCCAGCCAAGGAAAGGTGGAAGTGGAATGGAAAGACCAAGGCACTCACTCACCCACGTGCGATGGCAGCAGTCAGCAGCAGAGCCTCTGGTCCTTCCCTGGCGATCAGTTCCTCCAGTAAAGGCTATCAGCTCCTCCAAGCGTCTCTTTGCATCAGTGTGGTAACAGCTGCACCATGAGAGCGGCAGGAGGTCCCACACAGCTTTGTGAGGAGGAGAGCGCTCGCTTTAGGCACCTCTGGAATCCTGGGGCTCAGTCCGTGTCTGCCAGAGCCGCAGGAGCTAATCCACGGTGGGAATCCCAGCGGAGACTGGGATCAGCTCCGGGAGCAGCAAACACTGTCTGAACGGGCAGGGCTCTTCCACATCAGCGCCCAGCCCGGGGAATGCCATCCATGAGCAGGGAGGGAAATCCCTGCTGACACAAGGGATGGAGGAGCAGAGGATGAAGGGGTCCGGAGGAGGTTCTTCCCAGCTCAGCCGAGCAGAACCAGGAGCCAGCGAGGCTCTTCCTCCCAGCAGCGGGTCCCACTCGTTCTGTTCCCAGGGTGACTCCTGCGCTCAGCTCTGCACTCCCAGCCGGATTCCTGCCCGACACCGCCCAACCTCTGCAGCTCAGCCCCTCGATCCGGTCGGGCAACTTCCCGAAAGATGAGGAGGGAGATAAAGGCCGAGGGGTGTCCTGTTACTTTGCATTCCAAAGGGCGAATAAACGGCTGATTCAGTGGGAGGAGAGAGGAAACCGGCACCCAGGAGCTCTGTGGTTTCCAGTTGAGCCAGCAGCCCCCGGGAGAGCAAAGGTGAGCCCGGTACCGCTCCAGTGCCCGGCTGCACCGGGACAGCTATTTTACCCCTCTCGGGCAAGCTGTCCTGATGAGGTTCAGCCTCCCCAGCTGCAAGGGAAGGGCTACAGTTGCCCCCAGCTGGCCACACGCTGCTCTGGGGCGGAGGCGAGAAGAGGTGCTGCCTGTCGCACAGCTGTGCCAGCATTAGTGTCGTTTCGGGGCTACCTCTGATTCCAGCTGCTTCTCTCAAGAGCTCTGCAGTGACGGGCCTGCCTCCCAAACACGATGGCAAGTTGCTGTGCCCTCAGGAGGGCTGGACAGGGCAAAGGGCACCGTGCCCGGCTCCATCCCGGGGATGATACAGGCATGAGACTGAACAAAGGATGTGACAGTGAGCAACAGGTTCGAAATGAGAAAGACCACCCTCAGTCCTCCGAGACAGCTCTGAGACCTGTGTTCATAATTACAGGGGCTGCTTCTTGTGCCTCTATTGTCAGTCATGGGACTCCAAACCCGAGGAAGCACCCTGTAGCGTGTGAGATCAATCCCAGGACTGTGCTATGAGCTGGGTTACTTTCTTGAGCCAGCCTGTGGCTTGTGAAAGCCAAGAGCCTTTCTGTGAGCTCTGAATCAGCAACAACAGTGTTTGCCAGCCATGCTGCAAGTGCAGCAGGGTGACCAGGCTGGCTCTGCCTGGTTTCTGGCTCTGTGGGTTTTGAAAGCTGCCTGCTCACACAGACAACGCCCCAGATGCAGTCAGTTAAGGTCCTGTCTGCCTAACAAGCTGCAAACCCTAAACTGAGGCCAGGACGTAGCTGAGGAGAGAGCCAATGCGTGAGAACCACCTGTTTCACTTTGGTTTATGGCAAACAAGCAGAGCTGACCCAGTTCACCTGATTTCCCACAGAAACCAGAAGTCCAGGCTCCGTGCTGGTGTTAACTCAGCTGCTCACAACCAAAACAAGACCCAGCTCTGCCTTTTCATTGACTCTGATTTCCCTCACCTTGTCAGGGCAGAGGCCAAAGGGATGTGATTGTGGGGTGGCATCGTCGTATGGGGCTTATGGCTTCTGCTGTCCTTCAGACAACAAACTGCCTGATGCTCTTCCCTCTAGAGGGATATGGGGCTATGGCTCAGGCTGTTCACGTGCCCCCCACTAAAAGCAGAGTGTGGGACTCACCCACAGAGTCCCTCTGTCAGAGGTGAGGAGCAATTTCTGCTCTCCTGCATAACACTGGTCCTCTCCATGTTGAGGTATCATCTCACTGGCTAGATCAGGCCCACAGGCCAATGCGGGTCCACCCCAAAAGCAGGATCATAGGTATTGTGTGTGCCTGGATGTCCCCTCCTCTGTTCCAGCAGTGGGGTGTCCTTACTTGCTGGGGGTTTTCACAGCATCCCTAGATCTCCCTCACAGCACAAAAAACTGGGAATCCTAGAATCACTAGGGATCAGAAGGGACCCAAAAAGATCATCCAGTCCAATCCCCCTGCCACAGCAGGGTCACCCAGACCAAGTCCAGGTGGGTTTCAAACGTCTCCAGAGAAGGAGACTCCACAAACCCCCGGGCAGCCCCCTCCAGTGCCCCGTCACCCTCCCTGGGAAGAAGNTGCAGGCTCTCCCCACTCTCACGGTGAAGAACTTCCTCCTCACATCAAGCCTAAAACTAGCCATCTCCAGCTTTGCTCCATTCCCCCCAGTCCTGTCACTACCTGAGATCCTAAAAAGCCCCTCTGCAGCTTTTTTGTAGCCCCCTTCAGATACTGGAGGCCACAACAGCCTTGACTCTGACTGAATGACTGAGTCCTTGTGGGGTGAGGGTTGCCCACAGGCTAAAGGAGAGCCCTCAGATTCCTTCCACCAGATGTCAGGGAGGTGTTGGACAACCTGCCTCACCTTGTGACCCTTCTCAGCCACCCCAGAAGGGAGCACTCCCTTCTCTTGAGGAATCAATCAGCTGGCAGCAGCAGCTCCAGCCAAATGGTTGTTGCTCTCTGATGCTCAACTTAGACAAAAAAGCAGGAAACAAACCAGCAGGGAGTAAACCCAGCCCTAACAACGAGCAGTCTCATTGTTCTGGCCAAAACTGTTCAACTCCAGGTGTGTGGACACAGTCAGCAGAAGCTTCTTCCTAGTGGCAGTTGCTCCGGGCTTTGCTGTGAGCAGGTACAGCAGTGCCCACAGCACTGCCACTCACCAGCTTGAGCTGAAAAACAGTAAACCCACCAGCCTGTTAAGGATGAAGGACTCACCCTATGACCAGGGACTCTCTCTCAGCCCCAGCTTTCTAAACACCCAGACTGAGCTTTCATGTTGCCCTTCAAAGGAGCTCATTTTTGGGACAATGAAGCCCTTGGGGGGTTGGGGAAAGACTCAGCTTCGCACATTAACACCTTCCCAGCCCCATGAGTGGAAGGCTGTGATTTATGAGTTGATGATGTTTGTGATCCAGTGAAGGTTCTGATTTTGGGTAAGCTACCAGCTTCCTACAGAGACCACGCACAACCCTACAAGCTTAAGTAGTTTAGAAGTCCTCAATGCAAATGCTTCGAGTAATCAAGCATCTTTCTCCGTGTCCAGAGGCGTATTTCCGCGTGTATGCCTCACAAACGCCAGGCAGCACTGCACACACTGACAGATTTTCCCTTGCTGCCAAAAATTCATCGAGAGTGGCGCAGCAGCAGCACATTGAAATCCCTCGCCTGGGTTCAAACGAAGCCAGCAGCACTGCAGGGCCCCACTTCCAGGTCGTTGTTAACTCTTTGGGCAGCATCAGCAGCTTTGTCCTGCTTTCTGGGCCATGACGGCCCTGCTCTGGGTCAGCACATCCACTTATCGATGCTCTCTCCTGCTTCTGATTGGCACCTCCTGCTCTTACTCTGAGTGTTGTGAAACCGCCTGATCCTGGAGCTCTTTGGAAACCAGCGTGTTTCTGCCTCCAAGATGAGAGGAGATTATTGAATCACAGAATCATCAAGGCTGGGAAAGACCTTCAAGATCAACAAGTCCAACCATCTACCCTACAACCCCCACCCCAACCACTTCTGCTCTAAAAGTCCTGTTTTAAAACCCTTCCCACTGTCAGTTCTCAGGCACTTTTCAGTTACTCTCTTACGAGCGAGTGCTGTCAAACGTGTGAGTGAGCACAGGGCAGGGTGTGTGAAATCTGAAAGAGCAAACCAAAGTCTTCCTCTGGCCACATAAAAGGCACCTGAAATCCTCTCAAGCTGTGCAGACTCTGCCTTGTTCAGGCGTTATTGATTGTACAGAACAACAGACTGTGTTGGGCTGGAAGGGACCTCCAAAGGGCATCCATTCCAACCCCCCTACACCAAGCAGGGCCAGCAGTCCCCAACCCAAGTTGCCCAGAGCCCCAGCCAGCCTGACCTTGAATGGCTCCAGGGATGGGGCCTCCACCCCCTCTCTGGGCAGCCTGGTCCAGGGATCCCCCACCCTCAGATCCCAGACCTCTGTCCTCCCATCCAGCCTCACTCTGCCCTTTTCCAGCTTCAAACCATGACCCCTCATCCTGTCATTCCCTGTCCCCAGCCTTCTGACAGCCCCTTTCAGGGGTTGAAGCCCCTTTCAGTTCTTGCTGAAATTCAGATGTTTTTCTCAGGAGGCCAGAGAGGGAAAGCAATGCCAGCAGGACTGGCTGTGAGGTTTGAAGGAAACAAACAGGTTCTTAAAATACTTTACCTCACTTCGGCCTCTGTCAGACCTCAACACATGATGCCACCCACGTGCTAGAATGGATTATTCCACGTCAAATGGGTCACTTGACAGAACGAGTGTCATCCCTCCGTGAAATCATTAAAAGCCCCAGTTTGAGCTGTTCGTCTGGAATACGAATATAAATAGCCCAGAGAAAGAAAATGGTTCGATGCAGAGAGTGATTCACCCCGCAAGAAGAGCTGGAGGGAGGTCAGGTGAATTAATTGCCCTCCTGCAACCGCATCCCGGGATGAGTGGTTTGGATTAATCCGTCTGGAAGTTCAAGGCACAAGCTAAGGAAGGTGAAGCCATCTGTGGATGCCATCACATCCCTCCTGCAAACCACACGGTTAGCCTGCTCCTTGTTATCCCCAGCTACCCCATCACTGACTGGGTTGGTGTTCGGCTTAAAAACTGAGCAGAATCTGTCAGTCTCATTTGAGTGTTTTCTGCAGAAAGGCTCAAAGTTTGGGTTTAGAAAGGTGAAGACGAAGGTGGCTGCTCACACACCACCCCCCCACACCCCCCCCCTTCTTCTCCCTGGGGACTTTTGGCTTCTTCTTTGCTCTCTCCATCCTGGACTGTTGGGAGCTGCATAGCTGCTGCTGAGAGAAAATGCTATCGCTGCTGAGGACAGGCAGGAGGAACCATGAAGATCTACGGATTGGTCTGGGTTCAACTCGAGGGACTGGGAGAATTCTGAACTTTATGAGGATCAAGACTGAAGTCAGACAACCACCGTGATTTCAGAGAGAAGCCACGATGGAGAGGATAAGGAGGATGTTTCAGACATTGTCCATCTCAGTTCAGTGTAAGAGTATCCGACAAAGCTCCATCTGTCTGTGTCTGCATCTTGTGTGGGGTCGGTTTCTTCTGCTCTGTGGTGGGGGGAGAGAATTAAAATGTCCTGAGATCTTTCTTCTCCAAACTCAGTCAGCTGTTCCACTGCCTGCAGATCCACCAGCAGCTTCATCAAACCCTCCCTTGGTGTCTGATGCTTTAGATGGGAGCTTGTGGTTGAAATAGTCTCTAACCCGTGACATTGATGGTGACCCAGGTGGGATGGGTGAAGATCCAGATAAGGACCCCCCACCACCACCACTACAACCACCACAGTCGCACAGTGAGAGGCAGGGTGGGAGAACTGGTACCTCCAGTTTGCAAAATGGTCCTTGTTTCAGTGCACACAGAGCTCTGGGCAGTCGCTGCTGCTGAAAAACCAAGTTAACAAGAATGCGTATTTACCTGAAAACTGCCAGCCACTGGGCGGCATCTGGAGAAGGAAGACAGATAACAACCCACAGGGCAATGTCCCATCAGCTGACTTTCGAGAAGGTTCACTTGGAGCAACCTGCCGGGGAGGTCACTGGGTTATGAGGACACCCAACTGGGGCACAGAAATACGGATTCCCCCCGTGGGTAAATAGAACAGCAGCTGTTAAAGGTTAGACAGGCTTCAACCAGCTCTTGCCCCTTTGTGTTGCAACCTCCACTCCCGGAAGCAATGACTGCACAACGGTCTCCTGCTGGAAGTGGCCATCTGATCCACGATTTGTGAGAAATCATCACGGCTTTGCAGAAAGAACAGGCTGTTCTTCTGTTGTTTAATTAGAAAAGGAGATGGGCAAAGATGCGGCCGGCTGGAAGCCCCTTTAGGGCAAGATAAATCCATGGAAGATGAGGAATGTCAGCAGGATACTTTCTCCAGATCTCCTTCCTTCGCTCACGCACTCCTCCGCACACTCTAGTTCAATATACCCTCACCCACACACGAATCCCTCAACCCCCTTTCTGTCCTTGAGCTCACAGTGGGAAGTGAAAGGTAACTCATTAGAAACAAGAGCTCTTTACCTGCCGTGGCTTAAGGGTTATTCTTCAACCAGACTGGAAGCAGCTCCTCAGAGGGGCAGCTGCTGAAGCACAGAACAGGCTGTACTTTGTTCCTGAAAGCTGGGAGTAAACCTCTCCTATCTGCTCCTGCATGTGGCTGTGGGAATATGAAGCCCGTGGAGTATCTGATGTTCCTTCCACAAAGATCACAGACCTGAGGCAGAGAGGAGGGGGCTACGTGAAGGAGCAGTGAACGCAAAGGTCACTCATGTCAAAAACCAGTTAAGCAGAGACAGGACAGTGATGCCCTGAGCAGCAAAGCTCTGGGAAGCAGCAGCAAGACACACAGGACTCACAGATGCTGCTGCTTCTTGTCCTGTTAAATTTAACACTACTAAAGCCTTCTGTGCCCAGCGACAAACTCAGATAGGTACTTGCAAGGGGCTTCACCCTGGAGCCACCTTCCAGCACCTGACTGTAGGTTTCGGCACTGAGGGACTTTATTAATGATGAACAGAACCAACTCTGCAGGAGTATCTTGGTTGTTTTCAATTCAGAGGCTCTTTCACCCAAGCAGTACCAGGGAGTTGTCTGTCAGCTTGCTCTAACTTCACAATGGGAGGACTTCACGTTGTCACCATCTCCCACCCAAACCACAGCCTTTTGAGTCTCCTCCTCCACAGTAAAATGTACAAAACAGCTACAAAAACTGACGGCACGGGACAGTGGCTCAGACACCCTTTAGCACTCCTGATCTGTTCCTGGGGCAGATAAACTCTAATTCAGGTGTGTGTTTGAGAACAGAGTACAGATATGCCCTGCTTACTCAGTACTTGCCGCCAGCAGCTCCTTTTTGTTACCCAGTTTCCTCCAATCTGCCCCCAAACCGTTAATGATCGTGCAGAGACCAACACGGCCATGCACCTCAGCCTGTGCTCGAGAGTGCTGCACTGTACTCGGGTCTTTAAATACGTTACACTCGGAGACTACAGGAGAAAGCAGGGTCTAAAGAATCATCTTGCAAAGATGGACAATCTTGCAGCCCAGAAAGCCAACCGTGTCCTGGGCTGCAGCAAACAAAGCAGTGACTAGTGACAGTCAGTCAAGGGATGTGATTCTTGCCTTCTACTCTGCACTTGTGAGACCCCCACCTGGAGTACTGTGTCTGGTTTTGGAGTCCTCAACATAAGGACACAATGCTCCTGGAACGGGTCCAGAGGAGAGCAACTCAAAAGATCCGAGAGCTGGAGCACTCCCCTATGAGGACAGGCTGAGCGAGTTGGGGTTCAGACTGGAGAAAGAGGAGGCTCTCAGGTGACCTTCTAGCAGCTTCCCAATAGCTTGAAGGGATCTACAAGAAAGCTGGGGTAGGGCTTTTGACAGGGGTGGTAGCAAGAGGACAAGGGAAAAGGGTTACAGATTAGAAGAGGGGAGATGAGGGTGGACATTAGGAACAAATTCTTTCCCGTGGGGGTGCCGAGATGCTGGGACAGGTTGCCCAGGGAAGTTGTGGCTGCCCCATCCCTGGCAGCGTTCAAGGCCAGGTTGGATGGAGCCCTGAATACCTGCTCTAGTGAAGGGGTCCCTGTCTGTGCAGGGAGGCTGGAACTGGGATGATCTTTAAGGTCCCTTCCAACCCCAGCTGTTCTAGTATTGTATGATCTGTGAGCTCCTGTGACAATCATGCTCACAAACCCACAAGCTGTACAAAACCTCAAGGAGACGGCAGAGACTCGTAAGGTTTTTCTGCACTTTTATTCTTCTGCTCCAACATCATCTTCTGATCTCACTGTCACGGCAGAACAGCCGTGAATTCACCCAGGGTTTGAGCAAAACTCAACCACATTGTACAGGGGCATAAAACTGCAAAGGTAAAAACGTAACTAAAGGCCAGGATCGTGGGGTAAACACTTCCTCCAAGAGGCTACAGCTTGGGTAACAATTAGAAAATATAATCCTGGTGTTTCAAACAAGATACAGGCTGTCTTGCCTGATAAAAAGATTAATTTATTGAGCAAACTGAAGGAAGATCCTTCCAGGGAACATTCTCTCTTCAAGTGCATTCCCACACACTCACAGACTTGTTCATGCACCGACCCTGTCGCTTCCTCTTCTCCCTCTCCCCTGATTAGTGGCTTTTTTACAGCAAAAACCACCTTGACCCTCATCCTGTCTCTGACAGAAATCTGACAGAGGTATCTGTTCAAAGGGTGTCTGAGCTCAGAGGGGAGGAGAGAGGTATTTAAGAAGCCTGTAAATAGCATACTGCATGCGCTGGGATCTACTTCCAGGCTACATTACAAACCCCAGCATCCAAGCCACCATCCCAGGCCACCTCTGTAAACACAGTGACAGCCTGACTCCAGCCAAAGAAACATCTTCCTCATGACTTTCATGAGTCTGAGTTACCCCTCCCTAGCACATTTCCCTGGTTCGGGAAGTCCCAGGGCCAACAGCTTCATCTGCAGCCTCAAATGCACAGAAATGAAAGGTGCAGAGCCCCCTGGGAGGGGAGAGAGCAAGGGCAAGGGAGACGTTTCCCAAACCATTAATGCTACCCAACAGGGCTTTCACACATGTGTGCTGCAATGCTGTTTCACAGGTACAGCGTCCTGCTCTGGGACCCGTAGCTGGGAGATCACAACGCTGTCTCCGCACAGGCAACGTGAAAGGGCACAGTCCAATCCCCAGCCATGACCCTGGTTAGGTCAGTCTTGGGCGGCTGGAGGGAGGATGACCGTGGGCTCAGGAAGCTCTTGGGATTCAAACCCAAGGTTATAGCTGATCTTGGGTCTGTTTTGGAGATGGAGCTGTTGTCACAACCACAGTGGAAACTGCCTTATTAGAGCCAGACACTGTTCCCTGCTGCAGGTGGGAGGCTGGAACTGTTTGAATTCGCACCTACAGGAAATGGAAAGAAAGATCACATCAAGAACAACCCAGAGACAATGTGCCCTCCCACCACACTCTGAAGAGCTGGGAAATTACCTGCTTCTGCTGCCAACACAAGTTCAGTTACATGAACAAGACCAAGCAGCAGAACATACCAGCAACAGAATCTGTCACAGGATCCCTCCATCCATTGCTCATGTGGGATGGCAGAGGTTTTAAGATTATAGAGAGGAAGAGCTAAAATCTAAATATCCCCTGTAGGTGCCATTACCTGTGTGGCCTGGCCTTGCTGCTGCAGCTGCTGGAGTTGCTGTGCAGTCAAAAAACTCACTGGCTTGTTCCCAGCGATCAGTTTTGTCCCTGCAGGCATTGTAGTCAGGATGATATTTCTACCTAATCCGCTGATGCTAAAGAGAATTGTTGGCAGGTTAGTGTCCAGCACAGGCCAGTCCTTCACACTCACACAGATTCACACAATGATTGAGGCTGGAAAAGCCCTCTGAGCTCAGCCAGCCCAGCCCAGCACCTAACATCAACCCATCAGCCAGACTAGAGCACTAAGGGCCGCAGCCAGGCTGTCCTTCAACACCTCTAGACACAGGGACTCCACCACTGCCCTGGGCAGTCCACTCCAGGCTCTGATCATCTCTTCTGTGAGGACTAACATCCAACCTAACCCTCCCCTGGCAGCTTTAGGCCCTGCCCTCCTGTCCTGGCGCTAGTTGCCTGGGAGAAGAGCCTGACCCCTCCACCTGATTACAAACTTCAGGAAGCTGTAGAGAGGGAGAAGGTTCCCCATGAGTCTCCTCCAAGCTAAACAACTCCAGCTTCCTCAGCCTCTCCTCATCATATTTTCCCTCTATTCCCTTCCTCATCTTTGTTGCCTCTCTGGACTTGCTCCAGCCCTTCAATGTATTTAATGAAGTGAGGGGGGCCCATAACTGTCCCTAGTACTCGAGGGGAGGCCTCATCAGTGCCCAGGACAGGGAGAGAATGACATCCCTGGTCCTGCTGGCCACACTATCGCTGATACACATTGCTGTTCAGTTGCTAGGAGATCCAAGTCACCTAACTGACTAAGGGGTTTAAGCCATGGGGTTTTCTCCGCATACAAATGGCAAATACACACTGACAAGTGAACATTTATCTCTGGACAGGGAATTACTTCATCACACAGATCAAACCCTGTAATCCTGGACCATCACTACGTTAGTCTGACCATGCCTGAACACTTCTCAGGAAACACAGAAAACAGCTGAGGATCTCCTGTTCTGCCTTGAAAAACAAACTAAGGGAGGCACTCCCTGAACTCATGGAATAATAAACAGAAGACTTCAATATCCAAATGCCAGAGGAATTTGCAGTGGGGCAGTTAACGCTTCCCTAGTCTCTTCGATCACACTTTGTTGGGTATCTCACCAGGTTAGCTCCTGCTCAAGCACACAGAGTCGATGTAAAGGCTGATGTCAAGGCACGGGATTTTTAATTCAGAGAGTTCACTAGCTCCTTCAGCCCTGTTCTGAGGCAAAACTACCCGGTGTGAGATACTCACTTGGCTCCGAGGTTGCCCTTGATGATGGGGGCAGTCACCACGCTCTTGCCCTTCACAGGCTGGCTGATCACTGACAGAGGCACCGTTATGCGCGCTGGGAGTTTACCCTAGAGAAGGTGAAGAACACATAATGAGCCGTGAGGAAGAGAGAAAAGGTCTGGCAACACGCAGTTACTACTCAGCTTGCTTTATAGAGGTCCTGTGAGTAGAAACTGGAGCAGTTGTGCTGATGAAATCTCTGCTCCCTTTTAAGCCTCATCAGAATTCACCTCCACTTCACCCACTCTGCAGCTCCCTCAGCCCAGGAAACCCGCATCCTCTTTGCACCACAGCATGTCTCTGGGAAGGGCCATACAATTATCCATGACTTTTATCCTTCTGCTATGACAACATGCTGATGCAGCCTCCCAACAGGGTACCTGGTGCCTTTTGCTTTGGGCATTGTGTTAAATATGAAAGTGGTAAAAAGGTGAAATCAAGTAAAAAGTGCTTTTAGTTCTGACACCATTCCAAGGGAGATGGTTTCGGCTGTATGGGGTAAGAGCCTGAGCTGCACAAGGCAGGACTCTGGATAAGCAAGTGTATTTCATTCACTTGCAAGAGTCATCATACAGCCACAGAATGGTTCAGGTTGGAAAGGGCTTGAGACCATCCAGTGCTGACTCTCTGCCATGGGCAGCAACACCTCTCACCAGACCAGGGTGTCCCAAGCTCCATCCAACCTGGCCTTGAACACTTCCAGGGATGGAGCAGCCACAGCCTCCTTGGACAACCTGTTCCAGGGCCTCAGCACTCTCACAGGGGCAACCTCTTCCTAAAATCTAGTCTAAACCTATGACCAAGGGGTGTGTGGAAATCGTTAGAGAGCAGGAAAATGCAAAAAGGCAAATTCAAACGAAGGCTTTGAGGGAAGTGAAGTTATCTGGAAGCTTAGAACGACACACTGCTTCCCTTCTACAACCACAGACTGGTTTCAGTTGGATGAGACTTCAGAGATCAGCCAGCAACATGGGCTCCTGCTATGGGCAGTGACAACTCTTACCAGACCAGGGTGCCCAGCCTCATCCAACCTGGCCTTGAACAATTCCAGGGATGGAGCAGCCTGGGCAACCTGGCTCCCTCACAGGGAGCAATTTCTTCCTCAGATCTCCTCTCAATCTGCCCTCCTTTAGCTTGAACCCATCCCTGCCCTATCATCAGAATCCCTCACAAAAAGTCCTTCTCCAGCTTTCCTGCAGCCTCTTCAGGTACTGGAAGCTGCTATAAGGCCCCCAAGGCCTTCTCTTCTCGAGCTAACAGCCCTAGGGAGCTGTTTCTTGGTTATTCAGCATTTACAATGAAATCAGCTGCAGACCCACATCCTCCTGCACTTCATGTAAACCCTGGCAGATGTCCATAAACGGGGTGTTACATAAACCATGAGACTATTCCAGCATTCCCCTACCAATGCCCCCATGCAGGAAAAGGTTGCGTTACTTACTGCTTGGGATGTGGACACGACTGTGGTGCTGACGGGCACTTGCCGCACAGCAGTGGCTCCTGTTCCTATAGATATGGGAGTCCCAGCAGCTCCTGAGGCCACTGCCACTGCTTTTGACACTGTGGCACTCATGGTGGGTAAGGAGACAGCTGAGGTGTGTGCTGTGCCGGACACGCTCACTGCTGAGGAAGAGGGCACTTGCTTAGCGTGAGTAGCCACTGTAATGGTCTGCCCAGCTTTGGGTGGCATAACCCCCAGCCCCTGAACAATTCTGATAGTTGCAGCCGGTTTGGCCTCAGTGGATGCCACCGTTGTTATGGCTTTGCTTTTCTGATCCGCCACAGTCATGCCCAGAGCAGGCATCAGTCGGAAAGCAGAGCTCGTGGCCTCTGCAGTCTTTAAGTCAGGGGTCACTTTAACCACTGTGCTCCCAGCTGGGCTGGAGGAAGCAGACGTGGCCGTGCTTGTCTTGGCTGGCAAATCAGCAGACTGCACAGGGTTGGAAGTTACGTGCAAAGTTGCAGAGATGCCTTTCCCGCTGGTGCTGCTTCCTGCTGCTGCTGTGAAGAGGTCCTGAGTCAGTTTGACAGTAGTGACTTGAGATTTGGCCAGCGTGGCCATCATGTCCGGGGTGATACGCAGCACCGTCTGCCCCTTCGCATCGGTGGTGATGGAGGATGGTGGCAGGCGCAGCACATCTTTTCCTTGGATCTGAAAATTGGTGGCTGTGAGTGGGATGCCGCTTGCAGGCTGGGTCTTCATGCCAAGCTGTCCTGTGATAGCCACCTGGAGAGACCAGAGAAACGGTTGAACCACTCCCAGACACAGCTCAGGCAAGACTTCCCGAGAGGCTGATGTTTGCTGTTGTCAGAACTGAAGCAGTGCAGTGCCAGCACTCAGTAACACGTGAAACTGAAGATGGTTCAGCTCGGACTAAGCTATCTTTTACATGGACACAACAATAGGGCTCAAACACACAAACCAGCAGCTGCCCAAACCCGTACAGTCAGTAGCTCATACAGCAGCACAGCTCAGCTTTCGCTATCTCTTCACATCTGTGTATCACCTCTACCACAACTAACAGGGAACGACCGGGTCACGGAGCCCAGTTCCGTGTCTCTCCCTCCCTCTCACCTGCTTGATGATATTCTGACCAGTGACATTCTGGATGACAGTGGTAGAGGAGGTGCTTGTTGCTGAACTGCCTGGAGAGCTGGTCACTGGCTTTACAGCAGGACTGGCTGCTGCAGACAGTCCTGTCAAAGTGATGCCCGTCTGTCCTGTCACAGAGCTTCCTGGTCTTTGCACCTGCACTGGGTTGGTCTGAGCTTTCACTGGCAGAGTCATCACAGCCTACAGAAACACACACAGGCAGCCCATGAGCAGACTAGTACATTACCAACAGACTAATAATGTATACTGTTTGTATGACAGCTTGCAAGTTCCATGGACTTTTTACTGCACTGCACCATGAGATGGTGTCACAGGAACAGGCAATGAGATGAAACAGGGAACTATGAGCACAACTGTTCCTGTTCTCCTGCCCTGCAGTTAGTGCATGTTCTGAGTGAACACGTAATCCCACCCCAGAGCTACTCCATCATTTCCAGCAGCCCAACTCACCTGTGGGAGCACTTTGGTTTGCGTGGCTGTGGCTGGGACGCGGATTTGAGGCACTGACGTGGGCTGCTGTTGTGTTACCATGGGGGCTTGCTGGGACACAGCTGGGAGACTGGACTGGGCTGTGACGACCCGGACCTGCGGCAGGCCTGAAGAGGTGGTGTGACTCACCACCCGGGTGGGAGCTGGCTGCGTGCCTGGCTGAGACTGTGAGCTCTGGGCTGTGGAAAGCAATGTCCCGAGCTGTGACATGGTGGGGGATGATACTAGCAGAACACTGCAAAAAAGAGACAAGCAGGAGGTCAGCACAGATGTGGGATGTGGCTAAGAAAGAGCCAGTAACTCTCCCAAATGAGTGACTCCCAAGTATGAGACAAAATTACCTTTGGCTGGGTTTTGCTGGCTCTGATCCAGCGCTAGATACGCTCTTGCTGACCACAGACACCGGTGGGGGGGAAATAGGCGTCGCTGGCAATGCTGGTGCAGTCGGTGTCACAGGAGTCACAGGAGTTGGTGGCATGCTGGAGTCACTGAGGCTCTGCTGACTGGGCTCTGATGTGCTGCTGGGGAGGGATTTCACCGAACTCTCCTTGCTACTAGACTTCTGCAAAGAAACAACATCAAACGGGGCTTTTTAGTTTGGAGAGGAGAAGGTTACAAGGAGATTTAATCACTGTCCATAAATTCATGAGGGTTGCATGTCAAAACCAGACAATCTCTTTTCACTTGCACCCTGTGACAGGATGAGGGGCAATGGCTGCAAGCTGCAGCACAGGAAGTTCTGCCTCAAAATGAGGAAGAACTTCACTGTAAGGGTTACAGAGCACAGAAATGGGCTGCCCTGGGAAGCTGTGGAATCTGCTTCTCTGGAGACTTTCAAGACCTCTCTGGATGCTTTCCTGTGTAACCTGCCCTAGATTCTATGGTTCTATGGTCCTGCTCGAGCAGGGAGGTTGGATTAGATGACCTCTAGAGGTCCCTTCCAAGCACTAAGGATCTGTGTCTGTCTTCAAAAAAACTGGGTCTGAGAGCAGGCTAAGCACTTTAAGCTGCATTCTGTGTGGTTATGAATGATGCCCTGGGCTAACCCCTGAAATCAGTGAATCTCTGCCTTCCTCAAACACAGGCTGGTGTGTTTGGCTATTTCTGTTCTCAAGGAAAAGTCCATCCCAGCTGTGACAAACATGCAGACTTTCATATGGTTAATCTGCAAACAGCAGAGAACAGAGGAAGCAGATAGCTGCAGAAGTCTCCTCTTTCTCTCTCGATTTCTCCTCTGGTGCCAGAACAATGCTGACACTCACATGTAGAAAATCAGTAATTCAATGACCACTCAAGCGGGTGGCAATTTTCATCCACTATGGATGCAGAATTTCATGGATTAAGCCCACATCTCGTTCCCAAACCCAAAAGCATCTGTACGAACCTGTGCAAAGGAATTTACCGTTTTAGCTGGAGGTCTTGGCTTCTGCTGAAGAGCTTTCTTAGCCTTTGCTGCAGCAGCTTGAGCCTGGTGAATCCGTTCTGCAAAAACATATTTATGGTCAGAGCTCCCAAACACGGCCAAACTGATCTGAGAGGCAAATTCAGAACTGCAAGTTGTTAATCTTTAGACAGGAAATCAAACCCAACAGTCACAGAATCCCAGAATTACTCAGTCTGGAAAAGCCCTCTGAGCTCACATCCAGCCCAGCCCAGGATCTAACACCACCCCATCTGCCAGACCAGGGCACTAAGGGCCACGGCCAGGCTGGCCTTCAACACCTCCAGGGATGGGGACTCCACCAGTGCCCTGGGCATTTCATTCCAATAACAAATCAATGTTTGTTATCCCTCTGGACTGACAAAACACGAGAGATTTATAAACATTTTTAATTCTTAAGGAAGCACCAAGCCAGGCTTTACCAAACTCTTCCTCGCTCCTGTGCCGGTGCAGGTAGATCCACAACTTGCGTCCAATATCATACTTCACACAGGGATCCTTCTCATAGTGTAATCGATCCAGAGCACCACTAACGACAGTGTTAACCTGAAAGTTCAGAGTTCATGGAATTACATGAGGTCCCTGACTGGCCTGGCCTGAGGTTACTGACAGAAATGTAATCCTGTTTGTCATAAAACCTGAGCGAGCTGCTACCAATCTTCATTTGAGCAATCTTCAATTGTATTTGAGGCCAGACATGACATCCTACTTACTTGAGCACTTGTGACATCGGGAGCCAGGAACTGGGAATCTTTAAGCAGCTCGCAGATTTCAGCACGAGTTCCTTCTCCGTTAGGAAGGCGAGCAGCAGCATCACGAACTGGAATACAAAAGCAGCGCTTAAAGTTGCAGCCATGACTGGGAACGTGTATTAAAACACTTTAGCAGATACATTTTGGTATCACAGTGCCTTGCCTGCTTGCTAAAATCCAGCCCCATGAGCCCTCTGAGATACAAGCAGAGGTTACAAAAGGTCTTTGTGCTAGACATGATGATCACCTCTAAACCCCAGATTTACTTTACAACACCCCAACTTCACAACAGTGAAGAAACCAGAACCCTGTTTTCCACTTCTCTGTGCCTTAACTTCAGCAGGCCCCTGGACTCCTCTCTCCATCTCCCATTTTCTCTCAGATCAATAACATCACACACTTATCTCTTTCCGTAGTTATTCCTGCTCCCAGCATTTCATCCCCTCTAGACCATAGAATTTAATTCTTCTTCATTTAACATCATCCCAGTCGCCCACCTTTTCCCTTCCTAACATCAATTCCTAAAGTCATTGAGTGGGGGGCTGGGGAGCCCTTTTTCATTTTAAAACCCTCCTTTTTTTTGCCATCACCTTACCAAGGGACAATATGGTGACATAGGCCGGTCTGTCTGAACGCAGGAGAGAGTGCTCTCGGGCTTTGTTTAATGAAGTTTCCTTGTAAAACACCCCCTTCACAGGACCCACAACTGACTCAAAGCCATGCATGCGGAAAGTGAAAGCTTTGTGGGGCTGGCTGTAACGGTAACGTTCCTGGATTGGGAAACAGAACTGGGTTAGCAGGACACATAGAATCAAGCAGGACACATACACAGAATCATAGAAACCTCACAACTGGAAAGGACCTCCAGGATCACCAAGTCCAGCCCTCATCCCAACATAAACCCAATGCCTAGACCATGGGCTCGACTGCTCTATCTACTTGCCTTTTACACACCTTCAGGGATGGGGACTCTACCACCTCCCTGGGCAGCCTGTTCCAGTGCCCAACCACTCCCTCAGGAAAGAACTTCTTCCTAATGTCTAATATAAACCTCCCCCGATTCAGCTTGAGGCCATTTTCCTCTCATCCCAACGTTAGTAATATGGAAGAAAAGACCAGCGGCAGCCTCACTACAACCTCCTTTTAGGTAGTTGCAGAGTGGAGGCTGTAGCGAGGCTGCAGCTGGTCTCTTAGTCAGAGCCAAGTCTTGAGGTTTTTTACTACTCCCCACTGTAAGTAGCAAGGCTGCACTGTCAACAAGTTTAAGGCCAAGACACATACCTCAAGGCAGAAGAAACAAACATCTGTATGTTCTCAAAGCCTGTGTCGAGTTTATAAGCCATCCCCTACAAATTCTTTTGTTTCGGTGGCCAGCTGCTTCCACACATGTAGTTAAGATTAATTCTTACCTGCTCCTGAAAGACACGTTTCTCCTCTCCAGTGCTAGGCCGGACTACATAGTCTGTCCTTCTGAAACAAAAGTGACCATCAATTCTGGGCAACAAGCAGCTCACAACAGCCCCAAAGGACTTCCCTAAGGATCTGTCTCCTCACTGTTGCTGTGAATTCTTGTGAACAAATTTGGAGAGTGTTTGGTAAGTCCTGTTGATGTCAGAGTATGCTCTATGCACTGTGGGAACATGGCAAGGGCTGTAACTAAATCTGGTTACCAGGGGGTCAGTCAGACTGCAAGTTTGCTCTAATAAGGCATGGGGACTTGGAGGTGATGAGTTCACAGAATCACAGAATGACTGAGGCTGGAAAAGATCTCTGAGCTCATCCAGCTCAGCCTACCACCTAATATCACCACATCAGCCAGCCCAGGGTACTAAGTGCCTCATTCAGTCTTTTCTTAAAACACCACCAGGGATGCGGACTCCACCACTGCCCCGGGCTGTCCATTCCAGGCTCTGATCACCCTTTCTGTGAAGAAGGGTTTTCAGTTCACTCATTGAAGTCTAGCTACTGCATTTATTAAATCAGACTATCAAGTTCCCTCCCGCCTCACAATGTACAATCTTTTCATTTTAGCAACCAGCCAGAGGCGCATAGACCCATGTCTGTATCTTTAGGAGGCACTGGGAAGGCTCTCAAGCAGTAGTGCACACTCACATTCTAGGAAAGGGCATGCCATCCAAGCTGTCTTCATTTTCCTATTGAAAAACACAGAAACGTCAGTGTCGGTTATAACTCAGGCAGGTTTGTGTGGATAGAAGTTGATATACTATGACTCACTCTGAAAAAACTATGGTCTTCGGTCTCTAACCAGAGCTGAAACAGTGCTGCCAATTCCTTCTCATGATCTTGGCAAGAACCTAGTCCAAAAAAATCAGGAAAAATAAGAAGTACAAGCTGGCTGCTTGTACTTCCCAGTCATCTCCCACTCCCCACCTCTATGCATCACTAGTCACAAGGCATCCACAAGGCATCTTCCACACTCCACAGATGCTCCAATTTCCATATGTGAACACACCCAGGCTTAGGAACGTGCTAAAACCCGGTTATTCTTCTGTGCTGGTACTAAGGAGCAAGGCCCTATCTGAGAACTGCTACTTCTGGACAGTTCCCACTCTCCAAAGTCTTCCCAGTCACTAAGCACACCCCTGAGCTTCTGCTTGTGTCCACATAACCTCCACCACAGACTGTGAAAGGGAGTAGAGGAAAACTTTTCTGACCTCTGCCAGTTTAAGGCTGCAAACAGCATCCCCAGAATCATTATCTTCATCCTTCATTAAGGATGGAAGATTCTGCCTAGTAGCTAACGGAATGAACATGAGCACAAGACCACTGTAACTGAGTCAGTATGAGCCCGGGCACACTGGTTTTCTATTTGGTTCCTACTGTTAAAGATTTGAATAGCATATTAAATTTGCTCTATAGAAAGGGAAATATTAAGGTGTTCAGGCAGATCTGCAGGGCTACATAACTATGGTCAGGCCAGCAACATAAAGAAATAGAATTTGCTCAGTTATTCTGCCTGCTGCTGATACAAATGTCTTGTGAAAACCTCAAATCCAAACCACTCCTTCACTCGGATATAAGAAAAGGTCTATCCGAGGAATTAATGGTGCTGCTTGCATTTCTTTGTGGGCTGCAGCAAGTTGAAAAGTGAAGGCCTGGAGAAAACAGCGAACCTTTACTGTGGTAGAATTCAAAGAACACAGATACTCACCAAGCAATTTCCACTGCTGTGTTTTCTCCTTGAATTCAACAAAAGGTGAGAAGCTGGAAGGAACATCTACAATGAGAAATGTGCATGTCAGCGACTTCATTTCCAATCCCTAAAATCCTGCTGCTGTAACACAGGCTGTTGAGTCTCCTAACGACAGATAAAGCACTGTACGACAGATAAAGCATTGTAAGGGCACCTCTCCACATCTACATGCCCTAAGGGAAGGTTTTTGCATCTCAGGAACATCTCACACACAAGAACAGAACAGGGTAACAAGCTTTTAATCTACAGGCTGTCAGATGAGATCCTGCTCATGCTGTGAGGCATCAGGAGCTGTTCCTGTACAGTAACTACTTCTGGGCCTCACGGGAAGCAATCTGGGGATTTACAGCATTTGTCAGCATGGTGGATAACATTAAGGACCCTGCTGCTAAGGTCTCTACAATATACTCTGTCCTTTCTGTTAAAACTTCCCACTGAGCAAACAAGAAGCACAGGGTAATCTAGTTTGAAAGGAATGCCTGGAGCTTAGCTGGTCCAAACCTCAGGTCAAAGCTGGGCCAACTTCATGTGCCCAGTAGAATTGTTCAGGGCATCATCTAGCTTGTTTCTTGTTATCTCTTAAGACAAACACAAAGTCTCAGCATCAGGAAGAGACTAATTTCCTCCTGCTCCAAACATCTTGTCTGTCTGAAGGCTATTTCTAAGCCATTTTCACACTCTCAGGAATCAAGCTGGGACCTTACTGACTGTTCATATGCAAAACAATTCTACCACAGTAGAATTCTACCATCACACTGATATGTTGTAGTGATGAATTAAAAGGTGATTTCAGCTACAATATGAACTAAAACTGGAGTACCAGCATTATTAGTGTTTTTAACAGCCATTCTTACCTCTGCTGTCACCTGTCAAGTACTGCAAGGCAGGTAAAACCAGTTCAGACCAGTTAGAGGCAAAGGAGAACCAGCTATTTTGTGCACTGGCAGGAGAAGACTGCCAATCTAGAATTTTATCTTCAAGCTGAAGGGAAAAAGAAACAGTGTTCTAAAGATCTTAAGTTTCAAACTGTTTTAATAAAGAAGAAAATGAAAGTATTAAATATATTCAGGGGACAAAAAGGCTTTATATCTCTCTAGGTATAAATTTCCTTACTTCCTCAATGAACCCTAAGATGGTATTTCAGGCAACAGACACTAAAAAGAGGAAGAAACTTCCCCACCACCTCTGACCTTAATATACAGAATATAGCTAAAGAACAGGTATAAAGACTTAAGAGATTCAACAGATACAACTACATCTTTAATATGGAATCAGTGTTTTTATACAATTTACAGCAGGACAGTCCCTGCTCCACAGCTGTAAACCCCCGTATCCCCTCATTTTGGTTTCTTACCACAGACAGAGTAGAGGGTCCTTCCATGAACAGTATCTCCAAAAGAAGGAAAAAGAAGCTAGAAGATACTTCATTGATTCCAAGGCTTGGTTTCATCTCATCAACAGGTCTTCAAATGAAAAAGCAACACAAGCAGAGTAAGTTCCCTGAGTAAACGTTCACCTCCACATACAAAGACAAGCATCACACACTTCACTCATCCCAAGCTGCACAAAACCAAGCCTTGCACAAGCCCCACAAAAATGTAGGCTGTAGCATCTATGCTCTCTCCATTTGAGCAAAGCCTTCAGGGCCCTCTGAACACTTACTCCTCTTTGACAGATGACAGCGGGATGGGGGAAGGACCCTGAGACAGCGATGGCATTCCATCCACATTGCTAAGAGAGTCAGTCAAATCATCCACCTCAGATTTAATAGTCTTCAGCTTTTTTTTCCTCTTGTCTTCCTTTTCCTTCACCTTTTTCTTAAGGGTTGCAAGGTCAAATAAGGCTTTAGATTTGATAAAAGGAAAGAATAATAATTAGAAAGCTTCCTACTGTATTTCAGCGAGAGTCCTAAGCTATACATTTAAATATATATGCAGAACTGTGGGTAGTGAGCACTCAGTCTCCCACCACTCATTCCATCCCCCGGTCATTCCCTGAGTCTTTATTTTCCCCCTCAACACAATCTAAGAGAAAACTTATTGTTTTCAAACCAACGTATAGAAATCAGACAGGCAAAGGCCAATGCTCCAGAGCAGAGTGTAATTAACTTTCAGTAATTAGCATGAGGCACCTTCAGAGGGAACTGGAACTATCTGCGAGCAACTGGAATGGAACAAATCTCAATCCCAGTGTTCAGTCTGCTGTGTGAAGCAGTGAAGGATAAAACAACCTACCAAGAGCATATTCCTCCTCAGCCTGTCAGGCTCAGAGGATACCTGACACTCATGCAGGGCACAAGTGTCATGTCCAAGCCACTGACCTGCTAAGGATCCTTTCCTGCCTGCATTCACTCGGGCCATGATGTCCTCAAGAGTCAGGTCTGTGGTCACTAGATCGGGGTGGTCCTACTCAGAATTAAAATAGGGAAATGACAAAGCAGTAAGGAAGCAACAAGGGTATAAAAGATAATCCAAGCACTCAAATGCCCCAAACTTAACCAGGATCAGCTTATAAAGTTAATGACTGAAATTGAAATCATCAATAATCCCCAAATCCAAAATGTTGTCTCTCCAAAACACACAACTGAACTTACAAAATCCTCCTGAACAGCTAAGCATGAACAGGAGCTGCACGTATATGCCAACATGAAATACAGGTCACAATCACAGAATTACAGAATCAACAGAATTACTGAGGCTGGAAAGAACCTACCATCACCACAATAAGCTAGACCAGGGCACTAAGTACCACGTCATCTTTCTTAAAACACTTCCAGGGATGAGGACTCCACCATCTCCCTGAGCAGTCCATTCCAGGATCTAAGCAGCTGTTCCATGAGGAAGGGGTTCCTAGCACCTAACCTAATCCTCCCAAAGCAGCCTCAGACCCTGCCCTCTCTTCCTGGCACTGGTTGCTTGGGAGAAGAGCCCAACCCCCACCTATCTACAACTTCTCTTCAGGTAGTTAGGGAGCATGATAAGGTCCCCCCTGTGTCCCCTCTTCTCCCGACTAAACACCTCAGCCTCCCTTCATCAGACTTTCAAAGGCTGAATGGCAGCTAACACAAAAAAATTAGCAAATCACCCAAAGCAGCCTGAACTTCACGTTTGACGGGTAAGAGGCTAACAGATAAAATGCAGTGTGTGTATCCCCATCAGATTTCTTGAGAACTTACGGGTTGACGTTTCCGTTTCTCATGGTGCTTCCTCAACATCATCTTCAAATCACTCTCCCCAAGTTCTATCTTGTCTGCAATGAAAAAACATCGTGAGTTGGTTTGCAGTTTTCCATTACTGTTACTTTGACAGACTTCCTACAATGCCACTTTCTATGCATCTCCGCTTTCAAGCACCTCCACGTTTCAACAACTAAATCCTTATTTGATTTTTGTCCTTTTTATCTACCAATATACTTCACTGCTTTGCTCATTCAGGTAATAGAATCACAGAATCATAGAATCTGCTGGGATGGAAAAGACCTCCAAAGGTCATCCAGTCCAATCCCCCTGCAGAGATCAGGGACATCCTCAACCAGATCAGGTTGCCTAGAGCCTTGTCCAGCCTCACCCTGAAGGTCTGCAGTGATGGGGCTTCAACCACCTCCCCAGGCAAGCTGTTCCAGTGTTCAAACCCCCTCTAGCTACAGAACTTCTTCCTAACATCCCACTTCAATCTCCCCTTCTCTAATGTGAAACCATTGCCCCTCATCCTATCACTACAGCCCTTTGTACACACTGCCTCTCCAGCCTTCTTGTAGGTTCATTTCAGGTATTGGAAAGTCACTATCAGGTCCCCCTGGGGCCTTTTCTTCTCCAACATGAACAACCCAGCTCTCAGCCTATCTTCACATATGTAGATGCATTTCTATATATTTCTATCTAATATAAACATATAAGCTATAGATATAAAATCTAAAACCATCAAAACATACCATGAATATCTCACTCTCTATGACCATACAGCTGTATATGTTTCAATAAAAACTATAAATATACAAACCCTAAAAATATAAAACCATCTCATAAACATATCTTTTTATATACTAGATGGAAGCAAAGAAAAGTGAGAACCAGCTGCGCTCCACGGAGGGTGCAGACTCAATTACAGTACCCTTAGGAGAGATTTCCTCAGAACACCCCCCCGCCCCAGTATTTCAAACTGGCCTTTGCTAATGCTTTAAATATTAAAGGGATAACCTAACAGAGAGATCACAGTATTACACAGACACTTGTGTGAAAATATTACCCTTACAGAGAGGAAAGCCTTAAACGGGGAGAAGAGCTAAATGTTTTGGAGACTATAAGAACAAGGTGTTACAAGATTTCACATAGACTCATAGAATCACCCTGGCCGGGAAGGACCTCCAGGATCATCAAGTCCAGCCTTCATCCCAACTGCTCTCTAATCCCTAGACCATGGCCTCAAGTGCTCTAGCTGCTCGGTTTTTAAACATCTCCAGAGATGGTGATCCCATCTTCTTCCTGAGCAGCCTGTTCCAGTGCCTAAGCACTTTCTCAGGAAAGAACTTCCTCCTAAAATCCAATCTAAACCTCCCATCAATCAATAGACTTTCAAGCCAACATCTTGTGGGGTCTCAAAGCAATTCTGCCCTTGTTCCAGGGTTAAAGGCAGAGCCCCCACAAGGCAGATTATTTTTTTAATAGGAGAATTTCAGAATAAAGAAGATCAGGAGACTGGAATAAAATGCTGTAACTTTAATGGGGGAAAGTACAAAGGATAACAAGAGAAAAAAGAGTACAAGAGGAGAAAGAACACAGCCTGGAGCTGCAGTCTGAAGAGCCGCAAGGGGATGGTGCCTACTACAAACCAGCAGCAGGAGAGAAATGCTGGGAGGGGGTGGGGGGGTGACTGGCATGGTGGGTGTGAAGGGGCGCTGCCCCAGCATGACTGAGGGCAGCGAAAAGACTGCAGTCTCACAGCAGAGCCGAGAGGAAAGTCGAAGCCAAAACAGAGTCAGAGCACTCAAACAGTCGAGGGTGTGAGGGCAAAATGCAGAGCCAAAATGAAAACGTGCAGCAGCAAAAACCACCATGTCCAATGGTATCTGGCCTCCTACTCTCTACCTCCTCTTCTTCTCAGAACCCCTTTGCATCTCCGCCTCAAGCATCATGTCTGTATTCCCTTAAAACTCTGCTCCCAGCAACCTCCCCACTCACCTATCAGCACTGCTGCTAATCACTCTAGGTGAAATAAGAGGGAATGTGGGATAGAAAATGCACTGATAAATGCTCACTTCATACCAATTCTCACCCCTAAATCTCTATCAGCTCCCATTCGGTTCTCACCTGCTGTTTTCATGTCAGTGGTTGACAATGTGGGGATCACTCTCAGGGGAACTGGTGGACTTGGACAACTTGCTGGAGAACCTGGAGGCCAGGAGCTTAGATCTAAAATAAATAGAGAAATAAATTTACTAGTGAAAGTCCTAGCACCAATCTACACAATCCAGCTTCCCCGAGTTCACTAAATCATAGCCCACACAACGAGAGGCCAGTTTCTAGTCTTCTGTTCACGCATCACAAATCTGTCTTTCTCCATTCACATCTCAAATCTCCAGTCCAGCCAGGATGTTACCTTCTTCATCAGAAGACAAGGTAGTATCTCCACACTCCTCTTTTACTTCCCTCAGAATCTTCAAGTAGCGCCGATGTGTCCGTCTGTCTCGTTCTTCTGACTCGTATGTTGACGAGAAGGACTTCCTCCTCAGGGTCGTGTCAGGACCTCCTTTCCTAGCTAATTCCAGCAAGCGCTGCAAGATGAGATATGTGTGACATTAGCAAGCTCAGCTACGGCACTGCAAGCGACAACAGACAAAGCCAACTCACTCCCAGCAAGAATGACAGAAAATGAAGGCAGAATAACTTATTCATTGGACAGTAAGGGGCAAAGACAGGAAGCAGAGGACAAGGTGGGCATGACAAAACAACCTCTGGCAACTGTAAATGCACAAATACTGAGACACTGGGATGCTCACGTTGCGGGAAGCAAGGATCTGCTTGAGCAGCCGGTAAAAGTACTGCTGCTGTGAGCTCAGGTAGCGTTTGTACTGTGACTTAAAACACAGCTGCCGGTACTTCACGACTTCGGGGTTAAAGTGTCCATCTGTAAGAGAGAGGTGAAAACCACCTGAGTTTTCATCATACAATAGTTAAGAACTTTACCCTGAAAATGTACAGGAGGTTATTTTGCTCACTGACCCCGGAAGAGCTTCTGGGCGATATGCAGTGGATTCCCAAAGCGGAAGTTTTCACCGCTGAACAATGCCGCAATGAGTTTGTTCTGGTGCTCTTGGTTGTTCTCAGGAAAGTGAGGTAGGAATTTTTTCAGGTGGTCTTGCTGCGCATCTGTCAGCACCTCCTGCCACGTGGACAAGCTGACAACTTCAAAAAAGATCTCAGGCTACAGAAAGCAAAAAACCACCATGAAGAAAACACAACTGTGTCCTCAAGCACTTGCTAGTCCTTTGTGGTTAAATAATGCAGATCACAAGACACTGTCTCACTCAGTGCACAAAACAAGAATGGAGCAAGGAACTCTGAGGAAGATAATGATGCTACAATCAACAACAAAATAAATTCAAAGCTTCTAACCAACAAAGCTTTCTCAAAGGCATTTCTAAAACAGGAGATTGCTATCTAGAAAGATAACACTACAGAACACTTTATAGAAGATGTTTTCCCAAGAGGAATCAAAGCCCTTCTTGACACCCTTTCCAGGGCAGTCAGTAACATTTCCCCTCTGTTCAGTTTACTCAACAAGGTCCACCAAGGGAGTTAAACACACTTTACCCAGGCTCTGAAAAGACATAGTGTCTTGGCACTACTCACATCCTCCAGAAGGTCCTCAGGCAGGCTGACCCTGGTGGTACCCAGCATGCAGTCCTCCATAATGCGTGTGCCATTGCCATCGCCGCAGGGGCCCAGCTCTAGGGGGTCTGTCAGCATGTGGTCCAGAGAGTCCATCTTTCACTCTATTCCGCTCCTAAACAACAGCAGTAAACCCCTCAACATTCACAAATCCCAAACCTGGGTATATCATAGAGACATAGAATGCTTCAGGTCGGAAGGGACCTCAGAGACTGGCCAGTGCCAACCCTTTGTCATGGGCAGTGAAACCTCTCACCAGACCAGGGTGCCCAGAGTCCCACCCAACCTGGTCTTCAACACTTACAGGCATGATGGAACAGCCATAGCCTTCCTGGGCAACCTGTTCCAGGGGCTCAGCACCTTCATGTGAATGAATTTCTTCCTAAGATCTCTCTAAATCTCTCCTCTTTCAGCTTGAACCCATCCCCCTTGACCTGTCACCTGTTCCTCTCCAGCTTTCCTGCAGCCCCTGGAAGCTGCTATAAGGCTCCCCTGGAGCCTTCTCTTCTCCAGGCTTAACAGCTCAAACTCCCTCAGCCTATCCCCAAAGCAGAGGGGCTCCAGCCTTCTGATCATCCTTATGGCCTCCTCTGGACTCGCTCCAAGAGTTTCATGTCCTTCTTATATTGGGGACTCCAGAACTGCTTACAGGACTCCAGGTGAGGTCTCACAAGAGCGGAGTAGAGGGGGTGAACCATCCCCCTTCACCTGCTGGTGACACTCCTTTTGATCCAGCTAAAGACACTGTTTGCCTTCACACACTGCTGGCTCAAGTTGAGCTTCTCATTTACTAACACCTGCAGGTCCTCCTCAGGGATGCTCTCAACCCATTCACCACCCAGCAAGTATAGGGATTATCCAAACCCCTATGTAGGACCATGCACCTGGCGTTGTTGAACCTTATGCAGTTTGCGCGCCCAGTTCTCCAGCCTCCCAGGGCCCTGCCAAGGTCCCTGGTTGAGGAATGGCCACAAAGCCATGTTTGATGAAGCAGTTGTTTAAACCTGAGCTACACGACCAGGTCACAAGTTACATAATTAACTGTTCGTTAGCAAGACAAGTCCCACCAAAGGAGTAACCCCAGCAGACAGAGTGAGCTGTGTCTGGGTACTGACAGAGGGGAAAGAAATGGGGATCCAATTCATTTTGCCTCCTGCCTGCATGAGCTGTTGTCAGTTGAGATAAATCACAGAGTCATTCATGTTGGGAAAGATCTTCAAGCTCACTGAATTCAACCCTGAACCCAACTGTCCCAACGCACAGCTAAACCCTAGCCCTGAGCTCCAGAACCCCAGGACTATGAAACACGGCCACGGATGGCGATTCAACCCCCTCCCTGGGCAGCCTGTGCCGAGGGCTGAGGGCCCTTTCCAGGAAGGAGTTTCTCCTCAGGGCCAACCTGACCTTCTCCTGGGGCAGCCTGAGGTCATTTCCTCTGGTGCTGTCACTCTTCTCCTGGGAGAAGAGACCCAGATCCCAAACAGCAGACAGTGCCATCACTAACCAGAGCTCCATCTTCTGAATCTCTATCACCGACTGACTTGGCCAACAGAACTGAGTTCACCCTCACAAGCCTCCAGGCTGCTTTCCGAGCGCTCTGTGGCACAGCCAGCCACCGACGGACAACGACCCCTCTCCGTCGCTCAACACTGCTAAACACCCCCGGGGAATGGGGACACGCACCAGGCGAGGAAAAATCACCCTGAGGGTTTAAGGTAAAACCCGAGCTTAGATCCCGGGGTCGTGGGGCGGTTCTCTCAGGCTGAACTCGCAGCCCTCTTCCCCCCCGGCGGTCTCTGCAGGAGGGAGACTCTGGCTCCGCGCGGAAGCGGCCGACACTGTCAATCTCCAGGGTAAAAGCGCACAGGCCCCGCCGCATTTCCTACCTGCGGCCGTGACAGCGGCGTCTCCACGGCGGGGCCGGCACACAGCGGGGCCGGCACGGAGCGACACCCCAGGGCCACCCCCCACGACCCTTCACCCAGGCCGGGGACCCGCGGCCCAGGCCCAGGCGGAAGCAGGCCCAAGCGCGTGCGCACTACTGGCCGCGCCCGCCACCCCCCCCTTTCCCCTTCCCCTTCCCCAGCGCCTGCGCAGGGTGCGCGGCCACGGGAGGGTGGCGGAGCGTGCGGAGAGGGGCTGGTTTGTCCTTGTCGCGATGAACATCTCGCTGCCGCCTCCCAACCCTCCCCTCCCAGCGAACAGACGAGGGTGGGTTGTTTTTTTTACAAAACGAGAGCTTTATTAATCCCGGGGGGTGGGGGGGTCGCTTGGGTTTTGTACAGGAACACGAGAACGGTCACCCAATGGACAACGAACAGACAGTTAAATAAAGGCCGAGCAGTCCCAGGAGGTGCAAATTGAGGGAGGGGGTTCATGGGGTTGGTTGGGTTTTTGATTTCTCCAGGAAAACACAGAATCCCAAAAGGCTCTCAGGAGCGGCACTGGGCCCCTCAGAACCACAGTGGTGGGGCTGTGGGGTTATGGCTTCCGCGGGCCATCACCTCAGACATCAGTGTTTGGGGTGCTGTGGTTTAAGAGGAATAATTGTCTTACCCCTTCTGCACTGCAGAAAATAGGGGGAAATAAATCCATGCAAACAGTCGGCTTCTTGTTGTCTTCCTCAAGAGCAGGTCCCTGGAGGTCTGTAATTTGGGAGGAAAAGTCATGAGAGTTCCAGTTGGAGGGGTTGGTTTGACGTGAGATGCCATGAATGACCTAAGACGGGCATCCAACATGCTGCTGGGGTTGTGGGGCAGAGAAGAAACTTGGATAATGAAGATTCGGGTTTAAAGATACCCTTTAAAAACCCCTTTCTAGATCACAGTGTAGTTTTCAGCTTTAAACAGCTGGTACAATTGTCCTCATTCTGTGATCCTAAAGTAGAGCAAAATCCTTTTCCATCTCCACATCCCCCGTAGCGATACTGCAGGTAAGTTTGTTATCAGACATGATATACAGACCAGTACAGATCTTTTAAGACTTAACGATTGCTCCTGTAGGGCAGTATCAGACTGGAATATCCCATTTCCAGGTCTGTNAGCAGGCCCAAGCGCGTGCGCCCTACTGGCCGCGCCCGCCACCCCCCCCTTTCCCCTTCCCCTTCCCCAGCGCCTGCGCAGGGTGCGCGGCCACGGGAGGGTGGCGGAGCGTGCGGAGAGGGGCTGGTTTGTCCTTGTCGCGATGAACATCTCGCTGCCGCCTCCCAACCCTCCCCTCCCAGCGAACAGACGAGGGTGGGTTGTTTTTTTTACAAAACGAGAGCTTTATTAATCCCGGGGGGTGGGGGGGTCGCTTGGGTTTTGTACAGGAACACGAGAACGGTCACCCAATGGACAACGAACAGACAGTTAAATAAAGGCCGAGCAGTCCCAGGAGGTGCAAATTGAGGGAGGGGGTTCATGGGGTTGGTTGGGTTTTTGATTTCTCCAGGAAAACACAGAATCCCAAAAGGCTCTCAGGAGCGGCACTGGGCCCCTCAGAACCACAGTGGTGGGGCTGTGGGGTTATGGCTTCCGCGGGCCATCACCTCAGACATCAGTGTTTGGGGTGCTGTGGTTTAAGAGGAATAATTGTCTTACCCCTTCTGCACTGCAGAAAATAGGGGGAAATAAATCCATGCAAACAGTCGGCTTCTTGTTGTCTTCCTCAAGAGCAGGTCCCTGGAGGTCTGTAATTTGGGAGGAAAAGTCATGAGAGTTCCAGTTGGAGGGGTTGGTTTGACGTGAGATGCCATGAATGACCTAAGACGGGCATCCAACATGCTGCTGGGGTTGTGGGGCAGAGAAGAAACTTGGATAATGAAGATTCGGGTTTAAAGATACCCTTTAAAAACCCCTTTCTAGATCACAGTGTAGTTTTCAGCTTTAAACAGCTGGTACAATTGTCCTCATTCTGTGATCCTAAAGTAGAGCAAAATCCTTTTCCATCTCCACATCCCCCGTAGCGATACTGCAGGTAAGTTTGTTATCAGACATGATATACAGACCAGTACAGATCTTTTAAGACTTAACGATTGCTCCTGTAGGGCAGTATCAGACTGGAATATCCCATTTCCAGGTCTGTTTTCCTACTGCTCACACCATTTTTGACTCATTATTAAATCTTCTAAGAGCCTCAAGTAAGTCAAGGCCAAATCTCCCTTTTTGTCTCCACAATAACAACATCTCAACACCCAGTGTCATAATTCATGAGCCTACAGCAACACAACTCCAACTGAATTAGTGGGAGCTGCTGTTGCTTGCTAAATCTGATGGGCTCCCAAATGCTCAATACAGACATGCTCATCACTGCACTTCACTCAATGGGAACTCTGGTCTTCATTAATTTTACTGCTGTCATTACTGTGGTACTGCTAGAGAAACAAAATCCCAAGCACAAACCAATCTACTTTTTGGCAAGTGACTTCAAAGCTTCTTGAAACCAAGAGCTTGTTGAAACCAAACTGAGCTTGCCAGCATTTTCAATCCATTTCCATGGATTGAATGGTGTGGATGCACCATTTCCATGCTGCATTAACAGAGATGTTAATTACCAGAGCAATACCTGCTGCAAGGCTTTGCCAAGTCACCACACCTCCTCTTGTCCAGTCTGAGTGTGGAGTTCTCTCACATCCAAGAGCTTTGACTCCACAATAATGGAATTAAGTGATACCACAGAAAACATCCATAGTGCTTACTCACATGGGTAATCCTTGCCTAAATCCTAGGAGTCCTCATGCAAAAGAGTCCCACATTCATAGTCAGTGCAGCACAAGAAGAAACAAATCTAACAAACATCTCTCAGGTCTTCAGTCCCAAGGGCCATTAAGATGAAACTTCCTTCACTGCTTTTGTTCTATAAATGAATGGACAGCCATTCAGGGAGGAGTTTGGAGGTGGGGAGTGAAGGTTTAGACACACACAGGGCTCCATGGAGCTGTGAGCATACTCTTGCCACTACCAAAACGCAGTAAATAACCACCCAACAAGACCTGTGAAGGAAAACTATGTAAGAAATTAAACAATAGGCTGCCTTAAAAGGTAAACCTTCACTGTCCCTTTCTCCTGGTCCCTACATGTGACATGAACTCTGTCACAGACCAGGTCTACTAGCCCAGACAACTCTCCCCAGATGGCTTTCTGTGTCCTGTAAACAGTGGTCCACTAGCAAGTGTCTTGTGTGTGTCCTGAGTCCAGGGCGGGTCATGTCATGGAACTGTCCAAAGGAATGACAATGTGGCCTTAACCAGGCTGTGTGGAGAATTAGAGCAACCAACTCTCCTTCCTGTCTTCAAGGAGAAAAATACATCCACTTTGAGGTGACAACAGATACAACATGTCTCCAAAGGGGTGTGCTCCTGCACCCTCCCTTTCTCCTGCCACAGTCACCTATGAGTCACAGCAGAAGCTGCTATGGGCTAAGCTAAACCTTTAATTGTTTAGAGGCAAAAAGGCAACTCTCCCTGCAAATACCAGAGAGGAAAGGAGCGAACAGTGGCTCCTCCGCATTCCTCCCTGCGCTGCTGTGATTCCCATCTGTTTGTTCTGCATGACACAGGTTTAAGACTGCACTTTTCCTTCTTTCTGGAGCTTCTTGGTAAAGTAGGGCAGGGCAGGCAGCATGTAAACAGTTCTCAAGGGCTGGATAGAGAATAATTTAATGGACTGCTTCGGCATATCTTCACAGCTTCATTGTGATAGCCATCCCCACACACGCACGCAAGGAGCCACCACTTTGCCACTGCTGCTCTTTTAAATCCAGGCAGTCTGCTGCTCGCACGAGGCTGGAATGTTCCCTTTCACCTGCGTTGCTGAAGCAGAGGTGCAGGAAGCAGTTCTGCCGCATTCTGGCAATTTGTGTGATGTTCTCCTGCTTTCACGGATCCTATTACAAATCTACATCCAACAGAAACTGCCAGGAAGCCTGCAGGCAAGCCAGCTTATCCCATACAACTGAATTACAAAGGTGTTTACTGGAGATATTTCCAGAAAGGAAAGATAAGGGTCAGCAGACATGCCAAACATAAAAGTCCAGAGCAAGCAGAGCTCTCACTTCTTTTCTTGTCATTTTTTGTTAAAAGCTGCATAAAAGAGCATCCCAGAAGGATTTTGAGGGTATTTCTTCATGGTCATTGGGGACTTAAACCCTCTTAAAGCATTAACAAGAGCTCCATGATTTTAGGTGAAAAGTGAGCATGTATTTTCAAACGTACTGAGCCCTGGAATCCCCAAGCTTTCAGGGGAGGTGACAAGCACAAGCAAGTGACACCACAAGGCTCCTTCATTCATGCTCTGCTGAGAAAGTTCTTGATTTGGTGATGTGCACTTCGCTGCCACCATTCCCATTGGTGGTCGTAGTGATGATGTACTCGGTGGTCTGCTGCTGCTGGCTGCTTGCCGGCGATTCCAAGGTGTGGGCTGTGGGGGCTGGCGTCTGGGAAACGCCGACCTGGACATCACCAGAGAGAGAAGAGTTCTGTTTGACATCTAGATCAGACTGCCCTTCAGATATCACATAGTGAGTCTGCACAGGAAATACAAGAAATAAGTCAGAATCGCTGCATCTTCTGTCACTTCCCTGTTCTAACAGTTAGTAACTTTCCTGCTGCTGTGCTGGAAGATCTTTAGGTATGAACAAGGGATTCTGGAATTAAGCTGTATTTCAGTCTGGAGAAGAGGAAGCTCCCAGGTGACCTCAGAGTAGCTTTCCAATCTCTGAAGGGGGCTACAAGAAAGCTGGGGTAGGCCTTTTGACACGGGTGGTAGCAAGAGGACAAGGGGAAAGGGTTACACACTGGAAGAGGGGAGACTGAGGTTGGACATTAGGAACACATTTTTCCTGTGAGGGGAGCTAGATGCTGTAACAGGTTGCCCAAGGAAGCTGTGGCTGCCCCATCCCTGCAGTGTTGAAGGCCATGTTGGACCCGACCCTGAGTAACCTGATCTGGTATAGGTGCCCCTGCATGTGCAGGGGGGTTGGAACTGGATGATTTTTAAGGGTCCCTTCCAACCCTGGCTATTCCAAGACTCTAAATTTTTAATGTAAATGAATCTGAGAGTGACAGAACGTTTGGCCTTTGTTTTTAAGCAAATTAGCCTATGCAACTGATTCACTTATAAATCACTGAACTAATTACATAATTAACACATCACTACTAATTAAAACAGTGATTTTTAATACAACAATCCTGGAAGTGCTTTTTTACATTTTCTAGAACTGGAGGCTTTAAGCATCACTCTGGATGAAGAAAAGGCAGCCAGATTGTTCTCCTTACCTGTGTAACTGCTTTCACTTGCCCTGTGTTGACAGTGGTGACCGGGTTCCCTACGGCAGTCTCTGTGATCACATACTGGCCTTGGGGAATGGTCATCATCTGGATCTCAGATGCTAGAAAATGGGAATTGGAGAATTTAGACCTTCAGACCATCCTCAAAGATAGTGTCTTCCATCACTATGATTTCAAGCTTGGAACAGTGGTTGTTGAATAGAAATTCAGGTATTGTAAAACCCTACTGGCCTCAACAGAATTGTGCCAGCTCACACCAGGCAATTCATGCCTAGGCAAGACTTGCTGTTCTCACCCAAGGAATCATTTGTCCGAGACTGTTTATCTTCTCAAGAACTCCATGAATATTAATCAAGAAGCTTAATGAGCTCTGAAAATACTATGCCATTTGGTAGCTGGAGAAATGAAGCACATTAGTCCCTCACAGCCGGAGTGAGAGCCCCTGCTGACACTTACAGTAGCTCCGAAATGAGTTCCATGTGCTGGGAAGATACGTGTGCTGGACTGAAGATCCTTGCTGCTGCTGCAGGGCTTGGTTTGGAGTCGACGTGGTTGTCTGCATCTGTGAGGGGCTGAGTTCCTGCTGAGTCTGTTGTGAAGAGGGACTCAATGGTTGACCCCCAACCTAAGGAAAAACACAAAGGTATCCTTAAGGGAAATCACTGGGGGAGGTTCTGTAGCACATTGAGCACAAAGCCTCCTCCTCCAGCTTGCTTCATTTTAGGGTTAGCAAGCAGAGACTGGGAAGCTGAAAGAGTTGTTGCTTGCCCAAGGTTACACAGTGAGTCTGTGGCAAAGAACCCAGATTAGAGGCTAAATACTACCCAAACTGTATGAAGAGCTAAACTTCAAATATTTGAGGAGTTTCTGTTTACATCTTTCAACTGGGCAATTCTATTTGGGCTGCAAATTTGTCTGCTCTCAACCATTTATCTCTACCTTGTATACCCTGCTAGGAAAAGGAAAACCCACCAAACCCCCACACCCACACAGAACCACAACAGAACAACTCCACACAGACCCTGGAAACATCAGAACTACTTGATGATCTCATGGGAGAGTCATGTTGTGTGTGGTTTTATCTCCTGCATTGGTTGAGCAGGTATTTTGTGCAGAGCAGAGCACAATACCTGTGGTGTTGACTCTGTTGCTGGCGATGGCTCTGAGACCTGGATGTGCTGCACCTGGATTGCGTGCTGGGTGTAGGTCTGGGGGTCATGAAGCTGCCCAACGTCCACTGTGGAGTGCTGGGACTGGTGAGGTGAGGTAGCCTGGAAAAATGCATCAAAGCAAAGGCATGGACTTCAAACAGTTTGCAGAAACAGCCATGGCAACCTCTTCCATCATATAAGGTGTAGAACAACAAGGCATGAGCCCTAGTGAGGCCACTCAGCATTCCAGGAGGGTGAAGTGGTTAAAGAAATACATGTTAGGGATGCCACGGCACTGAGATGGTTACATCTCCATGGTATCAGCAGAAAGGACTTGGCCAAGGTCATACAAACTGTCTGTGCCAGTAGCTGGACTCAGATCTAAGGGTCTGAAAATTTACTATCAGCCACTAGACCATCCATCTTTGTAAGTGTCTTCCTGCAAGATGTGCACACACTCCAGACCTGCATATCCAGTCCTGTAGTTCAGCACAGCTCTGCATCCAGACAAATGCTCAGAGTCTGACTGAGTAAAGAGCCTTTTTGAGCAACACCTGCTACTCACAGTGACTACAGTAATTTAATTATCAGATTATAACGACATTAGTGGCAGGAATTAGTTTGGATACTGTAGTATCAAGAGAACAGTCACAATAGTAACAGAGCCCATTATTCAGGCCTCTAGCAACCAAATTCATAATTTATATTCAGGGTGGAGAGAGAGCACCATGCTGCAGATTCAAATATGAACAGTGTAGCTTCAGCCTCACTGAGTGGGTAACAGCATTGAAGGCTATAGTGATCTCTTACAGCTGCCCCAGTTATTTTCCTCAGCTCAGTTACTCCAGTCACACTGGTTTTTATTTTTAGGAGGCTGTTGAGCATCACAGCAAATGAATATTCTAATAGATGACACAAAGGGTAAAAGCAGGCGCTCTCTGTACTCGCAGATTTTGGCTCCAGCTCATTGAGAACAAGGCAGTACAAATTAGTCTTCAACTGGATAAAATGGGTCACCCACTGACCCATTTTCCCAGATGCTGGAAAACCTTCCTAGAGAAGCCTGGAGGTGCTTGAGAACGAAAGTAGGACTGTGTTGGTACGTCTCCAGCAAGCTGGCAGGACTATTTATGCCCAGTACATAATGCTTACAATGGAAACCCTCTGCATTATTGATCAGTTTAGCTGTAAGAGCGAGTCTGCACCACTTTTTCTAACTACTCCTTAACAAACTCCAAGCACTGCACCCCCAACAAAGGACAGGCTTGGTATGGAGGGGGTCAAAAGTGCACAGAGTCCCCCAGCAGGTTACTCACCTGGGCCACTTGAACAACCTGCAGCTGTATGTGCTGAGGCTGCTGCAAGCCAGTTGTGGATTGAGACACAGGGATGTACTGGATTCGCTGGTAATCTCCCTGGGGAGTTCGATAGTCTGTTGTGAGGGTCTGGGATATCTCCGTCATCGCCTGAGTCAGTAGATCTGTTGTCTGAGCAGGTAGAGAGATACAGACAATCAGCACTTGTCTATGGGACTGATGCTTATTTTAATCTTCTGACTCAACAGTATTCTATCAGGCAACAACAATCCTGCTTGGAAAGAGCTGACTTTGTTTCCAACTCAAAAAGTGCTTCTTGGATGTTTTCCACCCTTAGAATCATAGAATCCTCATGACTGGAAAGGACCTCCAGCATCACCAAGTCCAGCCCTCATCTCAACATCTTCCCAACCCCTGGACCATGGCCTCAAGCCCTCTAGCTGCTTGTTTTTTTAAACACCTATGGAGATGGTGACTCCACCACCTCCGCGGGCAGCCCATTCCAGTGCCCAACAACTTCTTCCGAACTTCTTCCTAAGATCCAATCTAAATCTCCTCTGATGCAACTTGAGGCCATTTCTCCTTGTCCTATCAGTAATATGGGATAAGAGACAAGCACCATCCTTGCTGCAACCTCCTGTTAGGTAGCTGTAGAGAGCTATAAGGTCTCCTCTCAGCCTCCACTTCTCTACACTAAATAATCCCAGTTCCCCCAGCTTCTCCTCACAGGGCCTGTTCTCCAGACCTCTCCTCAGCCTCACTGACCTTCTCTGGCCCCACTCCAGCACCTCAATGTCCTTCTGATACTGTGGTGCCCAAAACTGGACCCAGTACTCAAGGTGCACTCTCACAAGTGCACAGTACAGGGTCACCATCACCTGACTGCTGCTTACACCATTGCTGATCCAGGCCAGGATGCTGTTTGCCATCCTGGCCACCCTGCTGGCTCCTGTTCAGCCATCTGTCAACCAATACCCCCAGGTACTTTTCTGCCAGGCTGCTCTCTAGCCCCTCTTCCCCAAGCCGGTAGCTGCTGGGAGTTGTGACCAAAATGCATGGCCCAGATATCGGCTTAGTTAAACCTCATCCTGTTGGCCTCAGCCCATCTCTCCAGTCTGCCCAGAGCCCTCTACAGCACCTCTGTACCCTCAAGCACATCAACACTGCCATTTAATTTTGCCTCATCTGCAAATGTACTGAGAGTGTAATTGATCCACTCATCCAGGTCACTCCTATTCACCTGCCAGAGAAATATGATTCTTGACAAATCTACTTGTCAAGTGTGTAAAGACATTTTACACCTAACAAGTCAGGTTTATAAAGCCAACAGCATCCTGGTTGCATCTGCCCATTTTCAAGCAAAAAGGTCTTTTATCCAGTTTCATTTCCATAGGAAGTTTTAAACACAAGACTGATTTTCCTAGTCTCAGCTTTCACTTCGGTAGCAGCTGGTGTGTTAACCGTGGAGAGATCGGCCACCGGCATTTCCTGTCACTCAGTACCACACTGTTCAAAGTGTTAGAGAGATCTTGTCCCCTCTGAACAGATTTTGCTCCAGTCCCCAAGTCATGTTAAACATGTCCTCTTGAACCCCAAGAACCTCCAGTCCCAGTGAAAAATCCATGAGCTGTGTATTGCTGAGCTAATTAGGCGTATCCTGTGGAGCCATTCAGAATGAAGGAAGAGAATAGAGGAGAGGAAAAAGACAAATCCTCAGAGCTCCAGAAACAAATACCTCATTCCTGGCAGAGCACAACACCACCACACAAAGTCCTAACAGACAATTTGAAACTACATCTGCAAATGAACACTGAGACTACTCAATTCCTTACCACAACAGTCTCTCCAGTGGCACTGTCCGTGGCTAGGACAGCAGGAGTGGAGCTGATGACAGCTGTTGCCAGTGGAGCATGTACCGTGTTGGGGGGTTGAGCGAGCTCCGGGTGCTTCTTGCGGATGTGTTGTACCATCTTTGTCTGCAAAGACATGCAAAGGAACATTAGGACTGCAGCTTTTACAGACTCACAGAATCACAGTCCTGACCCCTGCCAGAGCAAGATCCCCTAGATCCAGTTGCACAGGGACATGTCCTGGTAGGTTTTAAATGTCTCCAGAGAAGGAGGTTCCACAACCTCCCTAGGCAGTCCCTTCGAATGTTCTGTCTGTGAAAAACTCTTGTCTTCACTCTCACTGTGAAGAAGTTTCTTCTCATCTTGATGTGGAACCTCCTTTGTCCCAGTTGACACCCAGTGCCCCTTGTCCTATCACTGGATGCCACTGAACAGAGCCTGGCTTCTTCCTCCTGAGACCTTCCCTTTCCATATTTACAACCATTCATGGGGTCATTCCTCAGTTTCCTTTTTTCCAAGCTGAAGAGACCCAGCTCCCTTATCAGGAAGATGCTCCTTTAGATTCCCTTTGCTAAGGCAGCATCAATATTCATGCAATGAGATATTGTGGTCAGTAAGAAGGAAACTAGGATCATCCAGTTGCTGAGGCCAGAGCTATCTGATACTGAAATACTGCCCTAATCTCACAGCCATAAGCTTTTTTGCCCCAACCCAGCCAAATATTTTTAGGACCTTTTGTAGAGGTCACCTTTTTTGCCTTTTCTTCCCCTACTCCTCAACCTGGTTCCTGCCAGTGAGCAGTTTCCAAGCTTTCCTGTTTGTCACTGCCCTCTGTAATACTTCCATTTCTTCTTTCTAGTTCACACTGTCTATTTAGGGAACCATTTTTCCTTTGAATTAGTGGCCCCTGCCTGTATTGTCTGTACACTGCATGAAACCAGCACTGTGACTCAGAACAAAAGAGCTTTGCTTGTGGACTGACAGAGGCTGATGCTGTCTTCTGTGTGACAACCCCGTACCTTACTGCTGTACTGCTTGGAGCAATGAGGACAGCAGACTGGAGGGGTGGCGATGGTGCCCGTCAGCTGGGTGTGGGTGCTCAGCATGGGATCTGGCTCTCCTGGGCCCGCAGGACGCAGTTTCCGGATGCTTGGAGGTAGCTCAGCACCAGGATGGTTCTTCAGGATATGTGCTTTGCGCTTACTGGCACTCTTGTACACCTGCAGAGTGAAGATGAGGAATGAAAATGAAAGTCAAACATCACTGATCACCATAGCTCTAATTTGTCTGGTAATCTGTCCCAGGAGAGGATGCCTCCACTCTTATACAGAACATCAAACTGGCTTAATAGTCTTCAGCCATCATGTGTTTTTTGAATTCTTCTTAGGCATTCTCACACATGACTGTTCTGTGTTGCTACTTAAAACTGTTGGGTTTTTGTCCCTTTAAACAAAGGAACAAAGAAACACGGAAGAATACACTGAGGATAAGACCAGCCCAAATGCACTCGCTGCTGAGCAAAGGCCCACCTGCATAAAAGGCAAAGGTCAGGCAATAAGGATCTGAACCTAAAAGCAGAAGCATATTCAGGCTCCACTGAACACCGGTAATTACTGGCATGTGGCTCAGTAAGCAGCTTAAAAGAAAAGCAGTTAGCAAGTAACTTTTACAATAATCCAGAAACTAAGAGCATTCAGGAATCACACACAAAGGTCACTTAGTCCTGGGCTGCAAAGAGTGAGACTCGGGTTGAGTGACTGCTGGATTGCAGCATTTGTATTTCACAACTCCAAAAACAGCTGAAAAGAACTATAGTGCTGAATTCTTGAGTCCTAGGGGAAGTTCTGGGCCCCTCACTTCAAGAAAGAGATTGAGGGACTGGAGTAGGTCCAGCGGAACAAAGAGGCTGGGGAAGGGATTGGAGGGAAAAGCTGATGAGGAGGCTGAGGGAGCTGGGGGTGTTTAGCCTGGAGAAGAGGAGACTCAGGGAGGACATTCTTCCTCTCTACAACTTCCTGAAGGGAGGTTGCAGTCAGGTGGGGTCAGGCTCTTCTCCCAGGCAACCAGCACCAGGACGAGAGGGCAGAGCCTTAAGCTGTCAAGGGAGAGTTAAGTTGGATGTCAGGAAGCCCTTTCTCAGGGAAAGGGTGCTCAGAGACTGGAATGGTCTGCCCAGGGCAGTGGGGGAGTCCCTGTGTCTGGAGGTGTTGAAGGACAGCCTGGCTGTGGCCCTGACTGCCCTGGTCTGGCTGCTGGGGTGATGTTAGGTCTTGGACTGGGCTGGATGAGCTCAATCATTCTGTGATTCGCCCCCAACTGCCCTGGCCAAAGTGTATTTCATCTTCACTTTCCTGGACAGCAGTGCAGGAATGCTGCTGGCAAGTACCTCAGACAAAAAAAAAAAGAAAGAAAAGAAGCTACAAACCCTGCCAGATGTTTCTACACAGAGATAAATCTGTTGCATAGAGGCCTAGGACTGAGCTAACCTCACGGAGTGACTCCCTTACATACCTTATCACAGTACTGACAGAAGTAATCTCTGTTGGGTTTGATGATGGGCAACGTGAGCTCTGGCACCTCTTCTATTTTCATGTCTGGATGTCTCTTTGATAAATGATTCACCTTAGGAGAAAGAAACATAGAGAATCAGGGAGCACGTAACAGCGGGAAGCCAAGCAGTTGCCTCTTCTAGACAATGGATAACAGCCAAACTCGAACCATAATGCTAAGCCAGCAGCACCGGAAGCATTTGCTGTTGCCAGGGTTATTGCTTAGTCTGAGCCAACTGCTGAAGGTAAATAGGTCTTGCTCCACCACTTTACAGTTTTGCTAATCACAAAAAGATGGGAAGGGGTAAACCAGCTCACCAGAGCTGTCTTGTAGCAGAGCACCAGGTAACATAAAAGACCGCTGCCCAAGGAGGTCTTTGCTGGCAGATTACAACCCTCACACGCACTATTTGCAGACAGCATCTCTTGCTGCAGTGACAGTTACAGGACTCGGCCAGGAGAGGCCCCTGCATTCGGGGGAAATCCAGTCAGCAGGCGCACACGGACACTCACCAGCATCCCCCTCCGGCGAAAGCCCATCATGCAGAGGCGGCACTTGAACATGTAGCTTTCGTAGTCAGTGGAAGCAATGCGAGGCTTAAAAGTTTTGGAGCGGCTGATTCGATCAGCTTTCTTGGCCTCCCTCTCTGGGTTGTGCATCCGCTGCATGTGCTCCCGCAGTTTGTCCTTCCTCTAGGGAAAGAGCAGCCGGTGAGAAAAATACCAGCAAAGGAAAATGCCACACCACAGGTCTCTCAGACATGTCTCTCTTGAGCTCTTCCTCTCCCGTGCTACAGCTGCACGCTCAGTGTTGGACATCAGGAACCCTTCAGGCTTAATTTTATCCTCCAACCAAGCTGAGGTGGCTCAGCCCCAAAAGCAGGAGCCAAACTAACATTAATTTAGCAGCCTATGTGAGAAAAGAAAAGCCAGAGTGGAGGGGTCTATTAATTTATCAAACATAGCAGTGCGTTACTCTGTATGGCTGAAAGTTTGCATCAAATAATGCTCTTGACTGAGGAGGACCTCATGTACTACAAGAGGACTGAGCCTACTGGGCCTCTCTGGACACATGCTGTCTAGAACATGCTTCTTCACCTAACAGTTCCAGTCCCTCGTATCTCGTAAGAAATGAAGTGACAAGGAACAGGCTGCTGCCGCCACAGTTTACCTGGCTCACAGTCTGCTCCATCTGTTCTGGAGGGATCTGGAAAGGCACCTGGATGTCTTGTGCTGACAAGGTGGATGCTAGGGACACAGGTACCTCAAACAGGAGCATTATTAATCCATTGGGATCAGTAAGAAGTTTTCTTGACTAAATTGGTAAGAGTGCCACACCTTGAACACCGGATAATTGAGCTGTATAATGGCCCCATTGTTAGTGAGCAGATGAAAATGTCTTTACTATGGAACGATCAGAAATAAGATCTGACAGGTGAGATGTCCTGTTACAGCAGAACGTGCTGGGCTGGATCCTGCCCCTCTGCCCATCACAAATCAATGCAGTAGCTCACACACAATGCAGAACAGTGTGCACAACCTGCAGGCAAGTACAGCAGGTTTACAGAAGGCAGTTTCTTCCAGTTTGGAGAACATTACCTACTGGAAGGAGGGTACAAAGTAGTGATTGCCACCTGTACTGGGAACAATCCATCCAAAGGCTGTCTCACCTTGAACTGCTTTCCACATGTGGAGCACAGGAAGTCTTTACGGTCCGAGTGTCGCAACATATGGAGCCGCAGCTTGTCAGGGCGGCAGAAAGCCTTGTCACACTCTGTGCACTGGTAAATCTTTTCTGAATGGAAGCTGCGCACGTGTTTTTTGACCTAGAGTTGCAGATCACAGAGAAATGGAGTAGGTTCAAAAGGAAGGAGCATGTGGTGAAACAGCCTAGGAAACGCTTAGAACTCTTAATCTTTTTCCTTGTTGCTCTGACTGTAGTTTACAAAGTATTTTATCAGAACAGCTGATACCCTGGCAATAATTTCTGTAAAGCCTTAGCATCTTTATGAATCTGGATGTACTATTTGATTTCCTCTGGACTGACAGTCGAAGGCATCAGCTATTGCACAGTTGGGCGCTTAATGGGTGAAAAAATCCATGTTGTGCCAGTTTTACTGAATCACGAATCATCCTTGAGCTGACATGTTCATCTGAGCTTCATTATCTTTACTCATTTCTACGAAATCTGAATGCAGGGACTAATTCCTTCCAATTAGAGAAGTTAGCTTGCAACTATAATTGGCACAAAAAACCCTTAGAAAAGTACCTGCAGGCCATACCTGAGTGACACTTCCTTTTTCATACATGGGCACTATCCCTGACCTCTGCAAGGGTTTGGGTTTATTTCTTTCCCAGAATAAAGTTAACTAAAGTGAGGTCTGACATTTGAAATCCTGGCTCTGCTCAAGAAATGGATCTCTAAATGAATCTTCACCATATTCTAATCCTAATTATATGTGGAACAACTTGATATCTTTGTTGGTTCCACATCAAAGTCTTTCAGCAGGCAGCAGACTATGGAAAGTTGACTTCATTACTCACACAGCACCAAAGGGGAAAAAATTAGCTTAAAAATCCAAAATAGAGCTGAATAGCTGGAGAAAAGCTCTTGGACCTTCTTCTGACTTGATCAGTTTAATGAGAAGGTTGATGGGGAATTAGGTTGCAGTACAGCATTCCTGAATCACTAACATTTTTCTTTGTTCAACATTTATAGAAGATCAAGGCTTTTTGCTAGGATTCAATTTTATTAGCGATCTCATTTTCCCCATCCTTTCCTCTTTAGCCTATTGGAGAGTTAATCAGCTCCTGTTACTTGACTTAAATTGAAATGTAGAGATCCAGTTTAAGTCAAGCAGCTCAGCCAGACATGTCAACCTCTTCATCCCTACGAAGGATAATGAATATGTACCTGGTCTCAGTAGTTTTTCTTAGTGAATGTGGAAATAACATCGTTAACTTTCTATTACTGACATTCTCCCATGCTCTGCACATTGCACAAACGAAGCATCATCTAGCAGTGCTTACTCACTCTTCCTCTTTAATTTCCAACCAACATGGACCTCTTTATCTTGGGAAAAAGAAGCAGCATGCAGCCCTACACAAGGGAGGTAGTGGAAATGGATAACCAGATGTTTGCAAGAGACAGCACTGCAACCCAACACTGCAGCTCACCTGGATGAAATCCGGAAAGCGCTTTTTGCAGGTAGGGCAGGTGAAGTAGCCGTCATTAACGTGGATGACCACATGATCTTTAAGCAGATCCAAGCGGTCAAAGGACTCAGGACAGAAAATGCAGGAGTATGTTTTCTGGTCCATGTGGAACTTCATGTGGCTCTCGAGAGCACCACTGTTGATGAAGCCCTTGTTGCAGATGTCACAAGTCAAAGGGCAGTTCCCTTCCCGTCCATGGAAGCGCAGGTGCTGATCCAGTTTGTCCTTTTCGCGGAAGGCCTTCCCACACTGGAGGCATTTGAATGGGCGAAAGGATTTCCGTATGAACAGGTGCTGCAGAGCTGCATTCTGGAAGGAACATCATAGAGACCACTGGCTGTTAGGATGATGTAGAGATTCCACAGCCAAAGGTTTCCAGATTCATTACACCAGATGACCAATGAACCTAAACTGCAAAAAAAGCTTTTGCATTTGAGGTACTTTCTGCATTTTACAGAAGGGAAGGCTCTGAGAGGCAGAAGCTAAAGGACACATCTTCACTTGGAGTATGGAGAACACAAAACAACTGGCTTCCCCTTCAGTCCCCATTTTCTGCTGATTTATCTGACTTGTCTTTCGTGTGGCATTTGCATGTAAAATAAAACTAAGTCCTCTTTGAAGTACAGACCTGAGCCTGAGAAATGCTGCAATTCCAGCTGCTTTTTTGGGATTGGATCACCAGATCAGCCACCATACAAAGGAACAGTGAGCTACCACTCCAGCTTTGATGCAGAAGCAGGGCTCAGGGAATTCTCCAGCCCTTTACAGAATCAGCTTCTGCACCAAATATCGGCAAAGAGATGGGCAGCAGCAGTTTCACATTGCCTGGAAAAGTCTTGGTGAAACAGTCATTCAAGAGATGCCAGCCTAAACCTTTTTCTCCTTATCAAGATGAATAGAATTTAGAGGTTGAGAATATCACAGCAAGGGTAGAGTGGCAGGTTTACAAGCCGCAGGTAAGAACTTGTGAGTAATTGGCCTGTCTTTGCCATTTCACATTTACTCTATGTGTGAGCCTGAAAATGGTGAAGAAAGGTGGAAGACAAAGGGATCAGTGCTAAAGGAACAGTTCATCTCTTTTAGGTGCCACAGACAGAATTCATACCACGATAGTAAGAGAAGTAGCGCTAGAAGATTGCTGGCACCTGCTCTTTCACACATGCAGCAGTATGTGCTTCTCCTTGAGATACGTTAAACGTTTCTGCAAACAGATTTTCCTGCTTCCCTCCCTCCTTTTCTTGCAGGAATGAATGTCTGGGCTGACATTTGCTGTGTCCTGTAAGCATATGCCAATGGCTGACACCGAGATGGTAAAGTCAAGAGCTTTTCTGCTGGAAAGAGAGAACAGCTTGGGAATATTGTGCAACTATTAGTGTGCTAAGAGATTAAATTAGTGAACCTGAACGATCCTCTTCACCATCTGAACTGCAGAGGGAAACCTATACTTTTCTTCCAAGAAAAGGAACATGAGCAAACATTTTGCTATAAAATAAAGCCAATAGTTTAATAATGGAGCCCCAGATGAGCCCTGCCATGAATCATCATCATCTCATTCTCCAAGTGGAGAAGCAGAGACAGTGGGGAATACATGTTGCTGGGAGAAGTCCTACCCTGAGCTGGAAAGACAAGACGTGCTGTGGAAACAGTTGTGTATTGCTTGGAGTACAGAATTTTCCCTTTAGCTATAGGAATCTGCTAATAAACAAATGGTTGAAGAGATCAACATTGAGTTCCTAACTCCTCTGCTACTGAACTTTGCTTTACAGTCCTGGCTATCTTACTGGTGATCTGACAGGTAAGACAGCAGGCCAGGCTCCTGCAGCACATACACCAGCCAGCAGTTACAGAAGGGTGCAATGTTTTACTGCTGTTTGGTTAGATGAGCTAGCAACTGTCAAAACAGAAGAACTAAGAGTTGTCTCATTAACTGATAATAGTTGCCCAAACAAATTTAAGATGGAATTAGAGTATTTCATCCACTATCTGTAATATTTGTCTTCAATTTGCAATTAATTTGTATGAGAAGAACTAGAAGAATGCAAGTTGTTATTCGGGTAACACTTACTTATGGTTGCTTGAAGCAGAAATATCTGTGATGAATTACAATCTGAGGTCAGCTGAGAAACACTGAACAGCAGCTGGACAGAACACCATGGAAGGTGATGTTCTGGATCATTCCATTAGACACAGCAAAAACTCAGCCAAACACAACCACCCCAAACCAACCTGCAGCTCCATTTGAGCAGGCAGCATGCAGGGAGAAAAAAAATACTGATGTTACACAATGGACAACTTGAAAACAGAAGCCTTGACTTCTGTGGGTCACTACAAGCACCAATTCAGAATAACTGAGGCTGGAAAAGTGCTCTGAGCTCATCCAGCCCAGACCAGGACCTAACATCACCCCAGCAGCCAGACCAGGCACTAAGGGCCACAGCCAGGCTGTCCTTCAACACTGTCCTGGGCAGTCCATTCCAGGCTCTGATCTTTCTGTGAGGAAGGGCTTCCTGACATCTAACCTAACCTTCCCATGGCAGCTTCAGGCTCTGCTCTCTCATCCTGGTGCTAGTTGCCAGGGACAAGAGTCTGACCCCCATCTGTCTACAACCTCCTTTTAGGAAATTGTAGAGAAGGAGAAGATCCCTTCTGAGTCTCTTCTTCTCCAGGCTAAACACCCCTAGCTCCCTCAGCCTCTCTTTCCCTCCAGTCCCTCCCCCAGCCTCGTTGCTCCTCTGGATCCACTCCAGTACACCTCAATCTCTTTCTTGAAATGAGTGGCCCAGAACTCCACATAGTACTCAAGGCAAGGCCTCACCAGTGCACAGAACAGAGGAAGAATTAAGTCTCTGGTCTTGCTCTCCCAGCTAGAGTTGACACTTTCCTCAGGCAAAATCCCTCTGAGGTGTTTGCCTCAGGAAACACTAAACAGTTCCGCAAGGTTTACTCTGCAGTCAGTAAGTGCCCAAAGGGCAAAGATAAAACTCCCAAGTAATCTTGAAAGTGTTTTGTGACCTTTCATGTTTTCTCACTGGTGATTAATACTGCAGAGCCACAGTGAGAATTGCTTTCAGTATTAGGGAGTTAGGACAGGATGACAACAGGCAGGGATTTCAAGAGTGAAAAAGGTAAGGAGTAGGGACTTCTCCTAAATCTCACCTTGCTGTTTGTGCTCTTTGTTAAACTACCAGTTGTATTTCTTTCAGCATAGAGTGACTGCTTCCCAAATCATATCCCCATCCCTGCCAGTTCCTTCTGGTGAGTAAACCAGTCACCTACACAAAGGACACTTGAGGATCAGATCTCTATGTAAAAACAAGAGGAAGACATTTGGAAGTGCAGATGTTTCTGGGATCTGCCCATAGACATCCTGAAAGCTGCTCAGAACGGAATTCAAAACAAATACTCATTTTGGCTGGGGACTACAACATTCCTCTTATTTGTTAGGAGAGTTTCTTGCAGGGAGCCTATATCTCTTCTCAATACTAAGGACCTAAGAGCCAAAAGGTCTGATCTCCAAGGAGGCCCCCCAGACTCTTCTTTAGAGTCTGAAAAATGAACTGATCCTATCAGTACTTGAACCCTGGGGCACCAGAGATGAGCACTTCCAGCTAGAATGAAATCACTCACAGAGCATCGCTGCCTTAAAACTTAAGACAAGCTGAAGCAATTCACACAGAATTATTTGGTTTGAAAATGAAACCCTACCTGAGTAAATAAGGAAGAAATAGAGCTACAGTGATCTCCAGATCATAATCAGGATCAAGACTTTGTGGCTGTTCTTCGGAAATTATGTACTACACATCTGAAACCCAAACATTGGCGTGTTTATCACAGCCAGCACTAGTATCGTAAGAAGGTGCTGCGCTGAGTGAGTGCTCAGGGTGCTGGAGCTAGCTGTGAATTTTAAGGGCTTAAAAAAGAATGTTTTGTTTGCTCTGATCTCAGGTTCTCATTGCTCACAGTCTGCTGCAGTATGGAAAGGTGCTATGCCACCATCCATCTGCCATGCTGCCAGTGCCCCTGGCTTGAAACATATCCAGGACTCTTCTAAGAATGAGCTGCCAAATGTATGGGACGTCAGGGAGGTTTAGCAGTACGAACACCTGACCAAGGACCAAACCACCATTGCACCCCTCTCAGCCACCACCCGTTTGCAAGGAATTTCTAGTAAGCCACAAGACAAAGAGTTAACTTCAGAATTTCTGCCTCTTCCGTCCCACATTCACTGTTTCAAAAGATCCTAAGTTTACATCTTGTGTTCAAACATTCAGGGAAACAGGCAACATTCTCTCTTCCCATCACACACAGGTCTCAACTTTCTACTGAGGAGGTTGTGGCCTGGCACAATCAGGAAAGACCCGCATTCTTTACTGTCAAACACTCAGCAGTTGCCTTTGTACTCTGTTACCCACCCTTCAGTACCTTCAGTAAAAATCCCCCAAGCTATTACTTTAAGAAAATCAAATGACTGGCACAATGTTGTCATTCAGAGAGCACAAGGACTTTACACAGTTACAAATGCTGGGGTCTTCATGTGCCTGAACCAAATTCTTCCTTCAAGACATGCTGCTGCATCAATGGGGCACCAGCACCACTGGTCTCACAGATACTCTGCTATAAACTGAGAGCAGAAGATGGCTCCAAACCTTTCTGTACAGGACAGTTACTCAACTCTTACCTAATCCTTTCTCATCCCCTAAAAGTGCAATATTACCCCAACTGCAGCTGTTCCCTTTCTGTAATCAACATTTTTACACATGATAGAGAAAGATTTTAGGCTAAATAAACCAATCTCACAGTTACACAGCTTGAAGGATTATTTGCTTGAATCATTTCCCTCCCACACAGAGCAGAGAAAAGAACCAGCTCACCCAGCTGACACAAGGCTCAGGCTCAAAGCATTTGCTGTCAATACACAGGTTTTAAGCTCAAAGACAGGCAGGTTTTTCTACCTCAAGAAAGGATTTTATCACTAAGACTATCATCATCAACAACTAAGTAGATCTAAACTGGGGTCACGGTTCCTTCTTGGCAGTTATTTGCAAGAGAAGAGCTCTGAGCGACACAGATGGTGCCGTGAACAAGTCATTAGTCTGTGCCACAGCACCGTGATTCAGCCGGCTGTTGAAGGCCTCCTGCTTGCCAGTTCGGACACGCTGCACTTCTGTGAGAGAATTACTGTGCTGGAATGGAACCAGCTCCAGTTGGTGACCAGTGCTCACTAGCTTCTCATGAGATACCCGTTCTTTATGTAAGCTTTGTCATGCTCACATGAAAATCGCTAGGAATGAGACACTTTTTTCAGGATTTAGAAATGAACATGGCAGTGAGGGGTAGAGACCAGCTGCTCCTGGCAGGCAGGTCTGAGTGAATGGAGAGGGTGAGAGCAGTCGCAATCCACCATCCTCTTTGCTTACCCTGATACGCTTTGCTCGCCTCATGTCATCTGCTGTCATGGTGCTCTGTGGAGGCACCGTGCTCTCCTCATGCTGCGGCTGCATTTGTAGCGGTTGGTTTTCTGACTGTGGCTCCAGTGCCGGCTGCGGCTCTGATGGCACTGGAGTCTGTTCCTGCTGCTCCAACCCATTCAGTGTGGTTTGTCCGGCCTCATCAAACTGCCCCTTGCTGGAAAAATGCAGCAAGTCCTGAAATCGCAAATCATACAACCAGTGATTATTCCCCCCACCCACTGAAAAGTGCTTTGATTATACTCAGCGGACAACAGGATTTCTTCCACACACTTAATCACAACCTGTAAGCAAAATGTGTCCACACTAACGCTTTCCTACAGCACCCCACTGATGCTCTCAGCACATCACCTCCACCTACAGCAACACCTTTGGAATGTCAGGGAAAAGGAACTGCAGGGAGGCGACTCTTGGCCGTCACACTGTCTGATCAGACACAGACAATCATTATGACCCAACAGTTAATAGCCAAGAGCTTCTGCACTCTTGACTGCTCCTGCTTTAACCAGACGATGTGAGCTGACCTGTGAGACATTTTATGACCAAAGGGACTAGCACAGACCAAGGAAAGCAGAGAACTTCCCTCTCACTGGAAGTGTCATCACTGAATATTATCATCTGCTGTTATACACATTCTAAAGCACTAGCTGGAGTGTGGGGCTGGAGAGTGACAAGATGATTACACAGTGCAGGATGTGTTTAGCCAAGAAGCATCCAAGCTCTCACCTATTCAGCTCCGTACATCACTTCTGTTTATCACACTAACCTGCTCCACTCCTTCTCTGTATTAGTATAAAAGAAAAAGGAGGGTGTTCGGAGCAGGAGGCACAGCCAAAAATCTACATTCTTCCGGTTTAAGTCCCAGCAATTCCTCTGGGTGGAATCCTCTTGTTATTACAAGAGGAAAAACCCACCACAGATCCAGATCCTGCCCTGACATTTATATTGACTTCATGCAACAAAGGAAACTTAAAAGCACAAGCCAGGAAAAAGCAGAAGGGTATAGCTCAACTTGCTGTGTCTCCAGAGTGAGAGTCTGGGAACAGCACAATGCTTACCTGTCTAAATGGGGCAACCTTGTGTCATGTCAGCTTGCAGAGGGGCAGCTCACAACTGTCTGTGCTTAATGATCATTTAGGGCAATCCTGCACTGTCAGAAAACAAGCAGCCAGCACTCACAGGCAATGTACACATCCCGACCCTGAGTCAGCACTGAACCATGACCCAGTGAGATGCCAGAGAATTACTGCTCCAGACAGCGGCTTTCAGCTAAGTCATAAAGCAGAGCTGCTGATCCCTTCTGACACCTTTCAGAAAAGGCCCCAGTGTAACCTAAGCATGGTCAGTAGCAGAGAGAACTGAGCATTTTACTTAAATGCACTCCATTAGGTCCCTACAGAGCATAACTGAGAAGCACAAGCAAAAGAACATTCTGCAGTGAATATCTGCCTACAGGAGGCCCTTTTGTTAATATTAAAATGTCATAAAGAATCATAGCTCAGACTGATTTAATTCTAGCAGCAGTTATAAGAGCAGGCTGTGACCTCACGTTCCAGAAAGGACAAACATGAACCTAAATTCCCATTACAGTTTTACTGTCTAAATGACTTTGTGATGCTGCTAAACTGCCGCAATAACCTCTCTTGCTGCTAAGCACTTTAGGATAAAAGCTGCTGTAGAAATGCAAGGGATTTTACATTTTTTATAGGAAGAAAGCAGCATGCTCCTCACCTGATAGAGAATCACAGCTGGCAAACCAAGAATTACTCGGTGTATGTCCAAAGCACACCCTCAGTTTGCACAAATTCTTTCAGTCTTGACCTTACATCCCACACCTCCATCTTTGAGAAGTCCCCAAAAATATACCTGTGTCCCTTCTTCACACTTCTCCCCATTTTCACTGGTTACTTCCATACGCATGAACTTGGGAGGGCGTCCCGGGCGTCTGCCTGGTCCAAATCTCCTCTTTCCTCGCCCACGACCTCTGCCTCTGGCTCTACAAAACACACAGTGCTCCAAGTTAAAGACCCAAGAGATGGATGTGAAACCTCCTTTGATTTTATATGTTCTCTCTCAGCACCACTGTTCACCCATTCAACTCAGTAACAATGGCCTGCAGTAAATAATAAAACCTGAACAAATTCTGGCAGCAAAAAAAGAGAGTACCGGCTGCTCTCTATTTATTTTGTGCTCTGTGAGAAATCAAAGTGCAGAACACATTAAAATTTATTTGGGTAATCGGGGGTCCAAAAGGACTACTGGCTCCCAGCAAATCCTCTGCCATGGCAACTCTGCGGTTTCTAGCACCCCAGTGGATGGTGTACTGGACAGCATTTACAGCTACATGGAACAAGTGCACAGGGAAGCCAATTTAAAACCTGAAACCATAAAACATCATTCCCCCAAAGGCTGTTGGCCATTGATGCATGAGAAGTGTCAGAACTGCCATACTGGGGTACCGAAATGTTGCAATTTTTAAAGCCATCCATGAAAACCCTAAAGCCAACCAGAAAGATCTCACCAGTTTCAACAGCATCATTATTTCCCTCAAGCCACTTTGCTCACAAAGTCTCTTACAGCAACCAGCTTCCTGGTGCCATATCCTAACCTCCAGAGTTGGTCAGTGAGATCTGCAGGGCTAAGTCCCTCCTCTCTGCAAGTGTGGGGAAGCACCACAGTGGGAAACTGACAAACCTAAAGCTTTTGGTACCTGCTGAAGAAGTCCAGCTTCTCATCGTGGGAGTTGAGGTGCTGCTGGAGCTGCTCGGAGCTCATGAAACGACGATTGCACTCATAACACGGCCAATTCTTCTCTTGCTCTCTGAGAACTAAGTTCAATTGGAAATGTCAATAACAGTATTTCAGTCACCAGCAATTAAACACCTCATTTTTTCTCCCAAGCTTTTCTGTCCTCTGTGGGCTGTATTTCTCCCCTGAAGGTTAGACAGGCTGCTGAATCCCCTGCACGGCTCCATTTAGCTTTGCTTTCATCCCTTCAGTGCCATGGCACGACTGCAGCTCATCATAGAAAGACAAAAAGGTCACTGGGGACAGTTCACATGGACTCTTAATCACAGCTTACAAGCCAGGGAGACTTGGAAATTTATCTTTTTGTGGATGAGCACCTAGAGATTGTGTCTCTGGCAGAAGTTATGGGAGGTCAGGAGAAATTTCTCAATCCGAAGCCGTTGCCCATCAATTTATGACACAGATTCACACTAGACATCAGGTACACAAACACCTCCTTCCAATAGCACTCTAATGCTGCCCAGAAGCTCAAGCAAAGGGTTGAATATTGCAGTATTAGCATGGGAAGAGTTAGTAGGACTAAGCCCCAATGATTCAACCTACATCTGGTTTAACTTTTCTTAACCCAGCAGAGATTTATGATCACTAGCTTTGGAACTCAAAAAGTCCAACACCGAGACACTACAAAAACAGAGAGCAGAAGAGCCCCAATTACCCTTCCTCTCCTCCTCAGATATGTCATGGATCTTCTGGTTCACAAACTCAGCGTAGGAGGCAGCGTACCACACCTGCAGCAGGAACATAAGCACACCCAACACTTGGAACCAGAACTAAAAGGAATTCATTTGAAAATGGTTTTTAAGCAATAAATTTACTTCACTTGCCTCAGCCACTAACTCTTACTGCTCCTTCCATCCTCAATAATAAAACCTGCTGAGATCAATACACCTCCACTGCGAAATGAAACAGCTCTGCTCAGAAAGCACATCCATTTCATTTTCAGGTATGGCTTCTTAATATGAATGTTAATTTCACATATGGCTAGTGTTAGTAGCTCTAAAACAAACAGATTAATCTCTTCAGACCCTGGTTGTAAAGCAGACTACTGTTACTTGTTGGACCAAGAGAAAAAGTCATTACTGCAGGGTTTTCCCATTTCTTTCCTGCTTTACACAGACAACAGGCAGCACTGATTGAAGAGAATGGTTTAAAACATTTTCAAACACTGGAGCAATAGGGTCCCGATTCCCAAAACAAAGAGCTGCCAGGCTGCAGCACAATGGACCCACTTCAGTTACAGAAGGGATTTAGGAAGCCCTCAGCAGAGAACAGCACAGCAGGCAGAACGACCGAGTTTATTAGAGCCTAAAATCAGATGCTCACAGTTAGCTGAGACTTCTTGGATCATTTCTCATTTATCTTCCTGTTCCATTAAAATGGTTCCATTTTAGAAGAGATTTCTTAAAGAAGGCACAAACAGATTTGCAGCATGAAAAATCTGGGCAAGTTGAAACTTGCAGTGGTGAGAGGATTTTTTAATGCCTTCAAAGCCTCACTAGCAGAAGCGTAAAACTGCAGGACAAAGAAGAAAGCCTGGAGCTCCCAGGCTAACCTGCCATGAAATCCACAAGTTCTCAGCTTTAAGTGACAGATCCTCCTAGTTCAATCTTTAGATAAAAGTTGTATGAATAAAAAGGTATATGCTCCCCTTTCCTTGGGGAGCGCATCCTAGAGCCCAAGTGATTTGCCTTGAATTATCAAACCAGTTTTACTCCAGAAGACACCACTAACCCATAAAGCCAGAAAGATGGTGCTTCTACAGGCCAGTCTCTACAGATTTTATTAAAGTCTGTTGCAAATTCATTTAAAAACTGTTGAGAAAATGGTGTTTGGATACACTTAAATGCATTAACAAGTGATTCAGCTTAAACAAACTAAGGACTGATTTCAGAGAAAGCAAAAAGAATCCTACTCTTAAAAAAATCAGCAGCAATTCTCTGAGTAGAATTGTACTAGAAAAGATTTGTAATAAAGCAAATAATTTCCTGATAGCAGTTTTTCTGGGTACCCCCAGCTCCCTAAAAGATGGTGGGAACAAAGGCCAGCTCAGCCAGCCACAGCAGCTTTGAGCTCCAAGTACTGAATATATTTTTAGAGGGAACAAAAAGTAACTCACAGGGAAGCCACTACATCCTTTATCATTTTCCAGACGCATAGCTTCAAAAGTAAAGCCAGACTCATTTAAGGCACCAGGAAACACGAGAAGGGCACACAGAACTAAATGGAAAGGGTATCTAAAACTTAAAAAGAAGAAAGCTGCTGCAATCAAAATCAGATTGCATCAGCGAAATACAGGCAGCGTAAAGCACGACAGTGAGAGGCAAATCAGTTACATCCTCTAAACGTCTTCATTTTATACCTGAGCCAAAGCTGGTTTAATATCCCTAAGTCGGTGGCTAACTACCTACTGACCTCAGTGACATTTGATTCAGGCCATCAGATGCTTTAACACCAAAACAAAAGCCCTAAGACTATCAACAGCAATAATTTATGGTACTTGGAGATGGACTTAGCAGGTAGGAAGTCTAGGATTTGTTTTCCTCAGCAATGCCTTACCTTGAGCTCCTGCTTGGGCTCCACGTTTTTGATGGTTGTGTAATAAATATGGTGGCCGTACTGATACGCAACCAGGTTTTGCTCCAGATGGTTTTGGGCTGGACGCACAAACATCATCCAGTTACAGAGAGCCTCGCTAGAAAGTTCAAACCACAGGTCCTCTTGCAAATCTCTGTCTTTTCTGTCACCCTTATCAAGGGAAACCTGTGGTAAAATCCAATTACATGTGACTGTAACTGCCTGGCAGCAGCTTCAAAGGAATTTGAGTTTGAAAAAGAAACCACCAACCCCCTAGAGTGCCCATGCACCCTGTACATGAGGAAAGCAATGAAGGCATTGCCCATCCTCTCTTTGCTAGAAACAACACATAGAAAAATGTGTCAAACCAGGCAGGGGTTTAACTAAGGAGACTCAACAGACCCCTGTGCAGCTTTCAAGGGTGAGAAGAATTCATTACAAGGGTGAGGCACAGTACTTGGTGTGGGGCTATCAATGAGGCACAAGAAGCTGCAGAGTTAGTAGGTGACAGTGTCAGCATCAGATATTTCTTACTGGCAGATCCACTTCTTTCATGTCCTGACTCATGGCACTGCCCCAAGCTGGAAGCAGTGCCACTTCAGCTCAGCTTCTGCTGGGTGTCTGAATCTGCCTGTGGTCACAACTGCCTTATTAGACACTGACCAGCAGAGCCCAGTGCTCCTGAGACTGTAGATGTAATCCCCAGCAAATAAAGGACAGATTCCTACAATGAAACCAGTAAATAAATGGATAAGCATCTGTCAAATCCATCACACCTCACGCCAAAGTCCAGGTCCAGCACGAAGAATGGGAGAAAAATGTCTCTTCTCCTTTATGTCTTGTAGGGGAGAGTAGGGAAAGGGGAAGAAAAATATTTGTAATTGGAGTTACAGCCTGACAGAAAACAATGGCTGCCAGACACCCCAGGATGGGGCTGTAAGTGGTGTTCAGATGCTGTTTCAGCCTGTGTCAGTGTGGTTCACACTATTTCACATTTTGGATCCCATACACTGTAACACCGCAATACCAGGCTGTTCCCTGACACTGCATCGACCTGAGCAACAGGGTAGATTTCAGGACAACCTGTGTATTTCTGAATTGCATTCAGAGATGGAAGTAACATCTACTGTGGAGTAAGGGCAATGAAGCTGAGGGACCTGCAGGGTAAATCTTATGAGGTGCGGCTTAGAGAGATGGTGTTTAGTCTGGAGAAAAGGAGGTTGCATGGAGATCTTACTGCTCTTTACAACTGCCTGAAGGAAGGGTGTAGAAAGATGGTGGTCAGTCGCTTCTCCCAAGTCACCAGCGATAGAACAAGAGGAAATGGCATCAAGTGTGCCGTGGGAGGCTTAAGTTGGATATCATGAAAAACTTCTCTGACAGAGTGGTCAGGGGTTGGAACAGGCTGCCCAGGGAAGGGGGGAGTCGCTGTTCCATAGAAGGGTTCAAAAAACATGTAGCTGTGGCCTCGGAGAACAGGGTTTAGTGGGAAAGGTGGGGTTGGTTTAACTGGTGGACTGCATGATCTTGTAGGTCTCTTCCAACCTTAATGATCCTGTGAATCTATGATAAGTAACTCATCACAGCAGAACACTGAAATCATGAAAATCAAAGCTTAAACCCCAACTGATCCTTCTCCTCTTCACAAACCCTCCTTACCTTCAAGTGGATATAGCAGTCCTTGAGCTCAGTTTGCCTAACCAGGGGTCCTTCCACAGGCCCGAACTGTGTGCGCTTTGGGATCCGCCTTTTGGAGAACACACCTCCTAAAAACCTGTCGATGTAGAGCACCAAGGGCAGACTGGCTCGAGCCCTGGTCAGCACGGGCCGGTTGGGGATAGGATGCAACGGTCCATGTTTTGGGCACACGGAGGGATGGGCATTATTACACTCTTCACACCCTGCAACACAAAGTCAGAAAAGACATAGCTGTCAGGCACACACGCACCAGCTTGGAAGGAACAGTCTTATCTCACTCTAAACATCTTTGGCTCAGCTGCAGCATCGTTTATTCCGATAGCCTGTCTACATTTCAAAATGTTAGATATCTCTTGCAAAATGAGGAACAAAGCAGCTTGGAGGCTTCACCTAAGACAGAACCTTGTCTTTCAGCAAAGCAGCTCAATTTGAATCTACTTTACTGGATATAAAGGGGCTTAGTTATTCCTGCAAAAATCCGAATGGTTTTTCAGCTCCTTCACTAGAGGGCTGATAGAAGAAAAAATACAAGAGGGCAGTGAAGACACTACACACTATTTCAGAGTCTTACACAAATCATTGGGATCAAAGGGACGAGGTGGATCTGGATCCCATTCATCCATGTCAGTGTCTTCCCCCTCTTCATCCTCATCTTCGTCCTCATCATCTTCCTCTTTTGTTACCATTGTGTCCATTGGATTCTGTAGAGGGGCTAAAGGGTCAGAACCATCCACTGCCTCCATAGGAGGCAACACCTGGTTATGCACCGGTAACGATGCCTGAGGAAAGAGTTCATGAATAAACAATCAAAATGGATTCACAAAGAGAAACACTCTTATACACAGATGAGCAAGAAAGGATTTACTTGCTAGTCTACCCTTTCTGCTTCCTCTGGCAATGGGAAGGACAAGGGAAAGTGAAGCGACATGATAAACAATTGCTGAGGGATGTTTTGCATCACTGCTGCAGCTGCTGACAGCCTCACTGAGGACAGCTCTGTGCCACATCTCTATCCCTATCAAGGCTGACTTCTCAGGAGAAGAAAATTATATCAGAGAAGTTCTGGACCCCCCCAGAAGGTCTGAAACAAAGTCCAGGCTCTGTGGAAACTATCTAGAGCCTAAAGCCTGTGTTTTAGTTTCTGGACAAGTAAGAGGATCCTGTGCTTTGGAACACACTTGGCCCTATCACACAATCACACACACACAATGCCCAGAGCACACACAGAGATCAATAAGGGATGAGATAACACAGGAACTAGGTATAAAACATGGGACACAGAGGACAGCTGAAGGCATTGGACTCTTTCACCAATTTTCACATTATCCCTTCCTTTCCTTACACAAAAAAAATTTAAAAGGTTAAAAAAAAAATAACTGCAGTGCTCTGTGCAGAGTATCCCATCACCCACACAGGTTTCTCAGGTACAGAACAGGATTCTTTTAGCCTGAAGAGGAGACTCAGGGGAGACTGAAGGGAGGTTGTAGTCACTTGGGAGTCAGGCTCTTCTCCCAGGCAACTAGCACCAGGATGAGAGGGCAGGGCCTGAAGCTGCCCGGGGAAGGTTAGGTTGGATGTTAGGAAGCCCTTCCTCAGGGAAAGAGTGCTCAGAGCCTGGAATGGACTGCTCAGGGCAGTGGGGGAGTCCCCGCGTCTGGAGGTGTTGAAGGACAGCCTGGCTGTAGCCCTTAGTGCCCTTGTCTGAGTGCTGGAATGATGTTAGGTCCTGGTCTGGGCTGGATGAGCTCAGAGGTCTTTTCCAGCCTTAATCATTCCGGGATTCCGTGAAATTCCACCCCAGTAACGCTGTTGGAGAGATTGTCAAGAGACCTGCTGGCTGCTAGCTGTTGGTCCTGTGTGACAGCTGGCACTACACCGTCTGTTAGCTTTGCAAAGCTGAGAAGAGTATTTATAAGGTGGCTGCTCAAGGCAGAACAATCTGTACAACAGGTTTCTCTGTAAATGAAATACATGATGTCTCCTACAAAAAAACAAAGAACCCACACACATTTCATGGTGAGACTACGAAAGACAGCACAAAGCTGCACTAGGGCTGCCTCCATCTCCTCCCCTGTCACACAGACATGTTTCGTCACCAGAGACAACGGAGCAATGAAATCAGTGGACTGGTACATTGAAAAGCAAAGGGTGCCTGGCAACTTACTCTATCTGCTTGTGGACCCTGCTCCAGAGCCATTTGCTGGGGGGATTCGGCAACGTTGCCGAGCACGGACAGGTTGGTGGGATTCATGCTCTGAGCAGCAGCAGGCAAGAGCACAGTTACCTAAAAATTATAGGCACTCATTTTAGCACTGTGGCATTTCCATCAGTTACTTCCACATGGGCAGTGCCCTGCATGCAAAGCTCCCTGGAGTTCAGTGCCAGGTGAAAACCTGCAGCATTTTAATGAGTTATTTTATTAAATAAGGGTGGTAGATTTGGACAAAACCTGCAGATCTGGAGACACAGGGAAAGGCTTCAAAACTCAGTCCAGATTTGTGGCTTTTCCATTTCCTCTCCCACTTTGGGCTTTAAGGCTCTGTCCAGCCTAGCTTCAAGCCCCACAAAAACCAGACACAAGCTGCTCTTTAGCTCTGGGCAGGACCAGTGATTTGGGAACTGCTTCTCTTGTATCTGCAAACTGAATGATCTTTTTTTTTAAGGGAAAAGGTAAAGAAGGAAAGAGAAGCATCTCCTCTTTTTGCCCATCTTTCTTTTTCTCAAGCAAACCAAGACCTGTTCTAAAACCATGCTGGTGCTTTGGCCTCATTGGAAGATCCAGCTCTCAAATGAGACAATTCCAAGCACTGCCTCACGTTTCCATTATTTCATCACTCTGTACATTTGTGGTTGCTTTCATACTCATTTTTCTGTGCAGTAACAAGAAAATTAATGCCTTTCACCACTCCATTCAGTGATAAAACAAGGCAGCACTAAGATCCCAAGGATCACCTTTCCTGTCTTTTGTTCCCTGCTTATCTTATCCCTTGTGATTTTTTATCCTTCTCTAGAGCTAACACCATGTGGCTTCCAGTTGGTGCCTCTGACTGTTAAGCAGCTTTTATGCTAAAATTAAAGTCCCTGCCCCTGTGCAGAGCCCTTAGTAAACATCAGATAAAGCAGAGAAAAGCAAACTGTGTCAATCATGAACAAGCAAGTAAGAAAATCCACAACGCAAGCAGACCATCTTACAACTTCCAATGGAGTTTTGTTTGAAGAGGTATTAAGAGCAATTTACGAAATTGCTGAAAAACTACAGCTAAGAGGCTTCAGGGAAGTGTGTGACACGACAGGGAACCGTCAAGTTGATGGCTGAACCAGGCTGTCTGCTGTTGACATCTCTGACGCCAAGAGGCAAGAGCAGAGGCACCATCATCCAGTGCCACACCTCTGCGTCTGCCAGCAGTGAGGAGGTCACGCAGGCCTGGGACTGTTTGCACCGCAGAGAAGCATTTCCTAGCACCAACCACCCCTCAGAACCCACCTCTGCTGGCCATGGCACTTATGCTGCACACGTTCAAGTAATCTCTGCTTCTAATTAGATCATAGATGTATTTGTTAAAAGAGCTCTGAGGCAATTAAATAGGATTTCTTTGGCTTCTTAATGCAAGGAAACTGATGGGACAAAAAAAGAAATGACATTCCAGAGAACTGGAGGGAAACAGGTGACGCCTTTACTGTGTCAGTCACATCCATTCCTGCCTCTGCCTTCTTTCAGGAGGAAGGAAATTCAACCCTTCACTCTGCCCCAAGACTGTCAGTAATCACAGAGGAAAATGACAGCATCAGCAATGATTCAGATCTGCCAAGCCCATTCCCCCTGCCATTACAGACTCAGCAATGATTTCAAATCTCTGTCACAGGCAGAGGATTTGAACTAGAGATGTGAAAACCCCTTAAACTGCTGACCACAGTGCAAACCCGAAGATCCTAGAACAATTTACAACAACAAAACCTTCCCATCCACAATGAATGAACAAAAGAGAAAAATCATTGATATATTGTCAACAGGCTCCAATTTAATTCTGCTACCAGCCCACCTCCCACTGGCAAGTGCTTCAAACCTGGGATGTTCTGCTAAGGTCAGAGAGGCAGTAAGTGAACTTCTTCAGGTTTGACAATTTGATTTCAATAAAGTTTCCAGTAAATCTATAATTAATTTAAAGTTTCTTGTCCTTCAGAGGTTTCTTTGGGCTTGAAGACACTTGAATCATAGTCTGTCTGAGGATGACTGCAAACACAGTCTTTCTAGATGGACATGTGAAAGTGAAGCCTCAGCCATAGCAGCATGCTAGCTCGATTCAGGGACTCTGCTGAAAGACTTTCTGTTATGTTTGGGGCAGTAAATCAGTATTTTTGTTCAACATGAAGTGAAAACAATAAACTTAAACTCTTATTTGTTGTCTCCTTCTTACCTGCTGGGTGGTGGCATCCTGTTGGACATAAGCCACTTGGGATGGATCTGTAAACAGAGTCTAGACAAAGTGAAAAAGGTTTATCAAACCGGCCTTGAGGCTGTGTACTCACACAAGCATTACCTTGCTACCAAAAGTGAGCCTCTGCTAATGTGCCTGGTAACACCTTACCCACGTGAACCTCCGTGCACTGAGATTAAACTATAATTAGGCAGGGCTCCATAAAAAGATAATATCATATTTAAAAGGCTCTTCTCATTTATAGCCTTAAAGTGCTTAATGGGATTTTTTTAATATAGAAATTGCATTGTCAGTTGCTGATTTAATAAATTCTATAGAATGAAATTCAGTAGGGGTAGGAAAGTAGGAAAGGTAGGGCAGGACAGAAGATGACTATTAAGTTTATCCTTCTGCAAATTCATAGCAGTTCCTCTAAAGAAAACACGCAGCCAGCAGGCATATCCTACATAAACTCGGTATGGGCAGGGTGGTGGTTTCATAATTTCACAGAAGACTTACCAACCCCAATATTCTTACAGCAGTCTGCAAGGAGAGCCCCTATGAGGGCTTTTCCCCCAGGAAAAGCAAGACTTTACCACTCTCCAACTCCCTGAAGAGGGTTGTGGTCAGGTCAAGGTCAGGCTCCTCTCCCAGGCAATCAGAACCAGAACAAGAGGGCAAGGCCTGAAGGTGCCACGGGAGGATTAGGTTGGATGTTAGGAAGCCCTTCCTCGCAGAAAGGGGGATCAGAGCCTGGAATTGACTGCCCAGGGTAGTGGTGGAGTCCCTATCCCTAGAAGTGTTGAATGACAGGCTGGCTGTGGCCCTTAGTGCCCTGGTCTGTCTGCTGAGGTGACATTAGGTCCTGGTCTGGGCTGGATGAGCTCAAGAGGGCTTTTCTAGACTCATTCATTTTGGGATTCTGTGACTCAGATGAAAACCAACTATTGCCTGAGCTCAGCCTTACTTACTTTACTAAAATTTGAAGCACCTGAGCTTGTAGCATTATAGTCCAACAAAATTAACCACAGCACTGCACAAACTCCTCTGGTGCTTCTATAACTTCACCTCAGCTGCATGTCAGCATGTTACTGTGACCCTTAGGAGAAACTCCTGAACTCTGAGTACTATGAGTTACTTGGTCAATAACTTCCTGGAAGAGATCCTCTCAAAATTTCTCTTCCTCCCAGAACACCCCACCGTGTAGGGATTGTTTTTATGTAACAGTGAAGAACTGCACAAGAGAACAAACACACAGCACGAGGAGATGCCAGCGCTGCTGCGGGTGTCATGTCCATGCATTCTGTAGCATTGCTAATCTGTCCTGTCAGCAAAGACATTAGAAAATGCTCTTGACAAAAGCGTGCCTGCCACTCTTTTTTTATCTGTCCACGCACATGTACTGCATTAACCCCACACAAACACATGCAGTCGAAGCTATCTGAAATAAGTATGATGAGAAAGGACCCAGGTCTAATAAAATCAACAACTTCTCTGAAGACAGACTATAAAATTAGAGTGAGATCCTCTGCAAAAAGAACTGCTGTTGTAACTACTGGCTGTGGCAGCTGTATAAGGACACCAAGACTGCTCTTTGCTTTGTACTGAACACAGCCGAGGCAGAACTTCTGGTGACATTATCCATATTTTGGGAAGCACTTTTGATTTAATTATGATCTCATCCACCAGCATTTCACAATTCATAGCCTCCACATCCTTTGATTAGCACATCTGCACATCAGACAAACTAATAGCACCAAGTCCCCGTTTAGCAGCAGGCATATAAAAGTGTTAAGACTAACTGCCTGCTGCTATCTAGCGCCAGCACCTGGCTGGCAAGTGGCTTTCATCCCAAACCACACTGTTTTGTTTTCTTTCTCTAGGTGCTGAAACAGGGTAAGCCCACACCCACACATGCCTGTGTAGCTTCCACGGGATGGATGTACACGAGCGTGTGCTCTGAGGTGTCCACAGAGGTGTAGGAGGTGCCGTCTGCTGTGTAGACCACCTGCTGCGAGGGCCGGTCCTGCTCATCACTGTACACAATTTGGGCCACTGTTCCCCCTTCAGGGACAAAGTGCACCTGGAAGAACAAACAAAATTAGATCCTAGACTAAAATTTCTGCAGTCATACACCTAGGGGAAACACCACAAACCACAACAGCTGCAGAGGTGCCGTGCAACACAGAGGGCATCTTGTGTCCCATGTGCCCAGCCAACTGTTTGGAAAATACACATTTAAATCTCAGCTGAGTTGTGTTACCAACAGAGATATCTGCACTACCCACAGGTTCTGGTTCATTCTGCAATTTAACTCAAGGCCTAACTGGTATAAAGGGCACCTTCTAACACTCACTTCTTGGATCATCCTTTGAAAACTTGTAGGAAAAGGAGAGCTCTGATATGAACTGGTGTATCTGTGGGATTTATAGGTATGTTATTTCCCTTCATCCTCATACTCCTTTCTGGATTTATGATAATGACTTCATTCGGGTAGTTGTGTAGTTGGGGGTGAATTTTTCTGTTTGATGAACAGCTAACAAATCCTATTAACTTTGATACTGCTCCCAGTAATAGCACTGCACCTATCAGGAGGACACAGCGGTGTATGTTAGATTGCTTCTCTGTAGCATGTACATGCAGCACCAGGAGAAAATTCAACTACTTAACAGGAGAAACACATAACTGAAAACTTTAAGGATGAGCCCAATGACTACTGGAACAAGTTACATCTAGGGCAGTGGTTTAAATCTAAACAAGCCAATTTTGACAGAACCCTGTGATCATAAATGATAACCCATGGCCTGCCTTAATCAAGCTAGAATATTCTATTCCAGTGGCCAGGTTTATCTCTCAACACCCTTTACCTGCTGAAAACCATTTTCAGTATATTAGGAAAACAGCACAGTTAGCAGGAAACATAGTTTTGATATCCATGTCCACATCCTCATCAGATGCTTTCACAGAAAATGATGCTGTGTTCTATCTACTTGGCTTCATCTTTAAGCTTCTGCTTGAGAAGACACCTTGTATCCCCCAGGGATGTCGAGTGCTGGTTCCATGCATTCCAACACTGCACTAAGGGTTTCACACTTGGAGAGCACCCTGCAACAACTGCCTAAGCCTTCCAGCTGCCACATGCAAACAGCAGGGTGGTTATCCCACTGCACAGGTAATGGAACACAAGCTGCTGAAAAGTGCCTTTCCTGGCACAATTTGAAGCTCAGGATTTCTCGGCTCGCGGGTCAAATGACATGGAACACATAACATATGCAAGAGAAGAACTCAATTTACAGGCTTCTAGAAATTCTCTGCTGCATTGTCTCAGAGACAGAGGGACTAGCTGCACGGATCAGAATCTGACTGGATTTGTCACTAACCATTAACATGTCTCCTTTCCCCACCGCCCAGATGTCTGATTGGAAAAAAAAAGCCATAATTCCTTTCCCCCACAGCTCGAATAGATTTGACTGATGCCATCAGAACAGGCTGCCACAGCCCACTGTTAGATAATATTCATTAATGTGAAAACTCTTTTGCTTCCTCACATGGTTCTAGATACATGGACACTGAAACTTTGGCAGCTCTGGCTGGTTTCTCTTAGCTCGTTTCAGGTGTCTGTGCAGTCAGTACTCTGATCTGCATAGCTCACCTGCTGAAGCTTTAACCTGAAATCACTACAGACATGTCTGTGCTCCTCCACAAACACAAGTAGAGTTCCCAGGCTCTAAGAAAGGGTCAGACAGGAACTGTCCTGTCTGCTAAGCCACCACTTCCAGCCCCAGGCAGAGGAAGGCATCAGTCACCTGAGCAGTATTCTGCTCCTGTTCAGCAGAGTCCGTCCACACCTGAGGATTCTCCTCTTTTAAGTCCATCTCCTCTCCTCCGTGTTGCTCCATGAGGAGAGAGATCTACTGGAGGAATGTCTGGCTGAGGGGATTCATCTGTTAACAGTGTTTCTGCTCCCAGAAGACAAGGTCATCCTCAGTACCATGGCTATAAAAAAAGAAAAGAGGATGGAGATGTTAAAACCAGTGTGACACGTGGAAGAGAGGTGTGAGGTACCATCAGCTACAGCACTCCAGGAACACAGAGCCAGAGTAAAGAAGCCTTGGCTTTCCCAATGCATGCTGATCATTGTGTCACAGTCCACAGCACACTGCTGTGACTGCCTGAAAGGATTACAGGGGATGTCTCATGCGTGGAACAGCCACACTGAATTCTGCAGAAATATTTACAGCATCATTCCAGAAGATACTCTTCACGTTGTCCTTCCAGCACTCACAGACCCAGAAATCAATCAGTGGGGCAGAAAATGGACCTGAAGCTTCCGACAAGAAAACACTGTGTTCAGAGATGCATCTCCAGTCACTTCGTTTTTCTGAAAGAGGTTTGGCTTGAGAAGCTATACGTGTATGGGCAGCTTTCACCTGGCACAGAACTGCAGCCCCAGCTGGTGTTCAGGCTCTCAGACAACTGACAACTTTTAGAAACAGAACAATAAAACTTAACCTCTAATTCACACAAGTCTGAAGATCCTGATAAATTACTTCCAAGCTACGTTTTATTCACCTCCTGCAATTTCTTTGGAGCCTCTCAATCTGCCATTAGGAATCTCAGAAGGGTAATTTATGGCCCCGGTGATTGGTTTAGTCGGCGGTTCAGCACCTTCCCAATCCTTCGTCTCTAATGTCACACTAAATCATAGGCCCAGGAATTAGCAGGAGGCTGAGCCCATTTCATCTTTCAGCAAGTCCAATTAACTTAATTTTATCCCGAGTGCCTCGCCAGGCTGATCCAACGGCAGCATCTTGCCTGCACAGCACTGCGCGAGCAGAAGGCTCCTCGCTGACGCTGTCTTTTGTTTGCATTTTAAATGCAAATTCCTTTTAGTCATAATTTATCCCCACAAACACCAGCAGTTGGCTTGTCATTGACAAACTAAAAAAAGATGAAGAGGGGAATACAAAAACCCTCAACCCAGCAGGTACTTTCTGCCTTCTGCTAATTTAGCTAGCAATGACCAAGCCCTACAGACCCCCCCCCAGCACTGCCTGTTCCACTGCTCCTAGCCAGGAGATAAATCTAGAGTAGGGAAAAGTTCAAGGCAAACGTCACTTAAGTGCGTGGTGGAGAAAGAAGCTAAATAAAAATCATAGTACTTCCACACGTACAAAGAAAAACAGTGGGAAAAGATATTTCTGGGCATCGCTAGACAGTAAGCGATGCTGTTACTGGTGATTAGAGCCCGATGCTTGCTGTCTCACGCTGAGCACACACGTGTAACACGGTCCCACACAATCCCACACACAAGCAGAGACCGAGGAGCAGTTCTCACTTCCTATTACACCAAACCAGACACCGATAGGTGATGGGAGTAGAGGAGCAGAAATCCTATCACATACTTTTTGATGCAGAAAAGAAATACACGTTCCCACGTGTGACACTTTAGCTGGGGGAGCTCATTAGTGCCAAGAAAATGAACTGCAGCAAACAGTTGGGACTGAAGAACACCAGCCTTACTCTGCAAGAGTTGAAAGCTAGGGTTGTTTATATAGCAATATTATTTATTTATCTGCTGCTGCACACACGGGCTCGGATAGGAATAAATATCATCCATACCTACACAGCACCTTTCATCCAGCCTCCTCAGAGCTGCTGGCAATGGCATTAAGGATTAATCCTGGGGGTTTTCTCATCCCTAATCCTACCACTTTCACTGAACTCCATTGCTCACATTATCAGGTATGGGATCACCAAGCGATTTAAGGCTACCTCTGTGAAGCATGACCGCATTTGTGTCAATTATCTGATCAACACAGTTTGCCTCAAATTAAAGATCCTGTTGATTTCCTGTGGCTGATCTGTCACCAGTAGGTTTTTCGTGCCCTTGTGGCCAAGAAGGCCAGTGGCATACTGGGGTAGATTAGAAGGGGGATGGTTGGTAGATCAAGAGAGGTTCTCCCTCTCCCTCTGGAGACAGTTCCTCCCTCTCCTATGCCCTGGTTAGACTGCATCAGGAATACTGTGTCCAGTTCTGGGCCACTCAGTTCCAGATGGACACAGAACTGCTTGAGACAGTCCAGCACAGAGCCACAAAGATGACGAAGGGAGTGCAGCATCTCCCTGATGAGTAAAGGCTGAGGGAGCTGGGTCTCTTCAGCTTGGAAAAAAAGAGCCTGAGGGGTGCCCCCATGAATGTTGATCAATATGGAAAGGGCGGGTGTCAGGAGGAAGGAGCCAGGCTCTGCTCAGTAGCATCCAATGCTAGGACAAGGGGCAATGGGTGTTGGCTGGAACAGAGGAGGTTCAGCATCAAGAGGAGAACAAAATTCTTCCCAGTGAGGGTGCCAAAGCTCTGGAAGAGGCTGCCTAGGGAGATCATGGAGTTCCCTTCTGTGGAGATGTTTAAAACCTGCCTGGACTGTTCCTGTGTGACTGTATCTAGGAGATCCTGCTGTGACAGGGGGATTGGACTGGATGATCTTTGGAGGTCTCTTCCACTCCCTATCTTTCTGTGATTCTCCTGACTGTCACTATTAACCAAGAGTCACTTCAGGTGGCTGTACTAATAACACCAGGAGTTTAATCAATTAGCTGATAGCAAATTGCTCAGGACAATAAAACTGAATGCTAGGAGGTGGTTTGGTTTTTTTAACACAATTATCCTCTTAGCAATAATGGAATTAAGTTAACCAGCAATTGAACTGAGAGAAAGTCAGGGTCCTGGCTCATTCCGCAGGATGCAACAAGTAGCAGAATTTTTGGCTGACCTTCCCCACCACCAGCAGATAGCAGAGGGCTGGAGGAAGATGCTGACTCACTCCTGCAGACTCATTTTGGCACAAATAACTTACAACTCGAGGGGAAAGGAGACAGAAGGGTTCAGATGGGACTGTAATAGACAAAACAGGGCATTGCAGATCACAGCTGCAACAAAAAGTCCCCAAAAGATGGGGAAGGAAGCAGAACATAGTCACATATAGATAGTTTTGCCACAGCTCTAAAGGGTAACAGAAACTTCACATACTGGTGAATAAAGCAAAGCTGAGCTAAATTCAGTGGCTCAGTGGTGCAGTTTCTATAAATGGGAGGGTTACTGCTGTTCTTCACTGAAATAAAAAATATACACTGCTTAGCCTGGCTGATCGCGTAGCAGTAACAACCAGACATCATCAGGAACTGCATGATTTGCTGATGCTTTCAACTTGTGTACTTCAATAGCCACCCCCAGCTCTGCCCCTCAGCTGTGTTCCTACCAAGGACCGCAGTACCGCTGTGAATACTCATCCCTTCTGTCATCACCAGAGCTCATAGAAGAGTTCCCTTCTCTGGCAGCTTGGATGTGCTGAGTGAGACGTCAGCGCAAGAGCAGACAGGCCACATCCCAGCGAGGTTCCAAGGCCAGGCAATCTCATTAGCACCAAATAAAGAGGGCACAAGGCAGGAGTGGGCACTAGAATTCAGCTGGTACAAAAGCCAGCAGTGACACAAAAGCTGCAGCGAAGGTCAGGAGCTGGGAGGCAAGAGCTGGCCCAAAGTCACTGACAACACAACTGCCAGGAAACACAAACACCCGAGTACCTTCTACAGCCCTGATGGCAGAAAAGACTCACTGGTCCCCCACAGGATGCTCTCCCTCATTAATCCTGCATGATTTTATTTTCTTATTTAAATCCTCCTCTCAATACCCACAATCACATTGCCTGAAGATTTTAACCATTTCATTGTGCTCTGGTGTCAGCAGAGATGTCTCCAGCTCTATATGGAGCCACAGATTCTCTGCAGAAGGATCGTGATGAGTTTGCTCAGGCATGTGGTCTCTGTGCTGTCAGCAACAGCAGTTTGGGAGATACAGCTCAAGAAAACACTGTCTCAGAAGGGCTAGCTGAAAACTGTGTTGGATTGCTTGTCTTTCTTTTTCAGCAGAAATCTGTGAAACTTTGGGCATGGGCATAGGCACTGGCAAAGAGCAGGCTGGCAAAGGAATGCACTCTGCTCGCTCATACTCATGGATTGTCCTTTGCCACTGGGGATTTTTATCCCTGTGTCTCACAGACATTTCCAGAGAAGCTAAAATCTGAGACAAGTGCCTCAACAAGAGGTTCTGTACTGTCTAAAGGGGCTGTAATGAGACCTCTCAGCCAATATATTGACTGCAATTCTGTCACCAATCCAGCACTTCAAACAGCCCACAAGCAAGCAATGCCAACATGAGATGCTACACTGTTTACAGAAACAGTGAAGATAGTGTTTTCCTCCCCAGAACAGCAGGTGTGTTCCACCCAGTTCACACTGGGTGACAACACAAGCTGAAGTGGTGGTAGATATGAAGAACCCAGAGCTGGGGGGCAGCGAGTGGATATGCAGAACAGGACAAGCATTCTCCTACAGGTCTGTGCACCCATAACCTCCAGCTCTGCCTCACCACCAAGTGCCTTCATGACACAACAGGGTCATTTCAGGACACCATTCCCATCTACCTTCCTCTTCTCAACAGCCTCTGGGAACCTGCTGGTGTCACAGACCTATGGCTGTCTCCTTCAGTTCTTGCCTTTTACATCCAAGCGAAAAAAATCTCGTTAAGGGTAAAGCTCCTCCTCCACTGCTCCAGGAAAGCATCTCTGTGCCACCACCCTAACAGTTCTCCTTTTGGGAAATCTCACTGCAAAACTCCTGTTGACCACCACAGTACTCTCTCCCATACTAGCTGCACCTTGATTTCCCTTTCAGCATCTTGTTTTCTTCAAAGCTGTATTAATAATCCAGTAGCTGCCCTCAGTCAGCTCCAGAGGATGAGAACACACTGCTCAAGGGCAAAGCATCTCATTCCCTCTCCAATGGCAACATCTTCATCAGTCTTGCCAGCCTCAGCCAACCCCAGCCACCACAGCACCTGTAATGTCCCCTCATAGGAGCACCTAACTCCTCAGGAATGGCACCAAAGCAAGAGAAAACATCCCGTAACAGCACATTTGCTCTTCTTTTGTATTTGGGGTGTTTTAGACACAAACTGAACACAGTGAAGCCACACAGTGCTTCAAAGGAAAGCTCTGAAATGCAGAGAAAAGCAACATCAAGAAGAAACTACCAAGTGTAACCATAGTTCCTTGGCTGAGGGATGACAACCCCTTTCAGAGCTGGGACTACACAAGAAAATACACAGACAGTGGCTGCCAAACAGTCCTTTTGGTCCCTTGTTTGGGATGCAAAGAATGGGGGAATAGTAAGCTGGGGAAGGAGAAATGCCCTCCTCCTTGCTCAGGGAGTGAGAAAGCCACTCCAGCACTTCAAATGAGAACCCACTTTACAATAATGGTGCATAAACCACCTAATGTGATTCACTCCCCCGAGTAACAGAGGTCTGCACACAGGCTGGGGTTCCCTGCAGCAATAATAGCAGGGGTTATTAGCTTAATCCTTTAAGTACTGAGCGCACTGACCACTCTTTTCCACCACTGACCATTGCAAGGATAGCAAGATTGTTACAAAAGGGGGTTTTTACAACTATGGGTCTTCCTCTGGCTTTTAACATGAGAGTGATTTATTGTGTTCCAAAGGCACATCACATGTGTCTGCAGAAAGCCAGCTCCCACACTTAAGTTAATTACTCCAGCTTGCCTAGAAGGCAGCGCCGCTGCATTTCCTGAGATCCCTTGGCAAGAACCCGCTCTCATTGCAGCAAGAAGGTTTCTAACCTCATTGAGGACTGAGTCACGACTGCTCCTCTGCACTCCCATCCGTCACAAGCACCAATTGTTTCAAGGAACCCTGGCTCTGGTGCATTTTGGCTGAATGTTAATAATCAGGGAATACATAACCGTGATATTTCATGTTTTACTGGTGAGTTAGAAATGGAAATGGTACCTAGGGCCGGAGCAGCACAGGTTATTTATGTCCACAAAAGGAAAAATGGCTTCAATTTATTTAGTTTGTGTAATAAATAGAAGAGCTGAGGCCAAACACAAACTCGCTCTTTGCTCCAATTGTGCGTAACGAATCAATCGATCTACATCCCTATGGCAAATCCATCAGTCAAACGACAATGAGCTGGGAGAGATCTCCCAGATCTTCAGGGCCAGCCCTCCGCTGCAGTGTCCAACAGTCATTTCCGTTAAGGGACAGTGACCACATCTGAAGGAAAGAGCTTCCACAGCTTCTGTTCCTGTGTTTTACCAGCACCAGATAGAATTGACAAATAGACCAGATCTCATGTTTAAGTCTAAACAAAATTCCCAACAGTAAAGCAGCCCCTGTAATTAGCTACACTTACAATTCTGTTTACCCAGCTGACTGCAGCTGCAGGTAGTCACAAACAACTGGAAGGAGCTGCTCACTGCAGAGCAAATTACCATGAGGGAGCTCAGCTCATCCACACATTTCCTTTGCAGGTTACTGGTCACGGTGTGGAGTGCTGAGAACTAAGGGTGGCACAGGGATGATTACTGTTTTCTGATGACAATCTGCAGATGCCCAGGCTCTCATGGGAGATGCAGAGGGAAACATCCCTTTTGGCTTTTCCCTCAGGACTTGGCTGACCTTGGGCAAGAAGGCACTAAACTGGGTAACAACAAGGGTCTGCTTCAAGCGAAGATATTGATGCAGTATAAAAGTGAGCTTGCTTGCAGAATGTACAACAGCATGTGAGTGTCATCTCTCTGCAGGACTCTCTCCATGGACAGTTGTGGTTTGCTTGGCGGATGACAACTGGACAGTATGGACTGAGTTGTGAGTCTGTTGGGTATTTTCTGATAGATTTGGGTGGATCTTCCTGATCCTGTGGATATTTTCTCTTCCTCTGGGTTTCTTGATAGGATGTTTCTGGCCAGAGGTATTTTCCTTTGCTTCTGAAGTGGCTGGCTCTGCTTTATCATCTTTGTGTTACATAGATATAGATAATAAACATGTACGATTATATGATTCTATTCTGCTGATCAAGGGAGGTTATTCTCCCTCTCTACTCTGCCCAAATGAGGCAACATCTAGAATACTGTGTCCATTGTGGGCTCCCCCGTTCAAGAGAGATATAGACCTGATTGAGAGAGTTCAATGCAGGCCCATGAGGATGATTAGGAGACTGGCACACTTATCTTATGAAGAAAGATTGAGAGACCTGTGAGTTTTCAGCCTGGAGAGGAGAAGGTTATATGAGGGGACTTAATCACTGTCTATAAATCCATGACGGCTGGGTGTCAAGAAGAAAGAGACAATTTCTTTTCACTTGTGCACTGTGATAGGACAAGGGGCACTGGATGTAAGCTGGAGCACAAGAACTTCCACCCCAACATGGGGAAGAACCTCACTGTAACTTCACAGAGCACCAGAACCAGCTACCCAGGGAGATTGTGTAGTCTTCTCTGGACACTTTCCAGACCCCTCTGGATGCATTCCTGTGTGGCCTGTGCTAGACTCTATAACCCTGCTCGAGCAGGGAGGTTGGGCTAGATGACCTCCAGAGGTCCCTTCCAACCCCCAATGATCTGTGTAGCTGTGTGTGTGATGGCTGTGTTCCTTGGACTGAGTTATAGGATCATCAAAACAAGGTGCCAGAGAAAAGCAAGTGACAACACACCCACATTTCTCTCAAAAAACAAATGACCAGTTATCCCATCAGATAATAACCATCATGATAGTAATTCCCATCAGGATCTCATCCTGGGAGAGAAGTTCTCTGCTTACAGACTGACCAGAGAAATACACCCTCTCCTTTTTTTTTCCTAGAAATGACACCATTTAGGTGGCCAGTTATTTCATTTCCACAAAAAGACACAAGGAACCTCTTGTAAACCTCACTGATGTTTCATTAGCATGTCATTTTGTAACTTAATAATATAAAGAAAAAATAATTATTAATAGAACAAAGCTGAGCTTGAACAGACTCTATTCTCAGTGAAAGAGAAAAGCAGATTAGCAGTTCTAGACACCCAGCTTTGTTCTTGTTGCTTCTTTAAAGGCTTGTAGGAACCACGAATAGTACAGTCAAACACCAGACAGGTTGGGGCACAGGTTCCAACACGCAAATAGAATCACAGAACAGTTTTGGCTGGAAGAGACCTTCAAGATCATCAAGTCCAAGCCCTACTAGCATCACTAAACCCTGTCCCCGAACATAACATCTACTCTTCTCTTTGACATTTCCAGGGATGTGGACTCAACCCCCTCCTTGCGCAGGCTGTCCCAGTGCCTGACAACCCTGTCAGGAAAGAAATTCTTGCTAAAATAATCATTTATTTCACTCTGCAGACTATAAAGCTTGGGAGCCTAAGTCAGGTTTTTAATTCTGATCTACAGACTCTTTCCAAGTACCTGCAAGGAGCAGCTGAGAGGCAGGAGGCAACGAACAGTGCATGGCTTGAAACATCTTGTACAGGACAACTAACCACCCTGTACAGGGTGATATGTCCCTTTAGGATGAGAAGCTCTGAGAGCTCCACCTCATTTTTAAGTTCCAAGGTAACAACTGAACAAGCTCCAATTACCAGCTTTTTAATGCAACTGCAGCACAGGGGGAAAACAAGAGGAAGACAAGAGGTCTGGGAGGTCAAAGCCCCACAGGCTGTAACTGTGTCCCAGATCTGCAGAACTGGGTGGGGCCACCAAGACAACCACTACAGCTGGCACCACAGAATCACAGAATTGTTGGAGTGGGAATGGACCTCTAGAGATCATCTAGTCCAACCCCAACTACAAAGCAGATCACCTAGAGCACATCCAGGTGGGTTGTGAATCTCTCCAGAGCAGGAGACTCCACCATCACTCTGAGCAGGCTGTGCTAGAGCTGTGTCACCCTCACAGTTAAGAAGTTTTTCTTCATGTCTAAATGAGACTTCCCATGTTGTAGGTTGTCCCATTGTTCCTTGTCCTGCCATTGGGCACAACTGGTAAGAATCTGGTTCCATCCTGCTACACCCACCCTTCAGGTATTTGTAGATAGGGATGATGTCTCCTCAGTTTTCTCCAGGCTAAATACTCCCAACTCTCAACCTTTCCTTGCAGGTACCAAATCATCTTCATTGCCCTCCATGGGGTTTTCTCCACTAGTTCCCTGTCTCTCTTGAACAAAAGTGGACACAGTATTCAAGATATGTCCTTACCAGGTCAGAATGGGGGGAGGGAAGGTGGTTACCTCTCTAGACCTACTGGCCACACTCTTCTTAATGCACCATTTGCTTTCTTCACAACAAGGGCACACCACCACAATGCAAATGATCTTTTGAGGTGCCTTCCAACCCATAGCATTCTCTGACCTTGTGTGATTCATTCATAGAATGGTTCAGGTTGGAAGTGACCTTAAAGATCACCTAGTTCCAAACCCCCTGCCATGAGCAGGGACACCACCACTAGGCCAGGTTGCTCAAGACCTGGCCTTGACAGATTATCCAGTCTGGCCTTGACACTTCCAGGGAGGGCGCAGCCACAACCTCCCTGGGCAACCTGTTCCAGTGTCTCAGCACCTTCATTGTGATCATGGTCAACCAGGACTCCAAGATCACTATCCTCAGGGCTCTCTCCATCAGGCCTGTCCCTAACCTACAATGATATATGGGGTTGACTCTCTCCAGTACAAGAACACAGGCAGAGCAGCAGCAACCACCACAGCTTCATCTGACACTGCAGGTCTGGGAGGGTGGAGTCACCTCATCTGGCGGGAGTCAGCTTGAAGACCCCGGTCTTCTGCTGGGCACTGGGATGAGCCCACCCAGCCAGCCCCACCTTAACACCTCAGAGTGGGAGGAATGGCTGCCCCTCACACACCACCCACACATGGACACCCAGAGAGGGGCTTACAGACGCTGCGTGTCTCCCCTAAAGCCGGGCTGCGGGTCCCCACCGTCTGCTCACCCTTATATATCCCCCGCGGCCACTGTGCCAGCCAATCGGGGCAGGCAGTGAGACGCCCCCCTCCCCTAATGAAGCCAATGGGAGAAAGGGGCGCGAGACGCGCGGCCAATCAGGAGGCGCAGGTGGCCGTTGCCCCCCTCCTGTCCGCTCCCCGCCACCACCCCCCAGTGTGAGACACCCGCACCCCCCCCCCAACGAGCCCCCCTGACGGGCGCCGGGCGGTCAC